>CM059804.1:12611727-12661727 GCA_030435695.1 Brachymystax lenok tsinlingensis
TCTCATTACTTGTTTACAGGACAATACAGGGTTGGAAGATGAGTACACAGCACATTTAGCTCTAGTAGTTTGGAAGAGAAAGGTTGTTGTTACTGTCAAAATAAATGAGAGAAATGCTCTTTCACTGTAGCTCCTATTGTCTTTTGTTCATTTTAGTCTAGAATGGTACAATACATTCATTCCATCTGTAGAAGATGGAGTTAGTTAACTGACCCTTTCCAACTGTCTAACTATCTTTGCAGTTATCTCTCTCTCTCTTTCTCTCTGTGGACGCCTGAGAGATTAGCGAAACTGATGAATCAGGAGTGGAGCAGATAAGAGATTATTGGAGATAATGAGACATGATTGGAGATTATTAGAGATGGTTAAAGCTGGGTGATGGATGGAGGTGCCTGCCAGTGGTGGGAAAGAAAAGAGGAGGAGTAGAGGACTAGAGGAGGAATAGAGAACTAGAGGAGGAATAGAGAACTAGAAGAGGAATAGAGAACTAGAAGAGGAATAGAGAACTAGAAGAGGAATAGAGAACTAGAAGAGGAATAGAGAAATAGAGAACTAGAAGAGGAAAGCGGAAGAGTGCTGATTAAATGAATAATAACAGTGAAAACAGAGCAATATCCATCATCTTTAACAATCTGGTGTTCACCTCTCTCCCTCCGTTCCTAGTTCTTATCAATGCAGCTCTGTGATCTAGTCTCCTGGTCTGTAATTAGAAGGTGTTCTCAGTGTGAGAGCAGGCCGAAGGGGGAGGGAGGGAGGGAGGTACTGAAGGGGGCCAAGGACTCAGTGTAATAGGTGCCCTCAGGGAACAGCATCTGGTTTTGAGTGGATGGGAGGAAGAGGAGGAGGAGGAGGGGAAAGAAGGGTTGGCGTGTTTATGGTCTCTCTCAGGATCTCTGTGTACTGCTGCTCGTCTTGGTGCCAGTCTTATGTATGACACACATACTGGAGGTCAACACTAGCTTGGAGGCACACCGTGGGGGCCCCTGGGTCCTGGACTGGGTTAGGAGCTGTAGGTAAACACTAGCTTGGAGGCACACCGTGGGGGCCCTTGGTTCCTGGACTGGGCTAGGAGCTCGATGTGCCGGCAGAATGGGGTGAGAGGGGTCAGGTCAGATTTAGGGTTAGGGGAGGAAACAAGGGTGGCTGTGGTCCCTTTTACCTACAACATGGGAGGAGCTAGGCGTGGGGGGAGAAGGAGGAGAAGGGAAGAGGAGAGGGAAGGGAGAGGAGATGGTGGGGGAGTAGGAGGAGAGGGGGAAAGAGTGCAGTCCCGCTACACTGTGGGGGGTAAAGATTGGTAGAGAAGATGAGTGTGAGAGAGATTTTTCTGGGGAGGGGAAGAGGGGTGTGGTTTGTTTCTGTGCTAATGCTTGACAACAGGATTGGTCTGATACACAAACCCTAATACAGACACACGGAATAATACTGTATGTAATTACGCACACACACTAACACACACACTAATTACACCTCAGCTTGCTAATATGGGGAAAGCAGGTATTCACTTGGGAGAATGTTCTTTCTAAGGATATTTGAGAGATAAAGGGCCTTAGCTGTGTCTTCATGCATTCAGGCCTATGTGTTTATATTGGACTGACACTGTGTTTTCACTGTGCTTGATTGGTGTTTGATGCAGAGGGAAATGTTTCTCAGTAGGACAATCAGGGAGATTCTGTTGGAGAATTCCTGTGTGTGTGTGTGCTTCTCTTGTCCTTACTTATGACCCTCTCTCTGTCTCTATCATGGTTCGTGTCCTCTCTCTCTGTCTCTATCATGGTTCCTGTCCACTCTCTGTCTCTATCATGGTTCCTGTTCTCTCTCTCTGTCTCTATCATGGTTCCTGTCCTCTCTCTCTGTCTCTATCATGGTTCCTGTCCTCTCTCTCTGTCTCTATCATGGTTCCTGTCCTCTCTCTCTGTCTCTCATGGTTACAGTCCTCTCTCTCTGTCTCTATCGTGGTTCCTGTCCTCTCTCTCTTTCTCTATCATGATTCCTGTCCTCTCTGTCTGTCTCTATCATGGTTCCTGTTCTCTCTCTCTGTCTCTATCATGGTTCCTGTCCACTCTCTGTCTCTATCGTGGTTTCTGTCTTCTCTCTCTGTCTCTATCATGGTTCCTGTCCTCTCTCTCTGTCTCTATCATGGTTTCTGTCCTCTCTCTTTGTCTCTATCATGGTTCCTGTCCTCTCCCTCTGTCTCTGTCATGATCCATGTCCTCTCTGTCTGTCTCTATCATGGTTCCTGTTCTCTCTCTCTGTCTCTATCATGGTTCCTGTCCACTCTCTGTCTCTATCGTGGTTTCTGTCTTCTCTCTCTGTCTCTATCATGGTTCCTGTCCTCTCTCTCTGTCTCTATCATGGTTTCTGTCCTCTCTCTCTGTCTCTATCATGGTTCCTGTCCTCTCTCTCTGTCTCTATCATGGTTTCTGTCCTCTCTCTTTGTCTCTATCATGGTTCCTGTCCTCTCCCTCTGTCTCTGTCATGATCCATGTCCTCTCTGCCTGTCTCTATCATGGTTAATGTCCTCTCTCTCTCTGTATCTATCATGATTCCTGTCCTCTCTCTCTCTTGTGGTTCCTGTCCTCTCTCTCTGTCTCTATCATGGTTCCTGTCCTCTCTCTCTGTATCTATCATGATTCCTGTCCTCTCTCTCTCTTGTGGTTCCTGTCCTCTCTCTCTGTCTCTATCATGGTTCCTGTCCTCTCTCTCTGTCTCTATCATGGTTCCTGTCCTCTCTCTCTGTCTCTATCATGGTTCGTGTCCTCTCTCTCTGTATCTATCATGATTCCTGTTCTCTCTCTCTCTATTGTGGTTCCTGTCCTCTGTCTCTATCATGGTTCCTGTCCTCTCTCTCTCTGTGGTTCCTGTCCTCTCTCTCTGTCTCTATCATGGTTCCTGTCCTCTCTCTCTGTCTCTATCATGGTTCCTTTCCTCTCCATCTGTCTCTATCATGGTTCCTGTCCTCTCCCTCTATCTCTGTCATGGTTCATGTCCTCTCTGCCTGTCTCTATCATGGTTCCTGTCCTCTCTCTCTGTCTCTATCATGGTTCCTGTCTTCTCTCTCTGTCTCTATCATTGTTCCTGTCCTCTCCCTCTGTCTCTGTCATGGTTCATGTCCTCTCTGCCTGTCTCTATCATGGTTCCTGTCCTCTCCTTCTGTCTCTATCATGGTTAATGTCCTCTCTCTCTGTATCTATCATGATTCCTGTCCTCTCTCTCTCTATTGTGGTTCCTGTCCTCTCTCTCTGTCTCTATCATGGTTCCTGTCCTCTCTCTCTTTCTCTATCATGGTTCCTGTCCTCTCCCTCTGTCTCTATCATGGTTCATGTCCTCTCTGCCTGTCTCTATCATGGTTCCTGTCCTCTCTCTCTGTCTCTATCATGGTTAATGTCCTCTCTCTCTCTATTGTGGATCCTGTCCTCTCTCTCTGTCTCTATCATGATTCCTGTCCTCTCCCTCTGACTATCATGATTCCTGTCCTCTCTCTCTGTCTCTATCATGGTTTCTATCCTCTCCCTCTGTCTCTATCATGGTTCCTGTCCTCTCCCTCTGTCTCTGTCATGGTTAATGTCCTCTCTGCCTGTCTCTATCATGGTTCTTGTCCTCTCCCTCTTTCTCTATCATGGTTAATGTCCTCTCTCTCTGTATCTATCATGATTTCTGTCCTCTCTCTCTCTATTGTGGTTCCTGTCCTCTCTCTCTGTCTCTATCATGGTTCCTGTCCTCTCTCTCTGTCTCTATCATGGTTCCTGTCCTCTCCCTCTGTCTCTGTCATGGTTAATGTCCTCTCTGCCTGTCTCTATCATGGTTAATGTCCTCTCTCTCTGTATCTATCATGATTCCTGTCCTCTCTCTCTCTTGTGGTTCCTGTCCTCTCTCTCTGTCTCTATCATGGTTCCTGTCCTCTCTCTCTGTCTCTATCATGGTTCCTGTCCTCTCCCTCTGTCTCTGTCATGGTTAATGTCCTCTCTGCCTGTCTCTATCATGGTTAATGTCCTCTCTCTCTGTATCTATCATGATTCCTGTCCTCTCTCTCTCTTGTGGTTCCTGTCCTCTCTCTGTCTCTATCATGGTTCCTGTCCTCTCTCTCTGTCTCTATCATGGTTCCTGTCCTCTCTCTCTGTCTCTATCATGGTTTGTGTCCTCTCTCTCTGTATCTATCATGATTCCTGTCCTCTCTCTCTCTATTGTGGTTCCTGTCCTCTCTCTCTGTCTCTATCATGGTTCCTGTCCTCTCAATCTCTGTGGTTCCTGTCCTCTCTCTCTGTCTCTATCATGGTTCCTGTCCTCTCTCTCTGTCTCTACCATGGTTCCTTTCCTCTCCATCTGTCTCTATCATGGTGTCCTCTCTGCCTGTCTCTATCATGATTCCTGTCCTCTCCCTCTGACTATCATGATTCCTGTCCTCTCCCTCTGTCTCTGTCATGATCCATGTCCTCTCTGCCTGTCTCTATCATGGTTAATGTCCTCTCTCTCTCTGTATCTATCATGATTCCTGTCCTCTCTCTCTCTTGTGGTTCCTGTCCTCTCTCTCTGTCTCTATCATGGTTCCTGTCCTCTCTCTCTGTATCTATCATGATTCCTGTCCTCTCTCTCTCTTGTGGTTCCTGTCCTCTCTCTCTGTCTCTATCATGGTTCCTGTCCTCTCTCTCTGTCTCTATCATGGTTCCTGTCCTCTCTCTCTGTCTCTATCATGGTTTGTGTCCTCTCTCTCTGTATCTATCATGATTCCTGTTCTCTCTCTCTCTATTGTGGTTCCTGTCCTCTGTCTCTATCATGGTTCCTGTCCTCTCTCTCTCTGTGGTTCCTGTCCTCTCTCTCTGTCTCTATCATGGTTCCTGTCCTCTCTCTCTGTCTCTATCATGGTTCCTGTCCTCTCTCTGTCTCTATCATGGTTCCTGTCTTCTCTCTCTGTCTCTATCATTGTTCCTGTCCTCTCCCTCTGTCTCTGTCATGGTTCATGTCCTCTCTGCCTGTCTCTATCATGGTTCCTGTCCTCTCCTTCTGTCTCTATCATGGTTAATGTCCTCTCTCTCTGTATCTATCATGATTCCTGTCCTCTCTCTCTCTATTGTGGTTCCTGTCCTCTCTCTCTGTCTCTATCGTGGTTCCTGTCCTCTCTCTCTCTATTGTGGTTCCTGTCCTCTCTCTCTGTCTCTTTATCATGATTCCTGTGCTCTCCCTCTGACTATCATGATTCCTGTCCTCTCTCTCTGTCTCTATCATGGTTCCTGTCCTCTCTCTCTGTCTATATCATGGTTAATGTCCTCTCTCTCTCTATTGTGGTTCCTGTCCTCTCTCTCTGTCTCTATCATGATTCCTGTCCTCTCCCTCTGACTATCGTGATTCCTGTCCTCTCTCTCTGTCTCTATCATGGTTTCTATCCTCTCCCTCTGTCTCTATCATGGTTCCTGTCAAATCAAATCAAATCATATTTATTTATAAAGCCCCCCTTACATCAGCTGATGTCACAGAGTGCTGTACAGAAACCCAGCCTAAAACCCCAAACAGCAAGCAATGCAGGTGTAAAAGCACAGTGGCTAGGAAAAACTCCTTAGAAGGCCAAAACCTAGGAAGAAACCTAGAGAGGAACCAGGCTGTGAGGGGTGGCCAGTCCTCTTCTGGCTGTGCCGGGTGCAGATTATAACAGAACATGGACAAGATTTTAAAATGTTCATAAAACAGAACAGTTGACAGAACAGTTGAAACTGGAGAAGCAGCACGGCCAGGTGGACATCCAGGTAGGCCTTGAGGAATGGTCCTAATGCTCAGGTCCTCCGAGAGAGAGAGAGAGAGAGAGAGAGAGAGAGAGAAGAAAAAAGAAAGAAAGAGAGAGATAATTAGAGAGAGCATACTTAAATTCGCACAGGACACCAGATAAGAGAAGAAATACTCCAGATATAACAGACGGACCCTAGCCCCCGACACATAAACTACTGCAGCATAAATACTGGGGCTGAGACAGGAGGGGTCGGGAGACACTGTGGCCCCGTCCGACGAAACCCGGACAGGGCCAAACAGGCAGGATATAACCCCACCCACTCTGCCGAAGCACAGCCCCCACACCACTAGAGGGATATCTTCAACCACCAACTTACCATCCTGAGACAAGGCCGAGTATAGCCCACAAGATCTCCGCCACGGCACCAGAAGCCAGTGACTCAGCCCCTGTAATAGGGTTAGAGGCAGAGAATCCCAGTGGAGGGAACCGGCCAGGCAAAGACAGCAAGGGTGGTTCGTTGCTCCAGTGCCTTTCCGTTCACCTTCACACTCCTGGGCCAGACTACACTCCAGTCATAGGACCTACTGAAGAGATGAGTCTTCAATAAAGACTTAAAGGTTGAGACCGAGTCTGCGTCTCTCACATGGATAGGCAGACTATTCCATAAAAATGGAGCTCTATAGGAAAAAGCCCTGCCTCCAGCTCTTTGCTTAGAAATTCTAGGGACAGTAAGGAGGCTCATGCCTTGTGACCGTAGCGTACGTGTAGGTATGTACGGCAGGACCAAATCAGAAAGATAGGTAGGAGCAAGCCCATGCTTTGTAGGTTAGCAGTAAAACCTTGAAATCAGCCCTTGTCTTAACAGGAAGCCAGTGTAGAGAGGCTAGTACTGGAGTAATATGATCAAATTTTGGGGTTCTAGTCAAGATTCTAGCAGCCGTGTTAAGCACTAACTGAAGTTTATTTAGTGCTTTATCCGGATAGCCGGAAAATAAAGCATTGCAGTAGTCTAACCTAGAAGTTACAAATGCATGGATTAACTTTTCTGCATCATTTTTGGACAGAAAGTTTCTGATTTTTACAATGTTACGTAAATGGAAAAAGCTGTCCTTGAAACAGTCTTGATATGTTCGTCAAAGAGAGATCAGGGTCCAGAGTAACGCCGAGGTCCTTCACAGTTTTATTTGAGACGACTGTACAACCATCAAGATTAATTGTCAGATTCAACAGAAGATCTCTTTGTTTCTTGGGACCTAGGACTAGCATCTCTGTTTTGTCAGAGTTTAAAAGTAGAAAATTTTCCGCCATCCACTTCCTTATGTCTGAAACACAGGCTTCCAGGGAGGGCAATTTTGGGGCTTCACCATGTTTCATCGAAATGTACAGCTGTGTGTCATCCGCATAGCAGTGAAAGTTAACATTATGTTTCGAATGACATCACCAAGTGGTAAAATATATAGTGAAAACAATAGTGGTCCCAAAACAGAGCCTTGAGGAACACCGAAATTTACAGTTGATTTGTCAGAGGACAAACCATCCACAGAGACAAACTGATATCTTTCCGACAGATAAGATCTAAACCAGGCCAGAACTTGTCCATGTAGACCAATTTGGGTTTCCAATCTCTCCAAAAGAATGTGGTGATCGATGGTATCAAAAGCAGCACTAAGGTCTAGGAGCATGAGTACAGTTGCAGAGCCTCGGTCTGACGCCATTAAAGGTCATTTACCACCTTCACAAGTGCAGTCTCAGTGCTATGATGGGGTCTAAAACCAGACTGAAGCGTTTTCAGTATACATTGTTTGTCTTCAGGAAGGCAGTAAGTTGCTGCGCAACAGCTTTTTCTAAAATTTTTGAGAGGAATGGAAGATTCGATATAGGCCGATAGTTTTTAATATTTTCTGGGTCAAGGTTTGGCTTTTTAAGAGAGGCTTTATTACTGCCACTTTTAGTGAGTTTGGTACACATCCGGTAGATAGAGAGCTGTTTATTATGTTCAACATAGGAGGGCCAAGCACAGGAAGCAGCTCTTTCAGTAGTTTAGTTGGAATAGGGTCCAGTATGCAGCTTGAAGGTTTAGAGGCCATGATTATTTTCATCAATGTGTCAAGAGATATGGTACTAAAAATTGAGTGTCTCTCTTGATTTTATGTCCTGGCAAAGTTGTGTGGACTCAGGACAACTGAGCTTTGGAGGAATACGCAGATTTAAAGAGGAGTCCGTAATTTGCTTTCTAATGATCATGATCTTTTCCTCAAAGAAGTTCATGAATGAATCACTGCTAAAGTGAAAGCCATCCTCTCTTGGGGAATGCTGCTTTTTAGTTAGCTTTGTGACAGTATCAAAAAGAAACTTTGGATTATTCTTATTTTCCTCAATTAACTTGGAAAAATAGGATGATCGACCCAGCAGTGAGGGCTCTTCGATACTGCACGGTACTGTCTTTCCAAGCTAGTCGGAAGACTTCCAGTTTGGTGTGGCGCCATTTCGCTCCAATTTTCTGGAAGCTTGCTTCAGAGCTCGGGTATTTTCTGTATACCAGGGAGCTCGTTTTTTTGGCAAATGTTTTTGTTTTTAGGGTGCAACTGCATCTAGGTATTGCGCAAGGTTACATTGAGTTCCTCAGTTAGGTGGTTAACTGATTTTTGTACTCTGACGTCCTTGGGTAGGTGGAAGGATTCTGGAAGGGCATCTAGGAATCTTTGGGATGTCTGAGAATTTATAGCACGACTTTTGATGATCCTTGGTTGGGGTCTGAGCAGATTATCTGTTGCGATTTCAAACGTAATAAAATGGTGGTCCGATAGTCCAGGATTATGAGGAAAAACATTAAGATCCACAACATTTATTCCACGGGACAAAACTAGGTCCAGAGTATGACTGTGGCAGTGAGTAGGTCCGGAGACATGTTGGACAAAACCGACAGAGTCGATGATGGCTCCAAAAGTCTTTTGGAGTGGGTCTGTGGACTTTTCCATGTGAATATTAAAGTCACCAAAAATTAGAATATTGTCTGCCATGACTACAAGGTCCGATAGGAATTCAGGGAACTCAGTGAGGAATGTTGTATATGGCCCAGGAGGCCTGTAAACTATAAAGCTATAAAAAGTGATTGAGTAGGCTGCATAGATTTCATGACTAGAAGCTCAAAAGACGAAACGCTGCTTTTTTTGTTTTTGTAAATAGAAATTTGCTATTGTAAATGTTAGCAACACCTCCGCCTTTATGGGATGCGCGGGGGATATGGTCACTAGTGTAACCAGGAGGTGAGGCCTCATTTAACACAATAAATTCATCAGGCTTAAGCCATGTTTCAGTCAGGCCAATCACATCAAGATTATGATCAGTGATTAGTTCATTGACTAGAACTGCCTTGGAAGTGAGGATCTAACATTGAGTAGCCCCATTTTGAGATGTGAGGTATCACAATCTCTTTCAATAATGGCAGCAATGGAGGAGGTCTTTATTTTAGTGAGATTGCTAAGGCGAACACCGCCATGTTTAGTTTTGCCCAACCTAGGTCGAGGCACAGACACAGTCTCAATAGAGATAGCTGAGCTGACTACACTAACTGTGCTAGTGGCAGACTCCACTAAGCTGGCAGGCTGGCTAACAGCCTGCTGCCTGGCCTGCACCCTATCTCATTGTGAAGCTAGAGGAGTTAGAGCCCTGTCTATGTTCGTAGATAAGATGAGAGCACCCCTCCAGCTAGGATGGAGTCCATCACTCCTCAACAGGCCAGGCTTGGTCCTGTTTGTGGGTGAGTCCCAGAAAGAGGGCCAATTATCTACAAATTCTATCTTTTGTGTGGGGCAGAAAACAGTTTTCAACCAGCGATTGAGTTGTGAGACTCTGCTGTAGAGCTCATCACTCCCCCTAACTGGGAGGGGGCCAGAGACAATTACTCGATGCCGACACATCTTTCTAGCTGATTTACACGCTGAAGCTATGTTGCGCTTGGTGACCTCTGACTGTTTCATCCTAACATCGTTGGTGCCGACGTGGATAACAATATCTCTATACTCTCTACACTCGCCAGATTTAGCCTTAGCCAGCACCATCTTCAGGTTAGCCTTAACGCCGGTAGCCCTGCCCCTGGTAAACAGTGTATGATCGCTGGGTGATTCGCTTCAAGTCTAATACTGCGAGTAATGGAGTCGCCAATGACTAGAGTTTTCAATTTGTCAGTGCTAATGGTGGGAGGCCTCGGCATCTCAGACCCCGTAACGGGAGGAGTAGAGACCAGAGAAGGCTCGGCCTCTGACTCCGACCCGCTGCTTAATGGGGAAAACCGGTTGAAAGTTTCTGTCGGCTGAATGAGCGACACCGGTTGAGCATTGCTCCAGCATTTCCTTCCAGAAGCCGTGAGAAAATTGTCCGGCTGCGGGGACTGTGCGAGGATTTCTCACGACTATCTGTACTTACTAGTGGCACAGACGCTGTTTCATCCTTTCCTACACTTACATTTCCCTTGCCTAACGATTGCGTCTGAAGCTAGGCTTGCAGCACAGCTATCCTCGCCTTAAGCCGACCGTTCTCCTGTATGTTATGAGTACAGCGACTGCAATTAGAAGGCATGATGATAATGTTACTACTTAGCTTCGGTTGGTGGAGGTCCTGACGAAACACGTCCAGATAAAGCGTCCGGAGTGAAAAAGTTGAATGAAAAAATAAACGGTAATTACAAAGTAAAAACTGTCAGGTAGCAAAGTTAGGTTAGCAACAAAACGCACAGCAGCACGTAAACAAGTCTACTAGTTGTGACCGGAAATGATGTCAAAAAATACAGAACTGTCTCTGTCATGGTTAATGTCCTCTCTGCCTGTCTCTATCATGGTTCCTGTCCTCTCCCTCTTTCTCTATCATGGTTAATGTCCTCTCTCTCTGTATCTATCATGATTTCTGTCCTCTCTCTCTCTATTGTGGTTCCTGTCCTCTCTCTCTGTCTCTATCATGGTTCCTGTCCTCTATCTCTGTCTCTATCATGGTTCCTGTCCTCTCCCTCTGTCTCTGTCATGGTTAATGTCCTCTCTGCCTGTCTCTATCATGGTTAATGTCCTCTCTCTCTCTGTATCTATCATGATTCCTGTCCTCTCTCTCTCTTGTGGTTCCTGTCCTCTCTCTCTGTCTCTATCATGGTTCCTGTCCTCTCTCTCTGTATCTATCATGATTCCTGTCCTCTCTCTCTCTTGTGGTTCCTGTCCTCTCTCTCTGTCTCTATCATGGTTCCTGTCCTCTCTCTCTGTCTCTATCATGGTTCCTGTCCTCTCTCTCTGTCTCTATCATGGTTCCTGTCCTCTCCCTCTATCTCTGTCATGGTTCATGTCCTCTCTGCCTGTCTCTATCATGGTTCCTGTCCTCTCTCTGTCTCTATCATGGTTCCTGTCCTCTCTCTGTCTCTATCATGGTTCCTGTCTTCTCTCTCTGTCTCTATCATTGTTCCTGTCCTCTCCCTCTGTCTCTGTCATGGTTCATGTCCTCTCTGCCTGTCTCTACCATGGTTCCTTTCCTCTCCATCTGTCTCTATCATGGTTCCTGTCCTCTCCCTCTATCTCTGTCATGGTTCATGTCCTCTCTGCCTGTCTCTATCATGGTTCCTGTCCTCTCTCTGTCTCTATCATGGTTCCTGTCCTCTCTCTGTCTCTATCATGATTCCTGTCTTCTCTCTCTGTCTCTATCATTGTTCCTGTCCTCTCCCTCTGTCTCTGTCATGGTTCATGTCCTCTCTGCCTGGCTCTATCATGGTTCCTGTCCTCTCCTTCTGTCTCTATCATGGTTAATGTCCTCTCTCTCTGTATCTATCATGATTCCTGTCCTCTCTCTCTCTATTGTGGTTCCTGTCCTCTCTCTCTCTCTCTATCGTGGTTCCTGTCCTCTCTCTCTCTATTGTGGTTCCTGTCCTCTCTCTCTGTCTCTTTATCATGATTCCTGTCCTCTCCCTCTGACTATCATGATTACTGTCCTCTCTCTCTGTCTCTGTCATGGTTCCTGTCCTCTCTCTCTTTCTCTATCATGGTTCCTGTCCTCTCCCTCTGTCTCTATCATGGTTCATGTCCTCTCTGCCTGTCTCTATCATGATTCCTGTCCTCTCCCTCTGACTATCATGATTCCTGTCCTCTCTCTCTCTGTCTCTATCATGGTTTATATCCTCTCCCTCTGTCTCTATCATGGTTCCTGTTCTCTCTCTCTGTCTCTATCATGGTTCCTGTCCTCTCCCTCTGTCTCTGTCATGGTTCATGTCCTCTCTGCCTGTCTCTATCATGGTTAATGTCCTCTCTCTCTGTATCTATCATGATTCCTGTCCTCTCTCTCTCTTGTGGTTCCTGTCCTCTCTCTCTGTCTCTATCATGGTTCCTGTCCTCTCTCTCTGTATCTATCATGATTCCTGTCCTCTCTCTCTCTTGTGGTTCCTGTCCTCTCTCTCTGTCTCTATCATGGTTCCTGTCCTCTCTCTCTGTATCTATCATGATTCCTGTCCTCTCTCTCTCTATTGTGGTTCCTGTCCTCTCTCTCTGTCTCTATCATGGTTCCTGTCCTCTCTCTCTCTGTGGTTCCTGTCCTCTCTCTCTGTCTCTATCATGGTTCCTGTCCTCTCTCTCTGTCTCTATCATGGTTCCTTTCCTCTCCATCTGTCTCTATCATGGTTCCTGTCCTCTCCCTCTATCTCTGTCATGGTTCATGTCCTCTCTGCCTGTCTCTATCATGGTTCCTGTCCTCTCTCTCTGTCTCTATCATGGTTCCTGTCCTCTCTCTCTGTCTCTATCATGGTTCCTGTCCTCTCTCTCTGTCTCTATCATGGTTCGTGTCCTCTCTCTCTGTATCTATCATGATTCCTGTCCTCTCTCTCTCTATTGTGGTTCCTGTCCTCTCTCTCTGTCTCTATCATGGTTCCTGTCCTCTCTCTCTCTGTGGTTCCTGTCCTCTCTGTCTGTCTCTATCATGGTTCCTGTCCTCTCTCTCTGTCTCTATCATGGTTCCTTTCCTCTCCATCTGTCTCTATCATGGTTCCTGTCCTCTCCCTCTATCTCTGTCATGGTTCATGTCCTCTCTGCCTGTCTCTATCATGGTTCCTGTCCTCTCTCTCTGTCTCTATCATGGTTCCTGTCCTCTCTCTGTCTCTATCATGGTTCCTGTCTTCTCTCTCTGTCTCTATCATTGTTCCTGTCCTCTCCCTCTGTCTCTGTCATGGTTCATGTCTTCTCTGCCTGGCTCTATCATGGTTCCTGTCCTCTCCTTCTGTCTCTATCATGGTTAATGTCCTCTCTCTCTGTATCTATCATGATTCCTGTTCTCTCTCTCTCTATTGTGGTTCCTGTCCTCTCTCTCTCTCTCTATCGTGGTTCCTGTCCTCTCTCTCTCTATTGTGGTTCCTGTCCTACCTCTCTGTCTCTTTATCATGATTCCTGTCCTCTCCCTCTGACTATCATGATTCCTGTCCTCTCTCTCTGTCTCTGTCATGGTTCCTGTCCTCTCTCTCTTTCTCTATCATGGTTCCTGTCCTCTCCCTCTGTCTCTATCATGGTTCATGTCCTCTCTGCCTGTCTCTATCATGGTTCCTGTCCTCTCTCTCTGTCTCTATCATGGTTAATGTCCTCTCTCTCTCTATTGTGGTTCCTGTCCTCTCTCTCTGTCTCTATCATGATTCCTTTCCTCTCCCTCTGACTATCATGATTCCTGTCCTCTCTCTCTGTCTCTATCATGGTTTCTATCCTCTCCCTCTGTCTCTATCATGGTTCCTGTCCTCTCCCTCTTTCTCTATCATGGTTAATGTCCTCTCTCTCTGTATCTATCATGATTTCTGTCCTCTCTCTCTCTATCGTGGTTCCTGTCCTCTCTCTCTGTCTCTATCATGATTCCTGTCCTCTCTCTCTCTCTGTCTAGATCATGATCCCTGTCCTCTCTCTCTGTCTCTATCATGATTCCCGTCCTCTCTCTCTGTCTCTATCATGGTTCCTGTCCTCTCTCTCTGTCTCTATCATGATTCCTGTCCTCTCTGTCTGTCTCTATCGTGGTTCCTGTCCTCTCTTTCTGTCTCTATCATGATTCCTGTCCTCTCTCTCTCTATTGTGGTTCCTGTCCTCTCTCTCTGTCTCTATCATGGTTCCTGTCCTCTCTCTCTGTCTCTATCATGGTTCCTGTCTTCTCCCTCTGTCTCTGTCATGGTTTGTGTCCTCTCTCTCTGTATCTATCATGATTCCTGTCCTCTCTCTCTCTATTGTGGTTCCTGTCCTCTCTCTCTGTCTCTATCATGGTTCCTGTCCTCTCTCTCTCTGTGGTTCCTGTCCTCTCTCTCTGTCTCTATCATGGTTCCTTTCCTCTCCATCTGTCTCTATCATGGTTCCTGTCCTCTCCCTCTATCTCTGTCATGGTTCATGTCCTCTCTGCCTGTCTCTATCATGGTTCCTGTCCTCTCTCTCTGTCTCTATCATGTTTATAGTCCTCTCCCGCACTCAATTTAAGGGGCTTTATTGGCAAGGGAAGCGTAAGTTAACATTGCCAAAGCAAGTGAAATAGATAATAAACAAACTGAAATAATCTATAAAAATTAACAGTAAACATTACACTCCCAAAAGTTCGAAAGGAATAGAGACATTTCAAATTAGTTAACAAACAAATTACCGACCATTTCGAATCCCACCGTACCTTCTCAGCTATGCAATCTGGTTTCAGGGCTGGTCGTGGGTGCACCTCAGCCACCCTCAAGGTCCTAAATTACATCATAACCGCCATCGATAAGAGACATTACTGTGCAGCCGTTTTCATTGATCTGGCCAAGGCTTTCGACTCTGTCAATCACCACATCCTTATCGGCAGACTCGATAGCCTTGGTTTCTCAAACGATTGCCTCGCCTGGTTCACCAACTACTTCTCCGATAGAGTTCAGTGTGTCAAATCAGAGGGCCTGTTGTCCGGGCCTCTGGCAGTCTCTATGGGGGTGCCACAGGGTTCAATTCTTTGGCCGACTCTCTTCTCTGTATACATCAATGATGTCGCTCTTGCTGCAGGTGAGTCTCTGATTCACCTCTACGCAGACGACACCATTCTGTATACTTCTGGCCCCTCTTTGGACACTGTGTTAACTACCCTCCAGACGAGCTTCAATGCCATACAACTCTCCTTCCGTGGCCTCCAACTGCTCTTAAACGCAAGTAAAACTAAATGCATGCTCTTCAACCGATCGCTGCCCGCACCTGTCCCCCCACGTCCAGCATCACTACTCTGGACGGTTCTGTCTTAGATTATGTGGACAACTACAAATATCTAGGTGTCTGGTTAGACTGTAAACTCTCCTTCCAGACTCACATTAAACATCTCCAATCTAGAATTGGCTTCCTATTTCGCAACAAAGCATCCTTCACTCATGCTGCCAAACATACCCTTGTAAAACGGATCATCCTACCGATCCTCGACTTTGGTGATGTCATTTACAAAATAGCCTCCAATACTCTACTCAACAAATTGGATGCAGTCTATCACAGTGCCATCCGTTTTGTTACCAAAGCCCCATATACCACCCACCACTGCGACCTGTACGCTCTCGTTGGCTGGCCCTCGCTTTACACTCGTCGCCATACCCACTGGCTCCAGGTCATCTACAAGTCCCTGCTAGGTAAAGTCCCGCATTATCTCAGCTCGCTGGTCACCTTAGCAGCACCAACCCGTAGCACGTGCTCCAGCAGGTATATCTCACTGGTCACCCCCAAAGCCAATTCCTCCTTTGGCCGACTCTCCTTCCAGTTCTCTGCTGCCAATGACTGGAACGAACTACAAAAATCTCTGAAACTGGAGACACTTATCTCCCTCACCAGCTTTAAGCACCAGCTGTCAGAACAGTTCACAGACCCCTGCACCTGTTTATAGCCCATCTGTAAATAGCCCAACCAACTACCTCATCCCCTACCGTATTTATTTATTTTTCTTGTTCCTTTGCACCCCAGTATTTCTACTTTGCCCATTCATCTACTTCATACCTACCATTCCAGTGTTTAAATGCTATATTGTAATTTATTTTGCCACTGTGGCCTATTTATTGCATTACCTTCCTTATCCTACCTCATTTGCACTCTTTGTATAAAGATTTGTTTTTTTCTACTGTATTATTGACTGTATGTTTGTTTTACTCCATGTGTAACTCTGTGTTGTTGTATGTGTCGAACTGCTTTGCTTTATCTTGGCCAGGTTGCAGTTGTAAATGAGAACTTGTTCTCAACTACCTGGTTAAATAAAGGTGAAATAATGATTATGTCTATGTACAGTGTTGCAACAATGTGCAACTAGTTAAAGTACAAAATAAACATAAATATGGGTTGCATTTGTATTTGCAATGGTGTTTGTTCTTCACTGGTTGCCCTTTTCTTGTGGCAACAGTTCACACATACTGCTGCTGTGATGGCACACTTTGGTATTTCACCCAACATACATGGGAGTTTATCAAACTTGGATGTGTTTTTGAATTCTTTGTGGGTCTTTGTAATGAGGGAAATATGTGTCTCTAATTTGGTCATACATTCGCAAGGAAGTACAGCTCAGTTTCCTCATCATTTTATGGGCAGTGTGCACATAGCCTGTCTTCTCTTGAGAGCCAGGTCTGCCTACGGCGGCCGTTCTCAATAGCAAGGCTATGCTCACTAAGCCTATACATAGTCCAAGCTTTCCTTAAGTTTGGGTCAGTCACAGTGGTCAGGTATTCTGCCACTGTGTACTCTCCGTTTAGGGCCAAATAGCATTCTAGTTTGCTCTGTCTTTTTTGTTAATTCTTTCCAATTTGTCATTTATCTTTTTGTTTTCTCATAATTTGGTTGGCTCTAATTGTGTTACTGCCCTGGGGCTCTGTGGGGTCTGTTTGTGTTTGTGAACAGAGTCCCAGGACCAGCTTGCATAGGGGCCTCTTCTCCAGGTTCATCTCATTGTAGGTGATGGCTTTGTTATGGAATGCTTCCTTTTAGGTGGGTGTAGAATTTAACCTCTCTTTTCTGGATTTTGATAATTAGCTGGTATTGGCCTAATTCTGCTCTGCATGCATTATTTGGTGTTTTACGTTGATCACTGAGGATATTTTTGCAGAATTCTGCATGCAGAGTCTCAATTTGGTGTTTGTCCCATTTTGTGAATTCTTGGTTGGTGAGCGAACCCCAGACCTCACAACCATAAAGGGCAATGGGTTCTATAACTCATTCAAAACTTTTTTAGCTAGATCCTAATTGGTATGCCGAATTTTATGTTCCTTTTGATGGCATAGAATTCCCTTCCTGCCTTGTCTCTCAGATCGTTCACAGCTTTGTGGAAGTTACCTGTGGCGCTGATGTTTAGGCCGAGGTATGTATAGTTGTTGTGTGCTCTAGGGCAACAGTGTCTAGATGGAATTTGTATTTGTGGTCCTGGCAACTGGACCTTCTTTGGAACACCATTATTTTTGTCTTACTAATATTTACTGTCAGGGGCCAGGTCTGATAGAATGTCAAGGTTCTCCATGATGCCGGTAAGGCAGAGTCAGGCACAGGACAACGAAGATGAGTGTTCAATAGCTTTAATCAAAATTCCAAAATACATGAGTGGGAAAAACAACCACTCGAAAACACGGAAAACAAAGTAACACAAACAATCACGCACAAAAACATGAGGGGACAGAGGGTTAAATAAGGAACATGTAATCATGGGAATGGAAACCAGGTGTGTGAAAAAGGAAGACAAAACCAACAGGAAATGAATAATGGATCGGTGGCGGCTAGAAGGCCGGTGACGTCGACCGCCGAAAGCCACCCGAGTGTCACGACTTCGGCTGAAGTCGCATATATGACAACCCTAGTCATTACCCCAGAGAGAGCTTCCTCAGGTGGGGTCAGATTCCTGTAGGTGTTACCTTACCACTACAGGAGGTCTGTTGCTGACCCAGCCCATCCACCCGTCCCAAAGTGCTTGGGCTCCAGAGGAGCTGTTCAGTCCTCTAACAATAATGAGCCAATCATCTCTCTTGTTACTGCATTGTGTGTGTGACATCTACATCTACAGACCTGTAGTAATTGACACCAGAAGGAGAGAAGAAAAGAGAGGTTTTGCTTGTTTATATAACTAGCTTCCTTCCCCTGCGGAGTCCCCAACCTCCTTTTCTCTCTCTCTCTCTCTCTCTCTCTCTCTCTCTCTCTCTCTCTCTCTCCTCTCTCCTCTCTACTGTCTACTCTCTACTCTCTACTCTCTCTCTCCTGTCTACTCTCTCTTCTCACTCTTTCTCATCTCTCATCTGTCTCTCTCTCTCCTGTCTCCTCTCTACTCTCTCTTCTCACTCTTTCTCATCTCTCATCTGTCTCTCTCTGAATATTTCAGATGGTGGGGTGTTTTTTAAGTTACCCCCTTTTGGTTTCTGCTCACCTCAGATGGTTTACTCTGTGTGTGTCTCTCTCTCTCTACACACACACAAACACACACAAGGTTTGGTAAGGCATGTGATGTATAAGAAATGTTCTATATAAACAGCCTCTTAAATATAAGTGTTTCTTGGAAAGCTGTGAGTGTTATTATATGATACAATATCAGTACTTGTTGCATTGACATTTTCTCTAAGTCTTATCATCAACTGATATCAGCCAGCAGCTGGCTGTGCATTGACTGCATTGTGTTTATGGAAAGTTGGCATATTGGCAGTCAATTTGAAAACACTTGGAATCATTCCACTAAAAACCGTCTGGCTAGCTAGCTAGCTAACAAACAAACAGTGCAGATAAATTCTTCAAATTCATTAATTTACACAATATCTTAATACAGCACTGGCAAACCGTGGTTAACCAACTCCCTGACCAACATGGCTGACCTTTATCCCATCAATAGATGGTTCATGACCATTCTAGTATTCTAATTCCTAATTCTATGTCCGACCCCATCTAACAGACAACACTGATGATAACTGGGTTAAAATAAGACAAACAACAGAGCAGCCAAGAGCCGAAGAACACAAACAAAAACCTCACCACCAAAATATACACCGGAATGAGAAACAACGCAACCTGAAAACAAGGAACCCATAATTACCCACAATCCTATGGCACAGCTACAATACATTATGTTGTGCATTCAGCAAGTATTCACACCCCTTACATTTTTCCGCATCTTGTTGTGTTACAGCCTGAATTTGAAATGGATTACATTTAGATGTTGTGTCGCTGGCCTACACACAATAGCCCATAATGCCAACGTGGAATTAAGAGAGATAGAGAGCCTTTGCTTCAGGAGGTATGATCTAAGTGACTGATAGTTGGTATTCAGCAGTCATATATGATAGTTGGTATTCAGCAGTCATATATGATAGTTGGTATTCAGCAGTCATATATGATAGTTGGTATTCAGCAGTCATATATGATAGTTGGTATTCAGCAGTCATATATGATAGTTGGTATTCAGCAGTCATATATGCCTTATTTACTTTGAGGAACTACTAAAATAGTGATTTTGTCATACAGCATAGACAGCAGCTCTATAGACATGAGATGATGACTTGGAATGATATAATAAAGTCATAAAATAAAACGAGAGAGAGAGAGAGAGAGCGAGAGAGAGAGAGAGAGATTTGTACTAACTATTCGGTGTTCATGAATAATTCAACAGATGGATCGAGGGTTGTTAAATATTCACGTTAAATCGCTTGGACATCAGTCCCCTGTGTGTGTGTCCTGTGATGTGCAGAGCTCCTGATAACTGCAGTCCTCTTGTCCCAGATACACATCAGGCTAGACCTAACTTCAGTCATTTGGTCCGTGTGTGTGCAGTCGGACTGGTCAGGTAATTATGAATTGATACAGCATGAATAAGACAACAGTGAGGAGGATACACACACAGGGACTGAGTAACGTGTGTGTGGCTGTGTGTGTGTGTCTGTGTAGCGTGTGTGTGTGGCTGTGTGTGTGTTTGTCTCGAGTGGGTTGGTGATGACTGGCCTTGGCAGTGCCTGGTTGAAAGCGACATACAAGACAGAGACAGACAGCCACACACACAGACACACACACACCTTTTGCCTGCCTTCAACGGTCTGAGGAAGGATACAGAGCTGTTATAGTGGCAGCCCTGTGTGTGTGTCTGGAACAGCATATTGAGGAAGGATACAGAGCTGTTATAGTGGCAGCCCTTTGTGTGTGTCTGGAACAGCATATTGAGGAAGGGTACAGAGCTGTTATAGTGGCAGCCCTGTGTGTGTGTCTGGAACAGCATATTGAGGAAGGGTACAGAGCTGTTATAGTGGCAGCCCTGTGTGTGTGTCTAGAACAGCATATTGAGGAAGGGTACAGAGCTCTTATAGTGGCAGCCCTGTGTGTGTGTCTGGAACAGCATATTGAGGAAGGATACAGAGCTGTTATAGTGGCAGCCCTGTGTGTGTGTCTGGAACAGCATATTGAGGAAGGGTACAGAGCTGTTATAGTGGCAGCCCTGTGTGTGTGTCTGGAACAGCATATTGAGGAAGGATACAGAGCTGTTATAGTGGCAGCCCTGTGTGTGTGTCTGGAACAGCATATTGAGGAAGGGTACAGAGCTCTTATAGTGGCAGCCCTGTGTGTGTGTCTGGAACAGCATATTGAGGAAGGATACAGAGCTGTTATAGTGGCAGCCCTGTGTGTGTGTCTGGAACAGCATATTGAGGAAGGATACAGAGCTGTTATAGTGTCAGCCATGTGTGTGTGTCTGGAACAGCATATTGAGGAAGGGTACAGAGCTGTTATAGTGGCAGCCCTGTGTGTGTGTCTGGAACAGCATATTGAGGAAGGATACAGAGCTGTTATAGTGGCAGCCCTGTGTGTGTGTCTGGAACAGCATATTGAGGAAGGGTACAGAGATGTTATAGTGGCAGCCCTGTGTGTGTGTCTGGAACAGCATATTGAGGAAGGATACAGAGCTGTTATAGTGGCAGCCCTGTGTGTGTGATGTCAGGTCTTTCTAAAAGGAAAATCAATTAAATGCATAATTTGATCTTTTAACTTTTCTTTGAGTAGCTCATCAGTCTCTCTCTGTCGGTGAACATGACATAGTAGTGAACATGACATAGTAGTGCACATAACAACGTAGGGTACATGACAGTATCATCACATTATCAGTGTCTAGTACTAGATCAGCCATATCTTCTCTTTGTCATCTTCAGAAACCTAGACCTGTTTTATATGATAGACCTTTGCAGGGCTTCCACAGTACGCTAGGGTAATCCCCTGGCAGTAACAGTTTGGCCAAGGCTGTGTGTGTGTCTCTCTCTCTGTGTGTGTTTGTGTCTCTGTGTGTCTATGTGTCTGTGTTGCCTAGTTCTGGGTCTCCGGGTGTCACCAGGCAGCACGCCACAGAGCTCTGCCCTCGACACCTCTCCCTCCCTGGGGTGATGACTCCAAACTTCCCCTCTCCCTCCCTGGGGTGATGACTCCAAACATCCCCTCTCCCTCCCTGGGGTGATGACTCCAAACATCCCTCTCCCTCCCTGGGGTGATGACTCCAAACATCACCTCTCCCTCCCTGGGGTGATGACTCCAAACATCCCCTCTCCCTCCCTGGGGTGATGACTCCAAACATCCCCTCTCCCTCCCTGGGGTGATGACTCCAAACATCCCCTCTCCCTCCCTGGGGTGATGACTCCAAACATCCCCTCTCCCTCCCTGGGGTGATGACTCCAAACATCCCCTCTCCCTCCCTGGGGTGATGACTCCAAACATCCTCTCTCCCTCCCTGGGGTGATGACTCCAAACATCCCCTCTCCCTCCCTGGGGTGATGACTCCAAACATCCCCTCTCCCTTCCTGGGGTGATGACTCCAAACATCCCCTCTCCCTCCCTGGGGTGATGACTCCAAACATCCCCTCTCCCTCCCTGGGGTGATGACTCCAAACATCCCGTCTCCCTCCCTGGGGTGATGACTCCAAACATCCCCTCTCCCTCCCTGGGGTGATGACTCCAAACATCCTCTCTCCCTCCCTGGGGTGATGACTCCAAACAACCCCTCTCCCTCCCTGGGGTGATGACTCCAAACATCCCCTCTCCCTCCCTGGTTAGCCTACGGGAAGCTGCTGCTCCAGCCTGCAGCCTCCGGCTTTGCTCTGTCTGCTACTGTCTGTCAGGGTAAACAAACAAACTGCAGGGGAAATCAAACACTCACACACACACTCTCTCACACACACATACACACTCTGTTCGTAAACACACAAAGACCCACATGCACACACTTCTGTCTTTTTAGCAACCGGGGTTCCCAACCAATCCGGTGAGGGAAACACCGAGGGAGGGATGGAGAGGGGGCTTGTAAACACAATAAAAGGGGCTGTGTAGATTGATGTTGCAGATTGGCTTCAGGCTTAACCAAGCTGTTAAAACAGTTGTTAAAAATCTAACTGTTGTTTAGTGATCTGAGTCACATAGAAAGTGTCTAATTTAAACATAGTTAGGCAGTAGTTTGGTATGAATGGTGTGTCAGATAAAGTTTAGTACAGGGATCATCAACTATAGATTCAGCCGCAGGACGATTTCTGTCTTGAGTGGATGGTCAGGGGGCCAGAACATAATTATACATCATTTGTAGACTGCAAATTGACAGCAAGAAGCCCATACAAATATAATATTTGACTAGAACATAATCATTTCAAACCTTGCTTACATTTGTATATTATCACATATACAGTATCTCTGTATTATGTGTGGGAATATGTTGGAACAGATTTCCAAAATGTAAGTTAAATAACATTTTCTGGTGTTTTTACGGTCTTCTATGTCCAACATAAACAATAAAATAAAAAATGTAATCACCCGCATGCCAAATTCGGCCCGTGGGCCACCAGTTTGGGAACCCTGGTTTAGCAGATAGCTTCGTAGTTCAGTCATGGTGTGTGTGTGTGGCGCGGGCATGTGCGTGTGTGTGTAATTACAGGTTTAAGGCATATCATTTTTCCTCTGTAGAATTCCTTCCTCTCCCCCCAGCTGTGTGTGTGTGTGTGTGTGGTTTTTGTTTGCAGCTCCATTCTTAGAACACCTCCAAGCTTCTCTTTGTTCTGTACATTCCAAAGGAGTTAAATAGGGATGACTGGTCTCTCCTTATAGCCTCCAGAACACCTCTGCATGGCTGGGTGGATGACTGAGATGTGGGAGGTCATGGATGTGATTCACACCAGTGAGCCATGGAGCAGGGATGTTACCCCTAACCTCAGATCTAGGTTCAGCTTGTTCTACCTCTGCTCTTGCTTCTCTCCCTCTGTCCCAACTGTCTCTCTGTCTCTCTGTCTAGCAATTCAATTCAACAGATTTTATTGACATGGCAAGTTAAATTACTTACATTGTCAAAGTCTGCATATAACAAACATGGCGGGACCAACAGCAATAAGGGATCAATAGTCGTTGTGGAAATGATATTACCATTAACAGCAACTACAACAACAACAGAAAAAAGATGTATATCTTAACAGATAAAAACGTCTTCCTCTGTGCCACATACGTTCCCCCCTCAGAGTCACCTTACTTCAATGAAGAGAGTCTCCATTCTAAAGGGGGAGATGAGTCCCTTTCAGCCCCAAGGCAACGTACTGGTCCGTGGAGACCTGAATGCTAGAACAGCAGAATATTAACAGTCACGGGGATGGACACTTACCAGAAAGCAACAACATTTTCCTCCCCACAAACAACTATGACAAAATGAAAAACAAAAATGGAGCACAGCTCCTGAAACTCTGTCGAACACTGGGTCTGTACATAGTCAATGGTAGGCTCAGAGGGGACTCTTTTGGTAACAGTACTGTAGACTACTTCCTCACCAACCTCAACCCAGAGTCTCTCAGAGCCTTCACAGTCAGCCCACCAACACCTCTCAGACCACAGTAAAATCACAGAGCCTTCACAGTCAGCCCACCAACACCTCTCAGACCACAGTAAAATCACAGTGGATCTGAGAAGAGCTGAACCCAACCATGAAGCATCACGGCCCAATAAATTACATGCTACTAAACAGGCCTATAGATGGAGTGCAAAAAGTACAGACATCTACCATAAAGCAATTAGTAGCCAAAAAATACAATCCCTCCTGGACAACCTTTTAGCCTGAACATTCTCCTACAGCAATTAAGGTCTAAGTTTGGCCGTTTGGAACATAAACTTTATATTTGACATATGAGCCTCCTTGGCTAATTTAAAGAAACAGAGGAGCAAACCAAAAAGAATAGAGAATGAAAAATGGTTTGATAATGATTGCAAAAATCTAAGAAAGTCATTGAGAGATATATATATATATATAATCAAAAACACCGGAGAACCAGACAACAAAAATATATGCCTTCAATACGGGGAAACACTGAAGCAACACAAACACACCCTAAGAACAACAAAGGAACAGCACATTAGAAACAAGCTGGTTAGAATGAAAGAATCCATAGAATCAAAACACTTGTCATCATAAGGAATTGGCTATCCAACATGGGGATATGTGGAGAAATCACTTTGCAAACCTCTACAGCAATATAACAAAAAGCCCAGAACAAAAAGATATACAAGAAAAATTACAAATCCTTGAATCAGCATTAAGCAGACTATCAGAATCCTGTGGATACCCCAATTACAGAAGAAGAATTATTGGAAAAACTATGCACTCTCCAACCCCAAAAGGCCTGTGGTGCTGATTGACATTTAAATGAAATTATCAAATATACATACCACAAATTCAAAGTGGCTATGATCAAATTCTTCAACATTAAACTCACGGCATGTATTTTCCCCAATATTTGGAACCAAGGATTGATCACACCAATCTATAGAAATGGAGACAAATTTAACACAAATAATTTCAGAGGAATTTGCGTTAACAGCAACTTGGGGAAAATTCTCTGCAGTGTCATTAATAGCAGACTACGTCCTTCCCTTGATGAACACAACGTCCTGAGCAGAAGCCAGATTGGATTTTTACCGAATTACCACAACAGACCACATTTACACCCTCCACACTCTAATTGACTAACAAGTAAACCAAAACAAAGGCACAATCAGGTTTTGTAGACTTAAAAAAAACATTTGATTCAATTTGTCAGGAAGGTTTTTTTTCTAAACTAATAGAAAGTGGTATTGGAGGGGAAACACATGATGTTATTAAATTAATGTACCCAAAAAACAAATGTGTGGTTAAAATTGGCAACAAGCAAACAGACATCTTATCCCAGGGATGTGGAGTGAAACATGGCTGCTCAATAAGTCCAACACTATTTAACATCTACATTAATGAATTGGCAAAAATATTAGAAGAATCTGCAGCACCTGGACTCATCCTACACTACACTGAAATCAAGTGTCTGCTGTATGTAGATGACCTGGTGCTACTGTCTCCCACCAAGGAGGGTTCTGTCAGACCTGGGCTGCATGCGTTCTGTGACGCTTCGGAGCGAGCTTATCTTCTCAAGGACCAGTGGGTCGCTAGCGGGCTCGTCCCGACACTACCAGGGAAAATCTAAAGCGCCAAATTCAAAATCCCAAAGTTGAATTATTAAACATCCACCAATATACAAGTGTTCCATACTCATCAAAAGCTCTGTTTCTTGGCAATATCACAGCGTTGTCAGATTTCAAAAAGGCTTTACGGCGAAAGCAGCACATTTCATTGTTTGAGGCTAGCACCTCACATATTTTTCCAATAGCCATGTATCGATTAGCCATCATGGCACACACATAACACATTTCACAGCGAAAACAAATCAATTACCTGTTGAAGAACTTCTGCTGAGGTCATCCTAAGTGTCCAACGAAGACAATCCATGGTTCTTTTGTTAGAAAAAGTAATGTATTTTATCCATAAATCCTCCATTTGGTTTGCGCGTTATAATCAGAAACGACAGCCTCCACTAGTCCATTGAAACGCGGCGTGAACTCGTTCATCTTATACCTATAAACTTGTCCAAGAACAATCAAACATAGTTTTAAATGTATCCTTAGGAACACTTTTACGTATATTTACTATTATAAATAAGCCGGAATATCAACTGATCGATAACGACGATAAAAAAGACACTCCGTGACTTCTCGTGCGAGCGCCATGGGTACTATTCTCATAAAGAAGGGTCTTCATTGTTTGGTCTTTTTCTCTGCTCTAAATTCATCCGAAATGGAGGAAAACACCATCTCGAGGCTGTTGACATCATAAGGAAGCGACGTGTACTGCATTCATATGCCTATATATGGTCATTTTCAATAGGGAGGGGTTCCCAAATGAGCAATGTGTCAAAATCACTTTTTCCAGGACAGAAATTCCTCTGGGTTTTGCCTGCTATATGCGTTCTGATTCACTCACAGACAAATGGTTAACAGTTTTGGAAAATTCAGAGTGTTTCCTATCCAATGGTACTAAATATATGCATATCCTATTTTCTGGGCCTAAATGGGAGGCATTTTACTTTGGGCACGCCAGGCTCTCCAAAACGGTCACCTCATGCACTGCTCCCAAAGAAGATATTATCCTACACTCTCCTATCTAAGAGTGTAAGATAAGGCAGGCCACACCCATGTCTCCTTTGTCATGTCCAGGTCCAGGGTCGCATCCAAGAAGCAGTTGTCAATGCCTAGGCTGGAACTCAGCGCTTCCCTTTCCGGAGACAAGTTGGCCTCTACCTTGCGAGCTGAGCTTACCTTGCCAATCCAAAGGGTTTTGGAGGAACATGGGAGCGAGAGATCAAATCTGTAAAGACGGCTTTACAAGTCATCCTGGGGGACCAAACTGTCACTGAAACTGTCTTGCGGACCGTCCTGATAGAGGTGGAAGGGATACTGAACTCCAAACCCTTGGGATATCTCTCTGCAGACATAGCTGACCCCGATCCGGTTACACCGAATATGCTCTTGATGGGACGCCGAGATGCGTCACTTCCTCAAGCCATGTATGCTGATACCAACCTTGTTGGCAGACGCCGGTGGCGACACAGACAGATCTTGGCTGACCTATTCTGGGCCCGATTCATTCGGGATTTCCTACCAAGCCTACAGCACAGAGGGAAAAGGCAGAGAGAAACAGCCAGCCTGGAAACTGGCCAAGTAGTAATGATAGTGGACCTTCAGCTGCCTCGAGCCTCCTGGCCGGTGGGCCATATCACTAAGACCATGCCTGGGGCCGATGGTCGTGTTAGATCAGTGGAGATCCAGGTAAAGAACCGGACATATATCCGTCCAGTTTCCCAACTAATTCCCCTCCCTGAGATGACAGACGACGGGGAGCAATGAGCCTTTTTGAGGAGTGTGGAATTTAACACATTTCCGGGGTGGCTGTAGAAAAGGCCCATGGAGTTGGTGGAAGAATCCTTTAATTCATGGCCACTTGCTCAGCTGGGCCATGGGAGCTTTAATTAGGTCAGGTGGAAATGTCAGGCAGATCTCCACTCATTAAAAGGGGTGGAGATTGCTCTGCTGTTCCTGGGTTGAGAGGTCGGGCTACGGTTTAAAGCGACTTCCGTGAGAGTCCTGGCAAGGATGGGGACTGTCTGTGAACATGGTCATAGAGACAGTCCAGATCGAGGTTGGGAGGGTGGGCCAGGTGTACATTGGGTCACCACAATCCTTGAGTTGGGGAAGATTGTGGAGGCCTTCTTAGTCACTCCCCGTAGTGATGTCGCCACCCTCTCCTGCTGAGCACACAGGTCGTTGCTTCCGGTGTGTATGATTATGTGGCTTGGCGACCCGAGCTGGGCCTTATCAAGCAGCTCCATGGCACTCTGCGTTGTTGGGCAGCACACCTTTCTCATTTTGTGTCTAGGGAAATGTTTCCCATTTGAGTCCATGAACAGGACAATGTCAGTCAGTGTTTCTTCTGGACTGGAGGGGGTAGAGTGGGGGCTGGTGGGTGTTGGAGCTGGGGTGTGGCTGGTCTGTTTCTTCTGGACTGGAGGGGGTAGAGTGGGGGCTTAAAGACTCCCTCTTTCTTTATGGATGGGTAGTGAGAGCAGACTGCTGAGCGCCATGCTTTTGGCTGGTCAGTGAGAAAGACGAGACTACTCACATCATCTTTTTTGTAGAGGTCAGCGAAAAGTGTTTCTGGCCTCCCCTTTAGTAGTTTCTGTTTAAAAGCTTTCCTCGTTGTGCCATTTTAGGCCTCTGGAGGGTAGAGAATGGCTCCTGCCCTGTTGCCATGACAACCGTGTTTGTTTGTCTGCTGCTGTTGCTAGCTAGCTCTAATTTTGGTCAAAAACCAGCAAAAAGAGTAAAGAATCTTCACACAAAAAAACAGAAGATATGTTTAACGTTAGAGTCCGTGTTCCTTTTTGGTTTACTCAGTCAGTTTGGTCGTTTGATGAAGTTTTTGTTCATCACTTCTTGTCTTAAATTCTTTTTAGATTTGAGTGTTTATCTCATCCTAAAAACAAAAAACAGGAGCTTGAGCATGTCTGCAGCTCTCGCTTTCTCTCTCTCTCTCTCTCTCTCTCTCTCTCTCTCTCTCTCTCTCTCTCTCTCTCTCTCTCTCTCTCTCTCTCTCTATAGCTCCTTTTGTCTCCCTCTCTCTCTCTCACTCCGTCTCTCTCTCTCTCACTCCCTCCGTCTCTCTCTCTCCCTCTCTCTCTCACTTCGTCTCGCTCTCTCACTCCCTCCGTCTCTCTCTCTCTCTCTCTCTCTCGGGGTATAGTAGGTAAACTCTCAGAAGTTTTCAAGCCAGGTTGGAATAACGACTCTCTTGTTTCTGATCGTAGTTTCCCAGAATGGGAAGTCTTTTACTGTTAGTCCAGTTCACATCTCTGTATGTTTACATGTGTACGTCTGCAGTTTAAATGTGTTGTTGTTCTAGGTAAACAGCTAGACAGACAGACACTGAGACTTGTAGGCTAACTGCCTGTCTAACTGTGTGTCTAACTGTGAGTCTGTCTGTCTAACTGTCTGTCTAACTGTGTGTCTAACTGTCTGTCTATCTAACTGTGTGTCTAACTGCCTGTCTAACTGTCTATCTGTCTGTCTAACTGTCTGTCTAACTGTGTGTCTAACTGTCTGTCTGTCTATCTGTCTGTCTAACTTTCTGTCACTGTCCTTGTATTGTTATCACTTCTTCACAGAACTATTCATCTTCTCTCACAGCACATTAAAGCCCCAAGTTCCCTCTTTTTCTCTCCCTCACATACGCGCAAGTACAAACACACACGTACACACACGCACGTGCACGCGCGCACACACACACACACAGCTCATCAGCTCCCAGTATTGGTACTCTCTGACAATGTATCTGACCCCCGCTGTGATGCCAGCATGGATCTCTGATCTCATTACCTTCAGTGTGTGTGTGTGTGTGAGCGAGAGAGATAGAAGAGAAAGGGAGAGAGAGAGAGAGAGCGGGAGGGACGGAGGGAGAGAGAGACAATGAGTGTGTGTTCTGTGCAGTGGGTCTCCCTCCCCCAGCAGGCTGTGTAAAGTATTAAAGAATAAGACTGGAAGACAAAATCCATTTCCCCTCCCTGCTGTGTCAACTACTACTGTTAGGAGAGGGAGAGGAGGAGGGAGAGAGGAGGAGAGGGAGTGGAGGAGGGGGAAAAAGGAGAAGAGGGAGAGCAGGGGAGGGGAGAGAGGAGGATGAGGGGAGAGAGGAGGAAAGGGAGAGTAGGGGAGGGGAGAGAGGAGGAGGAGAGGGAGAGCAGGGGAGGGGAGAGAGGGGGAGAGGAAGGGAGGGGAGAGAGGAGGAGGAAGAGGAGGGAGAGAGAAGGAGGAGAGGGAGAGGAGGAGAGAGGAGGATGATAGCAGGGGAGGGGAGAGGAGGGTTAGAGAAGAGGAGGAGGAGAGGGAGAGCAGGGGAGAGAGGAGGAGGAGATGGAGAGGAGGGGAGGAGAGAGAGGAGGAGGAGGAGAGGGGGATGAGGAGGAGGAGGGGAGGGAGGAGGAGGAGAGAGGAGGAGGAGAGGGAGATGGGAGAGGAGGAGGAGAGGGAGAGCAGGGGAGAGAGGAGGAGGAGATGGAGAGGAGGAGGAGAGGAGGAGGAGAGGAGGGGAGGAGAGAGAGGAGGAGGAGAGGGAGATGAGGAGAGAGGAGGAGAGAGGAGGAGGAGGGAGAGAGGAGGGGGGAATCATACATATACAGTGCCTTTGTAAAGTTTTCAACCCTTTTGACTTTTTCCACATTTGTTGTGTTGCAAAGTCGAATTGCAATGGATTTAGTTGTCATTTTCTGTCAACAATGTACACAAAATACTCTTAATGTCAAAGTGGAAGAAAAATAAGACATTAAGAGTCAATACATGTTATAATCACTTTCGTCAGCTGTCTTTTGGGGTAAATCTCTATGAGCTTTGCACACCGGGATGAAACAATATTTGCCAATAATAATTTTTGTGTTTCTTCAAGCTCTGTCAACTTGCTTATTGATAATTTCTAGACAGCCAGTTTCAAGTCTTGCCATAGATTGTCAAGCCAATTTAAGTCAAAACTGTAACTAGGCCACTCAGGAACATTCAATGTCGTCTTGGTAAGAAACTGTAGATTTAGCCTTGTGTTTTAGGTTATTGTCCTGCTGAAGGCTGAATTTGTCTTCCAGTGTCTGGTGGAAAGCAGAATGAACCAGGTTTTCCTCTAGGATTCTGCCTGTGCTTAGCTCTATTCTGTTTATTTTTATCCTTAAAAAAAAACTCCTGAATTCTTGCCGATGACAAGCATACCCATGATGCAGCCACCACCATGCGTATGTTTGCCCCAAACATAATGCTTTTTATTCAGAACAAAAAGTTAATTTCTTTTCAACATTCTTTGCAGTATTAATTCAGTACCTTGTTGCAAACAGGATGTATGTTTTGTAATATTTTGTATTCTGTACAGGCTTCCTTCTTTTCACTCTGTCATTTAGGTTAGTATTGTGGAGAAATTACAATGTTGTTGATGCATCCTCAGTTCTCCTATCACAGACGTTAAACTCTGTAACTGTCTTAAAATGACTCAAAGGGATATTCAATGTCTGCTTTCTATTTCGTTTTTTTACCCATCTACCAATAGGTGCACTTCTGCGAGGCATTTTACATTTGAACTTATTTAGGCTTGCCATAACAAAGGGGTTGAATACTTATAGATTTAAGATGTTTAAGCTTTACATTTTTAAACAATAATCAATACAAAAAATCCACTTTGACATGTATTATTGTGTGTAGGTTAGTGACACAAAATCACATTTTAAATTCAGGCTGTTACACAACAAAATGTGGAAAAAGTCAAGGGCGTTGAATACTTTCTGAAAGCACTGCACCTGCCCTTCCTGAACAATCCTCACACCAACCCCTGTCCCCCTCCCTCTTGTACACAGATGCGCTTGCTTGAGGTGAAAATAAGCTTAATCAATGTGTGTATGTGTGTGTGTGTGTGTGTGTGTGTTTGTGTCTCTGGCCATTCCAATCTAACACCTCCTGAGGAGTCCAGAGGTGACAGTTAGAGAGGGATGGGAGAGTGAAAGATTGAGGCAGAGACATTAAATACATGATGTGGCTGGCTGTTTTGATCTCTCTCTGGCAGAGTGGTGAGGCGGAGGTACCTGCATTAGTGCATTAGCCAAAAGGCTGTCTTAGCCCAGGCAGCATTAGCCTGGCTGTATTAACACTTCAAAGCAGTGCTGGTCAGTGGGAGGCCTGGGTGACACAGGGAGAATGAAACAGAGAAGATGATAACAGCCTACCTTCCTCTACCTCACGCTGGCTGTATCCCCCTCCTCCCCCATGACCTCCCCCCTCTCCATCCACATAATCTCTTTCCTCCTCACCCCCTTAGCTCTGGTGGGAAAAGACTTGACCAGCAGGCCTTACTGAGTGTCGTCCTCTGCCTCACATTTTCCTCCCCCTCAACTCCCCTTCATCTCTCCACCCCCAGGTTCAAGTCTGGACTCTGCCTGGGCCACTCAAGGACATTCAGAGACTTGTCCCGAAGCCACATCTAGATTGTTTTGGCTGTGTGCTTAGGGTCGTTATCCTGTTGGTAGGTGAACCTTCACCCCAGTCTGTCCCGAGTGCTCTGGAGCAGGATTTCATCAAGGATCTCTCTGTACTCTACCATAAAGGCCTGATTGGTGGCGTGCTGCAGAGATGGTTGTCCTTCTGGAAGGTTCTCCCATCTCCACAGAGGAACTCTCGAGCTTAGTCAGAGGGATCATCGGGTTCATGGTCACCTCCCTGACCAAGGCCTTTCTCCCCCGATTGCTCAGTTTGGCCGGGCGGCCAGCTCTAGGAAGAGTCGTGGTGGTTCCAAACGTCTTCCATTTAAGAATGATGGCGGCCACTGTGTTCTTGGGGACCTTCAATGCTGCAGAAATGTTTTGCTACACTTCCCCAGATCTGTGCCTCGACACAATCCTGTCTCAGAGCTCAACAGACAATTCCTTCAACCTCATGGCTTGTTTTTTCTCTGACATGCACTGTCAACTGTGGGACCTTATATAGACAGGTGTGTGCCTTTCCAAATCCTGTCCAATCAATTGAATTTACCACATGTGTACTCCAATCAAGTTGTAAATACATCTCAAGCAAGATCAATGGAAACAGGATGCACCTGAGCTCAATTTTGAGTCTCATAGCAAAGGGTCTGAATACTTATGTAGATAAGGTATTTCTGTTTTTTATTTGTAATAAATTTGCGAAAATGTCTAAACCTGTTTTCGCTTTGTCATTGTGGGGTATTGTGTGTAGATTGATGATATATTTTAGAATGAGGCTGTAACGTAACAGAATGTGGAAAAAGTCAATGTGTCTGAATACTTTTTGAATGCACTGTGTGTGTATATATATATATAGAGAGAGAGGTAAACAAACCTTGAGACCCTTGCCCAATCTCTGTCAGAGTCAATGATAACTTGGCTATATACACGGGGTACCAGTACAGTCAATGATAACTTGGCTATATACATGGGGTACCAGTACAGTCAATGATAACTTGGCTATATACACGGGGTACCAGTACCGAGTCAATGATAACTTGGCTATATACACGGGGTACAAGTACAGAGTCAATGATAACTTGGCTATATACACGGGGTACCAGTACAGTCAATGATAACTTGGCTATATACATGGGGTACCAGTACAGTCAATGATAACTTGGCTATATACACGGGGTACCAGTACAGAACAGTCAATGACTTGGGTGGCTGGAGTCTTTGACAATTGTTATGGCCTTCCTCTTACACCGCCTGGTATACTGGTCCTGGATGGCAGGGAGCTTGGCCAAGGTGTTGTACTGGGCCCTCTGTAGCGCCCTGCGGTTGGGTGCCAAGCAGATGCCATACCAAGTGGTGATCCAGCCAGTCAAGACACTCTCAATGATGCAGCTGTAGAACTTTTTGAGGATCTGAGGGCCCATGTCAGCCTTGACAATGTGAATGGGGGTGTGCTCGGCCCTCTGTTTTACTTTAGTCCACGATCAGCTCCTTTGTCTTGCTGACGTTGAGGGAGAGTTTGTTGTCCTGGAACCACACTGCCAGGTCTCATCGTCGTCAGTGATCAGGCCTACCACATTTGTGTCATCACCAAACTTAATTATAGTGTTGGAGTTGTGCACGGCCACGTAGTTCTAACAGGTAATACAGGAAGTGACTAACCACTTACGCCCTTAGGGGCCCCCGTGTTGTTGCCTACCTTCAACACCTGGGGGGGGCCCGTCAGAAAGTCCAGGATCCAGTTGCAAAAGGGAGGGGTTCAGTTCCAGGGTCCTTACCTTAGTGATCTGCTTGGAGGGCACTATATTGTTGAAAGCTGAGATGTAGTCAATGAACAGCATTCTCACATAGGTTCTTTATATCCAAGTGGGTAAAGGCATTGTGGAGTGCAATAGCGATTGCGTCATATGTGGATCTGTTGGGGTGGTATGTGAATTGGAGTGGTTCCAGGGTGTCTGGGATGATGGTGTTGATGTGAGCCATGACCAGCCTTTCAAAGCATTTCAGGGCTACAGATGTGAGTGCTACGGGGCGATAGTCATTTAGACAGGTTACCCTGGCGTTCTTGGGCACTGGGACTATGGAGGTCTGCTTGAAACGTATAGGTATTACAGACTGGGTCAGGGGAGGTTGAAAATATCAGTGAGGACACTTTCCAGCTGGTCAGCGCATGCTCTGAGTATACATCCTAGTAATCCTTCTAGCCCTGCGGCCTTGGTCTTACTCATATCTGGCCCTGTTTTAAGGTCTTACTCACATCTGGCCCTGTTTAAAGGTCTTTCTCACATTGACTACGGAGGGCGTGATCACACAGTCGTCCGGTACAGCTGGTGCTCTCATGCATGGTTCAATGTTGCTTGCCTTGAAGTGATTGGTACTTTCTGTTAGTTTTTTCTTCTAAGCAGGAATCAAGAGTATAGTTATGGTCAGATTTGCCAAATGGAGGGTGAGGGAGAGCTTTTTATGCCTTTCTGTGTGTGGAGTAAAGGTGATCCAGAGTTTTTCCGCCTCTAGTTGCACAGGTGAAATCCTGGTAGAAATGAGGTAAGACGAATTAAAATCACCAGCAACTAGAAGTGCCTCTTCTGAATGATTATTTTCTTGTTTGCTTATGGCCCAATACAGTTGGTTGAGTGCAGTCTTAGTGCCAGCATCGGTCTGTGGTGGTAAATAGACAACTACGAAAAATATAGATGAAAAATCTTTTGGTTAATAGCATGGTCAGCAGCTTATCATGAGGTATTCTAAATCAGACGAGCAGAACCTCAAGACTTTCTTAATACTAGAGATCGCACACCAGCCCTTTATTAGACACTCACCTCCCCCCTTGATCTTACCTAACGCTGTCATTCTGTCCCGCTGATGCATAGACAAACCAGCTAGATGCATATTATTCAAGTCCTTGTTCACCCACGACTCCGAGAAACATTTTATATTACAGTTCTTCAGGTCCTGTTGATAGGATAGCCTTGAACAGAGCTCATCCAGTTTGTTCTCCAGTGTACATTCACCAATAGAATGGAGGGTAGAGGCAGTTTATGTACTCGCCGACATAGTTTTGTCAGGTGCCGCCTTTTTCTTTTTCGGGTCTTGGGATCAGGGCCTGGTCTGGGGTGAGCAGTACGTCCTCCGACTTGTTGAAGTAGAAATCTTCATCCAAATAGAGGTGTGTGATTGCTGTTCTGATGTCCAGATACTCTTTTTTCTCCTAGGAAATGATGGCGGAAACATTATGTACAAAACATTTGAAATCAGCAACAACAAAAACAAACCAAATGGAGTTAGTCAGGAGTTAGTCAGGAGTTAGTCAGGAGTTAGTCAGGAGTTAGTCAGGAGTTAGTCAGGAGATAGTCAGGAGTTAGTCAGGAGATAGTCAGGAGTTAGTCAGGAGATAGTCAGGAGTTAGTCAGGAGATAGTCAGGAGTTAGTCAGGAGTTAGTCAGGAGCCCATAAACGTCTGCTCTCCATTGCAGCGCCATTCTCATGGCTGTGGAACGGGCTGGGAACTGGGACAGAACCAACATGCCCTCCGGATATCTCTGAGACGCTGGGAGAAGCCACACGCACGCACGGACACACACACACACACACAAACACACACACAGTAAGAACATGTCTGTTATGCTCTTTCCATTTCTCGAACTTCTCGAACTTAAATGGCCTGCTTCTCTGGTTCCCCACTGGTTATGTAGGCCGGTGTATACGTGTATGTGTGTGTGTGTGTGTGTGTGTGTGTGTGTGTGTGTGTGTTTGCCAGCTCCACTAGGCCAGTGTATATAGCCAGTGGCTGTAATTTTAGGCAGAGTCAGGGCTAGGGGGATACAGGCAGGTTACAGCCTATAAAGTCACTAGAGAGGGACTGCCGTTCATAGCAGACAAAGTGTTTGCACATGAACAAGCTAAGACTGGTGCCCAATAGACTAACACACTTACCCTCATCCAACCCTTGAGCTCTCTCTTGTTTCTCTCTCTCTTTCTCCCTCTCTCTTTCTCTCTCTCTTTCTTTCTCTCTCTCTCAAAGGACGTGTTATATCACAACCTTGCTTACATTGTAAGAATAATTATGTTTTGAGTTATTATACTGGGTTATTATCACAGTATTCAGCCTGTAGATAAGAACCCTCTGATATCATCTGACTGTTATATTGTACCTTAACTTGTCTCCATTGCACCACTGACAAGTGCAACAATTTTCTCCCCTTTATAAATAACCGATGTTACTATGGAGACGATTTACCTTCTGGCACTTTCTGTGTCTTCACCTTCCTGTATTTAGAAACCTGCAAGATGTCGATATTCACTATCTGTGCTGGTTCACAGTATCTTCCTGCCTTTAGCCACACTTGTCTTTTTCTCTCTCACTCAGTCAGCTCTCACCATCTCTCCGTATCTGTCTCAGAGAAAGAGTTGAGGTGTTGTAAGACCTGTAAGTTCAGTGTTGAGTAAGCTATCTTGGTCTGTAGCCAGCTGAGATTGTCGGTCTAACGCTTTTGAGACAGTGACAGGCCAGTATATCCTTTCTAAAGACCAGGCCTCAACAAAGACTGAGAGGAGCTTAACACACGGATGGTTCAATCTGAGAGAGACGTCTCAGTTAAGGAAAAGTGAACAACATCTAGAAGTTATGGTGAATGGTAAAAAAAGCTATTACCATTCTATTGTTCTTTTAATTTTCTGTTTTTTATTCCCGACTGTCTCTCTCTCTCCTTCCGAGTTCTCAGCTGACCTGCTGCTTTCACAGTTCTTTCATCCAGGGAGAATTTAACATTACAGCAACATAACATATGGCTGTTCATAATACATCATATACATTCAGAGTTTAGCAAGACCAGAGCCCAGAGCCCAGCGCCCAGCGCCCAGCGCCCAGAGCCCAGAGCCCAGAGCCCAGAGCCCAGAGCCCAGAGCCTAGAGCCCAGAGCCCAGCGCCCAGCGCCCAGAGATGTGAATCTCCAGGCTTGTTTTCCAGAAACCTCTTTGTGACATGGCTAAAGAGATGTCCCAATGCTGTTCCCGTCACTCCTTCTCCTCCGTCCCTTCACCCCCCCCTGTCCCCTCTGTCCCCCCGTCCCTGGAGAAAAGCATGCCCTTTGCACAGCAGATGCCGTTTCCACGGCACCCATTGTTTCCTGGTTGCTAGGCGATGGCTGGGACCTTGTTTGGTCACCATGGTTACGAGGGGGGCCTGGGTATTTAGTTAGGGGTCAGGCCTGACAGAGGTGGCATAATGTGTGTGTGTGTGTTTGATGAGGGGTCAGGCGTGACAGACACAGGACAATAGAGAGGGGTGTGATCGTTCCCTCCTCTGTCATTTATAAGGCAATTCCCTCCCCCGTTCCCTCTTTTTAACTCTCCCTCTTTCACTCTCAATTTCACACACCCACTCCCTCTCTTTCACTCACCCACTCCCTCTCTTTCACTCACCCACTCCCTCTCTTTCACTCACCCACTCCCTCTCTTTCACTTACCCACTCCCTCTCACTTACCCACTCCCTCTCTTTTGGCAGGCAAAGCCTGGAAGCAAGCAGAAGGGATGTCAATCAGGGGGGTGAAATAGAGGAGGAAGAAAGAGGGAAAGAAAGAGAGGGAGGGTCCTTGTACAATTACGAGAGCGGTTAGTCTCTTTATCTCTCCGAGTCAGGCTGAACGTTCCAGAAAGACATTCCATGAATAGAGCAGCACAACACTCTACATGTATAAAGCTGTATATTTGTTTTATTGATTAGAACCTATGCTTTCTCTCTCCCCATCTCTCTTCCTCCAATCCCTTCTCTATCCCTCTTTCTCCATCCCTTTCTTCCTCTCTGCTCCGGTCTCACTACGGGAGTCTCTTTGTCTTCTCTCCTGAATTCCCATCTTCAGTGGTCAGTCTGGCTGTGACTGGCCTAGGCTTGGAGTACACTGGAGTGGTCAGTCTGGCTGTGACTGGCCGAGGCTTGGAGTACACTGGAGTGGTCAGTCTGTCTGTGACTGGCCTAGGCTTGGAATACACTGGAGTGGTCAGTCTGGCTGTGACTGGCCTTGGCTTGGAATACACTGGAGTGGTCAGTCTGGCTGTGACTGGCCTTGGCTTGGAGTACACTGGAGTGGTCAGTCTGGCTGTGACTGGCCGAGGCTTGGAGTACACTGGAGTGGTCAGTCTGGCTGTGACTGGCCTAGGCTTGGAGTACACTGGAGTGGTCAGTCTGTCTGTGACTGGCCTAGGCTTGGAATACACTGGAGTGGTCAGTCTGGATGTGACTGGCCTAGGCTTGGATTACTCTGGAGTGGTCAGTCTGGCTGTGACTGGCCTAGGCTTGGAATACACTGGAGTGGTCAGTCTGGATGTGACTGGCCTTGGCTTGGAGTACACTGGAGTGGTCAGTCTGGCTGTGACTGGCCGAGGCTTGGAGTACACTGGAGTGGTCAGTCTGGCTGTGACTGGCCTAGGCTTGGAGTACACTGGAGTGGTCAGTCTGGCTGTGACTGGCCTAGGCTTGGAGTACTCTGGAAGGGTTAGTCTGGCTGTGACTGGCCTTGGCTTGGAATACACTGGAGTGGTCAGTCTGGCTGTGACTGGCCGAGGCTTGGAGTACACTGGAGTGGTCAGTCTGGCTGTGACTGGTCTAGGCTTGGAATAAACTGGAGTGGTCAGTCTGGCTGTGACTGGACTAGGCTTGGAGTACACTGGAGTGGTCAGTCTGGCTGTGACTGGTCTTGGCTTGGAGTACACTGGAGTGGTCAGTCTGGCTGTGACTGGCCGAGGCTTGGAGTACTCTGGAGTGGTCAGTCTGGCTGTGACTGGCCGAGGCTTGGAATACACTGGAGTGGTCAGTCTGGCTGTGACTGGCCGAGGCTTGGAGTACACTGGAGTGGTCAGTCTGTCTGTGACTGGCCTTGGCTTGGAATACACTGGAGTGGTCAGTCTGGATGTGACTGGCGTAGGCTTGGATTACTCTGGAGTGGTCAGTCTGGCTGTGACTGGCCTAGGCTTGGAATACACTGGAGTGGTCAGTCTGGCTGTGACTGGCCTAGGCTTGGAGTACACTGGAGTGGTCAGTCTGGCTGTGACTGGCCTAGGCTTGGAGTACTCTGGAAGGGTTAGTCTGGCTGTGACTGGCCTAGGCTTGGAATACACTGGAGTGGTCAGTCTGGCTGTGACTGGCCGAGGCTTGGAGTACACTGGAGTGGTCAGTCTGGCTGTGACTGGTCTAGGCTTGGAATAAACTGGAGTGGTCAGTCTGGCTGTGACTGGACTAGGCTTGGAGTACACTGGAGTGGTCAGTCTGGCTGTGACTGGTCTAGGCTTGGAGTACACTGGAGTGGTCAGTCTGGCTGTGACTGGCCGAGGCTTGGAGTACACTGGAGTGGTCAGTCTGGATGTGACTGGCCTAGGCTTGGAGTACACTGGAGTGGTTTTCACAGACTTACATGACCCTTCTTCCCTCTATAGCTCTGGTGGTCTCCCCTCCCCTCTCTCTCTCTCTCTCTCTCTCTCTCTCTCTCTCTCTCTCTCTCTCTCTCTCTCTCTCTCTCTCACTCTCGCTCTCCTTCTCTTGCTCTCTCTCTCTCCCTTTCTCTCTCCCTCTCTCAGCTCACTCTCTCTCTCTCTCACTCTCACTCTCACTCTCCTTCTCTTGCTCTCTCTCTCCCTTTCTCTCTCCCTTTCTCTCTCCCAGCTCACTCTCTCTCTCTCTCTTTCTCTCTCTCTCTGTAGAAATGACTTAATTAGAGATGACTCACTGTGTGTGTATGTGTTTGTTGGGTTTATGTGCACATCGCCTACATATAAACGTACAGTTTCCCATAATTCCAAGGCACTACGCTGACCTTTTTTGCAAGGAGCACATGTGCACTGGGTTGAAAAATGTAGGAGCACACAAATAAACGTTGGAGCACAATGAAAAGTATTTGAGGTTTCAAGCCGTTTTCTTCATAGTTATGGTGCATGATGTTCATCAGTCTGTGCTCAGTGTATTCTCCATGGCTCTCAGGGGCGGCGGTACAGGGAAATAATCATTGCAACAATTATCAGTTGGGTGATTATTTTCTAGGCGCACTGGTGCTCCTAAATAACAATTCCAGGTCGCACAGCAAAATATTTAGGCGCATATGCAAATAAAATGGTCGCACTGTAGAGCCTTAATTTCTCCCTCTCCTCCTTCCCTCAACCCCTTTCTCCCTCTCCTCGTTCCCTCAACCCCTTTCTCCCTCTCCTCGTTCCCTCAACCCCTTTCTCCCTCTCCTCCTTCCCTCAACCCCTTTCTCCCTCTCCTCGTTCCCTCAACCCCTTTCTCCCTCTCCTCGTTCCCTCAACCCCTTTCTCCCTCTCCTCGTTCCCTCAACCCCTTTCTCCCTCTCCTCGTTCCCTCAACCCCTTTCTCCCTCTCCTCCTTCCCTCAACCCCTTTCTCCCTCTCCTCGTTCCCTCAACCCCTTTCTCCCTCTCCTCGTTCCCTCAACCCCTTTCTCCCTCTCCTCCTTCCCTCAACCCCTTTCTCCCTCTCCTCGTTCCCTCAACCCCTTTCTCCCTCTCCTCGTTCCCTCAACCCCTTTCTCCCTCTCCTCGTTCCCTCAACCCCTTTCTCCCTCTCCTCGTTCCCTCAACCCCTTTCTCCCTCTCCTCCTTCCCTCAACCCCTTTCTCCCTCTCCTCGTTCCCTCAACCCCTTTCTCCCTCTCCTCGTTCCCTCAACCCCTTTCTCCCTCTCCTCCTTCCCTCAACCCCTTTCTCCCTCTCCTCGTTCCCTCAACCCCTTTCTCCCTCTCCTCGTTCCCTCAACCCCTTTCTCCCTCTCCTCCTTCCCTCAACCCCTCACTCCCTCCTCTGTCCCCCTCCACATTAGTAGACCATGTATCATGTTTCTGTATCTGGGCTATCCTGGGCCACACTACGTATCACCTCCTAGCAGCAGGCTAATACTCGCACTGGATTTAACACTCTGTGTGTGTTTAGAGGAAAGCTATTCCCTCTGTGATCTGTGTGTGTGTGTGTGTGTGTGTGTGTGTGTGTGTGTGTGTGTGTGTGTGTGTGTGTGTGTGTGTGTGTGTGTGTGTGTGTGTGTGTGTGTGTGTGTGTGTGTGTGTGTGTGTGTGTGGGAAACCAGTAGTTGGGAAAAAGGTGCAGTGGATTAACAGTAAACTAGGGCCTATGAAGGAATGTGAAACAACCAAGGTAACGGTAGATGGTACTGTAGATGTTTAGATGTTGGATGTGGTGGATTCATCATGCCCATACAGGCACATCTGGAACTGCAGAGGGCATGGCAATCTCCCTCTGTCTTTAGGTGTGGCAGTGATACACGCACGCCCTGTTTATTCCCGCTTTATTCTAAGGAATTACTCCGTTGGTTACTGACACATACAGTATGCGGCTGGCATCAGTCATTTTCATTCAGCCAATTCAGGAAGTGAATTGAAAAATAAAAAACCTTTTAATACATTCAATTGGGGGTTTCAATTCATCCCCCACATTGAATTACAATGGAATTGACCCCAACCCTGGTATCCACCTCCTCTAAAGGACAAACCACTGGTGCTGTCAGTGTCATTGTTGATGCGCTAGTAACCTTTCTTTGTCCATGTGTTTGGAGTTGTAACCTTTCTTTGTCCATGTGTTTGGAGTTGTAACCTTTCTTTGTACATGTGTTTGGAGTTGTAACCTTTCTTTGTCCATGTGTTTGGAGTTGTAACCTTTCTTTGTCCATGTGTTTGGAGTTGTAACCTTTCTTTGTACATGTGTTTGGAGTTGTAACCTTTCTTTGTCCATGTGTTTGGAGTTGTAACCTTTCTTTGTCCATGTGTTTGGAGTTGTAACCTTTCTTTCCGCGTGTGTGTGTGAGTGTGTCTGTGTATCTGATGTAGCGTGACCCCCTTTCGTCATGAATCACTGACACAAACAAAGCCCCTGTCCCAGGCTGGATAATGCCTGTGTGTGTGTTTGGGTGTGTGTGTCAGGCGTCTCCAGCTGTAGCTCTTCATTAGTCCGTCAATGCCAAACCTTCCCGCAGAGTTGATGAAAATTCATTGAGTGTGAGATGGGCTTTATTCTGTTAGATGAATATTGCAGGCTGCACCGCACCGGGTGACAAAGCACTCCATCCATCTGATAGGAGGAGGGAGGGAGGGATGGGGAGAGGGAGCGAAAAAAGACGAGAGGAATGAGGTTGATCGCTGGTGCTTGGAGGGAAAAAAATATTTTTTGTCACTTTGTATGTGACAGGGGCTGTTAAATAAATGATGTTTGAAATGAGAACAGCTCTCCACAGGTTTGGTTTATCAGAAGTGGCTGTTTAGCTCACACACGCACGCACGCACACACGCAAACCCACATAAACACACACAAACACATGCACACACAGCATTCCTTCCCTCTCCTGAATCTCTGTAAGGGTGGCAAAAGTCTGGGTTGCATTACAGAGCTCAGCTAAGCAAACACTTATGAAGAGAGGGATTTTACCCTTGTTTAGCGGAAGGAAACGGAGGAGAGACCCAGGGTTTACCCCTGTATCCCTACAGGTCCTGACAGGAAACAGAGTTAAGTAACCAAACTGTTTGTGCTGTGACTCCTGGTTGCTAAGTTTTCACTGCGGGTGTTATAATATATCATTACTTCCGTCAATGTATGTTACTTCGCCATGGTTGTCTTCCCCCAGACAAAACCTGCCCTTCTCTCTGCAAGCACTCTAAATAGAATAATGTGTGTGTGTGTGTGTGTGTCTGTCTGTGTGTGTGTGTGTGTGTGTCAGGGAGAGGTCAAGGACAATAATGGAGGATTCCCACAGTCTTATTGTTACTCTGGATTTCTCCACAGTTCTCCTAACACTCCGCGGCTCTAGCCGAGAGAGACAGAGAGAGAGAGAGAGAGAGAGAGAGAGAGAGAGAGAGAGAAAAAGAGAGAGCGAGGTTTTAATTACAGACAGAGGAATTGTCTCTTTAAATATTTCGAGTTGAGATGAGCTCTGTGTGTGTGCGCTAACATTTGTGTGTTCTTGCCAGCATAGTGTGACTGTTTGTGTGTGTGTGGTAGTTGCAATGAGCCTGTAATGCTGCAGATAGTGTTGCTTTGCAGCTCTTTATGAGAGACAGAATGTCCTGAGAAAGATAAGAGGAAGTTGTGTTGAGATAGAAAGAGAAAATAGGAATAGATGTTTGAGAGACACACTAGTGTAAAGCGGTGTCTGAGAAGGGAAATTATCTGAAACCTGACGTTTAAATAATGTTGACATTGTAACACCTCTCAGACACTGCCGGTTGTGTGTCTGGGTTACAGGCAGCTGCTAAAACGCCATCAGCACTGAGCCTGATCAACCAGGGCACGTCACAATGAAGAGGAACATGAAGATAACACAGTAATGAAAGACATTAGACTGGATGTGTTAGCTGCTAATTAGTCTCACGTTGCCGTACCTTCAAAAGCACGTCAGGAAGCCTGGTCCCCGACCTGGTCAGGTGGTAATAGACGGTTGGTCAGGTCATTATTGTAAACAACAATTTGGGAGGGTACAGGGCTGGGAATGGGGGTGTGAAGGTGGTTCTCTGTCCCGTGTCATTTTCTGCCTGCTCGTGTGTGTGTGTATGACTGTGTGTGTGTGTGTGTGTGTGTGCGCAGGTGTGTTTAAGTAATGCCAAAGCCAGTATTTATTACTACAGCTTGTAATTGGGTGTGATGTGCGGCTGCAGAGACGGCAATCCCTACAGATCTTTATATCCTCCTTTCATTCCCTCTTTCTCTACCACTTCATCTCTCTCCCTCTTCCCCACTCTCTTGCCCTATCCTTCTGTGTGTTTGTGTGATATGACTGAGAGAGTTAATGAGCGTGAACATCAGAGACAGTCCCTTCACATAGACATCAAAGAGAAGAAGCTCCTAAAGACCACTGATCTGCCCCTCAGCCTCCACAGACACAGAGCTGCCCCTCAGCCTCCACAGACACAGAGCTGCCCCTCAGCCTCCACAGACACAGAGCTGCCCCTCAGCCTCCACAGACACAGAGCTGCCCCTCAACCTCCACAGACACAGAGCTGCCCCTCAGCCTCCACAGACACAGAGCTGCCCCTCAGGCTCTACAGACACTGTGCTGCCCCTCAGTCTCCACAGACACAGAGCTGCTTCTCAGGCTCCACAGACACAGAGCTGCCCCTCAGGCTCTACAGACACTGTGCTGCCCCTCAGTCTCCACAGACACAGAGCTGCTTCTCAGGCTCCACAGACACAGAGCTGCTTCTCAGGCTCTACAGACACTAAGCTGCCCCTCAGGCTCTACAGACACTGAGCTGCCCTACAGGTGGTCTGGACCGACAGGCAGGCAGAAGTAAATGTCCATCGTCTATGTTGTTGTCATTGTTCTCTGCAGCGCTGGTGTGGTAATGTGTCTTTGTTGTTTTAAGGGTGAAGTGTGACCAACTGGTTTAGTATCTGGGTCATCTGTGCGCTGAGGACTGTGTTAGCCCAGTGGTTCCCAAACGTTTTCACTCGGGGCCCCTCCGACATTGGGGAACGTCCTGTGCTGATGCACTAACCAGTTCTGAAATGTCTCTTTGTGCATCCTACATTTCAAGAGTAAGTTGAAAGCTCGACTGAGTTCCATCCCAAAAACTGGGTGGGGGGTAGGAACTCCGCGCATGCTTCACCATATTACTTAAGACAGTACACCACCAGGAAAAGATTCCCACCCCCCTGCTGCTGCTAGGTAACCTTTGGCTATCTACACACACTCCCCTGCTGCTAGGTAACCCATTGGCAATCTGCCTTTTCATTCCTCTATCCAAACAGAGTGAATGAGAAGAGGGAAATGATCAGAATCCAGTCCAGGAGCAAATATGAAAACAGAGACATTCCTTTAACTGGCCAGGCAGCTTCTCCCACCACCCAGCCTTAACCTACCCCCTTTCTTCCACTCCTCCATCCTTCCCCCGTTCCTCTGTTCTCCCTCCTTGTTCGACTCCCACTTTGACTCCCTCTTCGACTCCCTCGGTCCTTCCAAGGTTTTTCTTTTCAGGTCCCTCTTTATTTGGTTCTCGTCTTACACCTTACCATGGAATGTTACCATGGAATGTTACCATGGAATGCATTTCTAGTGTGTGTGTGTGTGTGTTTGGGTGTGTGTGTGTGTGTCAGGCGTCTCCAGCTGTAGCTCTTCAATAGTCCCTCAATACCAAACCTTCCCGCAGAGTTGATGAAAATTCATTGAGTGTGAGATGGGCTTTATTCTGTTAGATGAATATTGTAGGACTAACTATGCTGCACATTGTATTCACCTCAGAAGAATTCTCCTTTTCCATAATCACTTCAGATTATTTTGCAACAACATCCATTGATGACCACCCGTCCTCTCCTCAGTCAAATGCCATCATCATCCTTGTCACTGAGAACAGATGGATTGGGCATCAATGGAGAGACTACAGCTATAGACTAGAACAGTACTCAACCATTTTACTGTCAGTCTATAAGACATCTTTGATTTTTGAACTTAGTGGCATTCTGATACGAATACTATATATTCGAATGCAATCCCTATGAAATACAATTAAAGAAAGCAAAAGACAGCTGTGTAATTTTGAATATTAAGTGATCGTTCAGTGTTGGTGGATGTGGCAGAGACATTTTATTACTAATTAAAATCTAATTAAATCAAATGTTATTCATCACATGCGCCGAGGACAACAACCTCTCCCTCAACGTGATCAAGACAAAGGAGATGATTGTGGACTATAGGAAAAAGTGGACCGAGCACGCCCCCATTCTCATCGACGGGGCTGCAGTGGAGCAGGTTGAGAGCTTCAAGTTCCTTGGTGTCCACATCACCAATAAACTAACATGGTCCAAGCACACCAAGACATTCGTGAAGAGGGCATGAAAAGATTTGGCATGGGTCCTCATATCCTCAAAAGGTTGTACAGCTGCACCATCGAGAGCATTCTGACTGGTTGCATCACTGCCTGGTACAGCAACTGCTCGGACTCCGACCGCAAGGCACTACAGAGGGTAGTGCGTACAGCTCAGTACATCACTGGGGCTAAGCTGCCTGCCATCCAGGACCTCTATACCAGGCGGTGTCAGAGGAAAAAACTAAAAATTGTCAAAGACTCCAGCCACCCTAGTCATATACTGTTCTCTCTGCTACCGCACAGCAAGCGGTACCGGAGCACCAAGTCTAGGTCCAAGAGGCTTCTAAACAGCTTATACCCCCAAGCCATAAGACTCCTGAACATCTAATCAAAGGGCTACCCAGACTATTTGCATTGCCCCCTCCCCTCTTTTACACCACTGCTACTCTCTGTTGTCATCTATACATAGTCACTTCAATTACTCTACCTACATGTACATACTACCTCAACTAACCAGTGCCCCCGCACATTGACTCTGTACCGGTACCCCCCTGTATATAGTCTCACTATAGTTTCACTGCTGCTCTTTAATTACTTGTTACTTTTATTTCTTATTCTTATCAGCATTTTAACTGCGTTGTTGATTCGGGGCTTGTAAGTAAACATTTCACTGTATGGTCTACACCTGTTGTTTTCGACGCATGTGACTAATACAATTTGATTTGATTACAACTGGTGTAGACTACAGGGAAATTCTTGCTTACAAACCTTTTCCAACGATGCAGAGTTAAAAAATAAATAATAACAAATTAAAATAGTAAGTAACACAAGAGATAAAATAAAATAAAATACACCAGAATGGAGCTCCCGAAGCGTCACTACAGACACCCTGTTTGAATCCAGGCTGTATCACATCTGGCTGTGATTGGGAGTCCCATAGGGTGGCAAACAATTGGCCCAACGTCATCCGGGTTTGGCCGATGTAGGTCGTCAATGTAAATAAGAATTTGTTCTTAACTGACTTGCCTAGTTAAATAAAGGTTAAATAAATAAAAAAATATATATATATTCCTGTATATAAACAGGAAGTACCAGAGCCTGTTCAATTAGATGTAGAGCTCAGCTATAGTGTTCTTCTCTCTCTCTCAGTTTAAGGGGCTTTATTGCCATGGGAAACATATGCTTACATTGCCAAGGCAAGTGAAATAGATAATAAACAAAAGTGAGAGATTTTTTTTTTTTAATACAGTAAACATTACACTCACAAAAGTTCCATAAGAATCTCACTCTCCCTTCCACTCACTCCCTCTCTCTTTCATTTCATGCCCTCTGCTCTGGCAGTTGGTCCTCCAATGAATGCCAGTCTGGCGTGGCGTCACACAGCTCCCTAGGGTCCTCTCGCTCTCTCTCTCTCTCTCTCTCTCTCTCTCTCTCTCTCTCTCAGGCACACACAGGCACATCTGACACACAGTTTAAAAAAAACGCACCTTGTGGTCTTTCTAAGCGGGACAAGTAGATGAATGGGTCAGATAAAGCATTCCTTCCTTTAGTAAAAAGATCTGTGGTTCTGTATGTCTACTGTCTGGCATTCATTCATCTCCATTCAGACTGACTCCACTGATGGAGGGCAAAAAGCTCATTCATTATAATGTCACAGGGGAACAGTCAGTCATTATGCTAATGTTGCGGATGATGATTGATTGCTTGTTATTAGACCTCTATTATGTCTGTCTGTGTGTCTGTGTGACTGTGTGTCTGTGTGACTGTGTGTCTGTGTGTCTGTGTGACTGTGTGTCTGTGTGTCTGTTTGTCTGTGTGTCTGTGTGATTGTGTGTCTGTGTGTCTGTGTGTCTGTAAGATTGTGTGTCTGTGTGTCTGTGTGATTGTGTGAGTGTGTGATTGTGTGTCTGTGTGTGTCTGTGTGTCTTTGTGATTGTGTGTCTGTGTGATTGTGTGTCTGTGTCTGTGTGTCTGTGTGATTGTGTCGTTGTGATTGTGTGTCTGTGTGATTGTGTGTGATTGTGTGTCTGTGTCAGTGTGTCTGTGTGATTGTGTGTCTGTGTGATTGTGTGTGATTGTGTGTCAGTGTCTGTGTGATTGTGTGTCTGTGTGATTGTATGTGATTGTGTGTCAGTGTCTGTGTGTCTGTGTGATTGTGTCTGTGTGATTGTGTGTCTGTGTGTGTCTGTGTGATTGTGTGAATGTGTGATTGTGTGTCTGTGTGTCTGTGTGATTGTGTGTGTGTGTGTGTGTCTGTGTATCTGTGTGTGTCTGTGTGATTCTGTGTGTGTCTGTGGGATTTTGTGATTGTGTGTCTGTGTGAGTGTGTGATTGTGTGTCTGTGTGATTGTGTGTCTGTGTGATTGTGTGTCTGTGTGTGTCTGTGTGTCTTTGTGATTGTGTGTCTGTGTGATTGTGTGTCTGTGTGATTGAGTGTCTGTGTGATTGTGTGTCTGTGTGTGTCTGTGTGTCTGTGTGTCTTTGTTATTGTGTGTCTGTGTGTCTGAGATTGTGTGATTGTGTGTCTGTGTGTCTTTGTTATTGTGTGTCTGTGTGTCTGTGAGATTGTGTGTCTGTGTGATTGTGTTATTGTGTGTGTCTGTGTGTCTGTGTGATTGTGTGTCAGTATGTCAGTGTGTCTGTGTTTTTGTGTGTCTGTGTGTGTGTGTGTCTTTGTGATTGTGTGTCTGGGTGTCTGTGTGTCTGTGTGTCTGTGTGATTGTAAGTCTGTGTGATTGTGTGTCTGTGTGATTGTGTGACTGTGTTATTGTGTGTGTCTGTGTGATTGTGTGATTGTAAGTCTGTGTGATTGTGTGTCTGTGTTATTGTGTGTCTGTGTGATTGTGTGTGTCTGTGTGTCTGTGTGATTGTGTGTCTGTGTGTCTGTGTGATTTTGTGTCTGTGCGTCTGTGTTATTGTGTGTCTGTGTGTCTGTGTGATTGTGTATCTGTGTGATTGTGTGATTGTGTGTCTGTGTGTCTGTGTGATTGTGTGTCAGTATGTCAGTGTGTCTGTGTTTTTGTGTGTCTGTGTGTCTTTGTGATTGTGTGTCTGTGTGTCTGTGTGTCTGTGTCTGTGTGTCTGTGTGATTGTGTCGTTGTGATTGTGTGTCTGTGTGATTGTGTGTGATTGTGTGTCTGTGTCAGTGTGTCTGTGTGATTGTGTGTCTGTGTGATTGTGTGTGATTGTGTGTCAGTGTCTGTGTGATTGTGTGTCTGTGTGATTGTATGTGATTGTGTGTCAGTGTCTGTGTGTCTGTGTGATTGTGTCATTGTGATTGTGTGTCTGTGTGATTGTGTGTCTGTGTGTGTCTGTGTGATTGTGTGAATGTGTGATTGTGTGTCTGTGTGTCTGTGTGATTGTGTGTGTGTGTGTGTGTGTCTGTGTATCTGTGTGTGTCTGTGTGATTCTGTGTGTGTCTGTGGGATTTTGTGATTGTGTGTCTGTGTGAGTGTGTGATTGTGTGTCTGTGTGATTGTGTGTCTGTGTGATTGTGTGTCTGTGTGTGTCTGTGTGTCTTTGTGATTGTGTGTCTGTGTGATTGTGTGTCTGTGTGATTGAGTGTCTGTGTGATTGTGTGTCTGTGTGTGTCTGTGTGTCTGTGTGTCTTTGTTATTGTGTGTCTGTGTGTCTGAGATTGTGTGATTGTGTGTCTGTGTGTCTTTGTTATTGTGTGTCTGTGTGTCTGTGAGATTGTGTGTCTGTGTGATTGTGTTATTGTGTGTGTCTGTGTGTCTGTGTGATTGTGTGTCAGTATGTCAGTGTGTCTGTGTTTTTGTGTGTCTGTGTGTGTGTGTGTCTTTGTGATTGTGTGTCTGGGTGTCTGTGTGTCTGTGTGTCTGTGTGATTGTAAGTCTGTGTGATTGTGTGTCTGTGTGATTGTGTGACTGTGTTATTGTGTGTGTCTGTGTGATTGTGTGATTGTAAGTCTGTGTGATTGTTTGTCTGTGTGATTGTGTGTCTGTGTGATTGTGTGTCTTTGTGATTGTGTGTCTGTGTGTCTGTGTGTTTGTGTGATTGTGTGTCTGTGTGATTGTGTGTCTGTGTTATTGTGTGTCTGTGTGATTGTGTGTGTCTGTGTGTCTGTGTGTCTGTGTGATTGTGTGTCTGTGTGTCTGTGTGATTTTGTGTCTGTGCGTCTGTGTTATTGTGTGTCTGTGTGTCTGTGTGATTGTGTATCTGTGTGATTGTGTGATTGTGTGTCTGTGTGTCTGTGTGATTGTGTGTCAGTATGTCAGTGTGTCTGTGTTTTTGTGTGTCTGTGTGTCTTTGTGATTGTGTGTCTGTGTGTCTGTGTGTCTGTGTGTCTGTGTGATTGTAAGTCTGTGTGATTGTTTGTCTGTGTGATTGTGTGACTGTGTTATTGTGTGTGTCTGTGTGTCTGTGTTTTTGTGTGTCTGTGTGTCTGTGTGTCTTTGTGATTGTGTGTCTGTGTGATTGTAAGTCTGTGTTATTGTGTGTCTGTGTGGTTGTGTGACTGTGTTATTGGGTGTGTCTGTGTGATTGTGTGTCTGTGTGATTGTGTGTCAGTGTGATTGTGTGTCAGTGTGTCAGTGTGTCAGTATGTCTGTGTGTCAGTGTGTCTGTGTGTCTGTGTGTCTGTGTGTCTGTGTGTCTGTGTGTCAGTATGTCTGTGT
>CM059804.1:12666727-13026727 GCA_030435695.1 Brachymystax lenok tsinlingensis
AGTTTCCAACAAAGACAATCCATGGTTCTTTTGTTAGAAAAAGTCATTTATTATATCCATAATTCTCAGTTTGGTTGGCGCGTTATGTTCAGAAAATCCAACGTCAAATCGCCCATTGAAACGTGAAGAGAACGAGTTCAAATATACCTATAATCTTTTCATAAACAAATCAAATACCAGTTAAAATGCATCCTTAGCTAACCTTTTATAAAAAATTAGCGATAATATTTCACTCGGATGGTCACCTAAACGTTATATAAGTAAAATAAAGTGGGGCGCGCAGCCAGACTCGCGCACGAGAAAACTTGTTGACATCTGAGCTACCTTGGCCATTTCCTGTTGCTATTCTTCCTACTTACTCCAATCTCTCTGAGGCTTTATATATAGACTGAAGTAAAGAGGAGACAGGTAGAGGAGATATGTAGAGGAAGAGATTGAAGTGTAAACTGGAGGTAGGAGAGGGGTAGAGGAGAGAGGAAGAACTGGGGAGAGGAAGAGGAGAGGGGCAGAGAGGGAAATCTGGGGGTAGGAGAGGGGGAGAACTGGGGAGGAGAGAAGAGTAGAGGGTAGGGGGAAATTTTTTGGAGGAGAGAGGAAGAGATCTGCCTTTGGTATTATAGTCTCCTCAGAACACACTTGTGTTCTGCTGTGGTGCAGTGGTTGCACAGCCTTTCCTCTGCAGGTCTTAATGTGTCCACACTTCTCAGTGGCAAGTCTGTTCTCACTGAGCCTGTACTTTGTCAAGGTTTTGATCAGTAACCATGGTCAAATAGTTTGCGACAGTGTACTATCAATTTAGGGCCAGATAGCATTGCAATTTATTTTGTGCTTGTGTTTCCCAATAAGTCAGTGTATTAGTACAACAGGTTTGTGAACTCAGCCCCAGGACCAGCTGGATGAGCTCTTGGCATTGCATGGCTTGGAAATAAAATGAGAGGGTGTCACTGTATTTTAGATTTCCAAAACACAATTGTTCTTTTTTTTGTTTTTATTATTAGTGGATATTGGCCTAATTCTGCCCTGCATGCATTGTTTGTAGTTTTCCTCTGGACATGTAGGAGAATCTTACAGAACTCTGCATGCAGGGTTTCAATTGGGTGTTTGTCCCATTGGGTGAAATCTTGTTTTGCAAGTGGACCTCACACCTCGCTACCATAAAGTGCAATTGGTTCAATGACACATTCAATTAGTTTTAGCCAAATGTTAATAGGTATTACGATTTGAGTTTGTTTTTTAATGGCGTAGAATACCCTGTGTGCTTTCTCTCTCAGTTCATTCACTGACACATGAAGGTGTCCAGTTGAGCTTATTTTTCTAACCTAAGTAATTATAGTGTGCTCAGTACTCTATATATGTTGTATTTTGTATTGAGAACTTTGGTCTAATGCCCTGAGATCTGGATCTTCTCTGAAACATCAGAGAAGGTTTACTGCCAGTGCCCAGGTCTGGCAGTACTGCTCTAGCAGGTCCAGGCTCTGCTGTAGGCCATGTGCAATGGGTGACAGCAGGCACAGGTCATCTGTGAAAAGAAGGCATTTAAACTCCGAATTGTGGAGACTAACACCAGGGGCTGAGGATTTTTCTAGAATAGTGGCCAATTTGTTGATGTAAATATTGAAGAGTGCAGGGCTCAGATTGCAACCCTGGTGAAAGACCCGCCCCTGGTTAAAGAATTCTGTTCTTTTCTTGACAATTTTGATGCTGCACATATTGCCAGTATACATTGATTTATTTATGTCCTATGTTTTACCCCCTACATCACTTTCAATAACTTTATAGAACAGTCCTGTATGCCAAATAGAATCAAATGCTTTTTGGAAGTTGATAAAGCAAGCATACATTTTGGTATTATTTTGGTGAACATGTTTATCTATCGGGGGTGTGTAGGGTGTAAATATGATTGGTCTTGCGATGTTTTGGTATAAATCCAATTAGTCTTTTACTCAAGACATTGTGCTTATTAAGTAAGTTTAGAAATCTTACGTTTATAATACTACAGAAAATCTTCCCCCAGGTTACTGTTCACACAAATGCCTTGGTTAATGTTAGGGTCAAACTTGTCTCCATTCTTAAAGATTGTTCTTAAGTTCTTGATTCCAGATGTCAGAGAAATAACCTACACTCAGAATCAAATTAAACAGTTTTAATATAGCCAATTGAAATTTTGCACTAGTGAGTTTGAGCATCTCACTTAGGATGCCATCAGGTCCGCAAGCTTTTTTTAAATTTGAGGGCCTGAAGTTTCTTATAGAGCTCCTGGTCAGTAATTGGGGAGTCCAATAGATTTTGATTGTCCTTTATAGCTTTTTCTAATCCATTCAACTTCTCATGAATTTGGCGTTGTTCTGCGTTTGCATCAATTTGAATGCTGTTGTAGAGTGTTTGAAAATGTGTTGTCCATAGTCACCATTTTGTATCGCTAACTCCTCTAGTTTTTCACTCTCCCAGTCTCTCTCTCTCTTTTTTTCTCACTCTCCTTGTCTCTAGAGCTGGGCAATTAGGACAAAAATCCATATTGCGATAAATTGCCTGAATAACGATAAACAGAACGATACGTTTATAACATGAATTGCACAGCGGTATAAGGTGTTGAGGCGTAACTACAGCCTGGGGTTTGATCCCAGGGTGTGTCACAGCCGGCCGTGACCACGAGTCCCATATGGCGGTGCACAATTGGCCCAGCGTTGTCCAGGTTAGGGGAAGTTTTGGCCGGGGGGGCTTTCCTTGGCTCATCGCGCTCTGGCGACTCCTTGTGGCGGGCCGGGTGCCTGCAAGCTGACTTTAGTTGAGCGGTGTTTCCTCCGACACATTGGTGAACCTGGCTTCTGGGTTAAGCGAGCAGGTGTTAAGAAGAAGTGTGGCTTGATGGGTCATGTTTCGGAGGACACATGACTCGACCTTCGCCTCTCCCGAGTCCGTTGGGGAGTTGCAGCGATGAGACAAGATTGGATCGCAATTGGATAAAACAAAAAAGGGGGTAAAATTGTCTCTCTCTCTCTCTCACTCTCTCTCTCTCTCTCGCTCTCTCTTTCTCTCTCTCTACTCTCCCTTTCTAATTTTTAAGTTGAATGCCTGTAGATTTGTGTTTTTATGGCTGGGTACCCTTATTAATTATCTTAATAAGTAATTCATTATACAAACAAAATAAAACACACACACACACTTCTTGTACAAGTCCCATCCTAGTTTCACCTCCCATGGCTAAAGCTATAAATCTAATTATTCCCTCACTAATTGCACCGTGCTAAGGGCATTCCTGGCTAATTCATGTCTGTGGTCTGGTTTAGGTTTCACTAGGTGTCAATATAGATGGACTAGAAAAGTGAAAGGGTGCTGTGTGACTTACTACTGTAAGTCGCTCTGGATAAGAGTGTCCACTAAACGACTAAAATGTAAATGTAAAGTGTGTGCGTGTGGGGCAGAGGAGCTGAGTTCTTGCTCTCAGGAGAGAGGTGTGTTATCAAATGGTGAGAGGCTTTTAAAAGCATCAGAAATGTGCCATTGCTAATGGACCACTATTAGAGCACAGACAGGACAAATTGCTGGCTTTACATCTCCCATGATGCACTATGTCTGACAGCTTGGGGGAGGGTGCAATGGAAAGAGAGAGATGCAGACAAAGACGGGTATGAAGAGAAAGAGAGGGGGTGTAAAGGGGTGGAGAGGAGAGTGGGGAAGAAAGAGAAGAGAAGATGGAGGGAGGGAGGGAGGGAGGGAGGGAGGGAGGGAGGGAGGGAAGGTGAGGTCTAGACCTCTCTAGTGGTACTAATGTACAGTATATTGTAGATAGCGGTGGGTGGTGATGGTGGTGGAGAATGGAGGTAGTGGGCAGAAAAGAATGAAGGAAATGGCTTTGGATAGTAAGCCAGTCAAGTTGTTTCTGCACTGTGGTCACCGTGCAGAGAGTGAAGACATGAGAGAAACAGTCTGCCGTGTACGTTGTTAGTTCTCTCTCTCGTCCCTCAGTCTCACCACTTAACCAGAGAATTAAAACATCAGCACATCTGGCAGATTTAGGCAGCCAGGTCACCCGTGATATAAGTCAGTATTTAATGTCCACCCATGTCTGAGGACATGGGAGATGGCCTGTAATTTGGCCACTAAGGGAAACAGTAAGCGCTGTTACCTTCAAATATATTTATTTTCTGCTAGGGCATTGTGAACAGGGATAGTTGATGTGATACAAAGTTGTTTTGTATATTTTTGTTTTAAGCCTTTCCCAAACCTTAACCTTTACCTTAAGAATTTGGAGTTGATGCCTGAATTTAACCCTAACCACTTTGATATTTGACATTTTGAACAGTTTCTAAATGTGATGTTTTAGAAACATGGATGAACATTAATTCTGACATGAGACTGTTTGAGCTGGTTGAATGTAGGACCCTGAACAGACAACTTGGTTGGCCAGGAGACGTTGTGAAATGTCAGCCATGTCAATGGGACTATAGGACTTGATTTGGGGCAACAGACTGAAGTAAGATAATGATCTGAGGTAAATGAAGTGAATCAGACAGAGACCAGACATTACCCTGCATGGTGCTATTACAATTATAATCTCTGCTAATCTACCCCCTGGTACTGATATAATATGGTATAATCTTCAGACACAGGTGCCTAAAACAACGCCTGATACAAACACATGACTTTAATGATGGTGAAAAAGGTTGGTAGTGATTATTATTGTAATGGTTGGTGTGTTTTAAGCCAGTCAAAGTGTATTAGGGACAGATCGACATTTACTGGGGGGAAGGGTGCTCCAAAATAGGGGAGGGTTGTCCTCCCCCAAAAAATTGTGGAGCGTTGTGTGATTTTTTATTGGGCACAGGGGAGCGTAGTGCGTTTTTCACCTGGTTTACAGTCACACTTCTGCTCGTGTCAAAATATTTGTTATGTTGGGAAGGGGGGGGTGCATTTTTTGAATGACACCTTGAGTTGGACCAGCCCCTCCCCCCCAGTAAATTTCAATCTGTCCCTTACGTTAGGAAGTAGTCATTAAGTGCTGACTGAGTAGTGTGTATGTGTGTGTGTGTGTGTGTGTGTGTGTGTGTGTGTGTGTGTGTGTGTGTGTGTGTGTGTGTGTGTGTGTGTGTGTGTGTGTGTGTGTGTGTGTGTGTGTGTGTGTGTGTGTGTGTGTGTTTGGTGAGAAAGTTGGTCAATATCTGTGTCTGTGTGTACTGTATGTGTCACGACACACCTGAAACACATGTTACATCCCCGTTAGGGCACTATAAAGCCCCACGTTGGAGGTGTCATAATACCCTGTAAAGTCTAAAATGTTAACTACTTAGGGAGTAGCGGTGAGCTAGCGGGCCCCTCCCGACACTACCCAGTGAAATGTAAGGCGCCAAATTCAAAATCCAAAAGTTGAATTTATTAAACATTCATCAATATACAAGTGTTGCATAGTCATCAAAAGCTCTGATTCTTGGCAATATCACAGCGTTGTCAGATTTCAAAAAGGCTTTACGGCCGAAAGCACAACATTTGATTGTGCTGAGCAGGCTGATGTGCTGAGCAGTAAGGATCAAGGTCTGTGATGTTCTGTAAACCTGAGGCTGATGTGCTGAGCAGTAAGGATCAAGGTCTGTGATGTTTTGTTAACCTGAGGCTGATGTGCTGAGCAGTAAGGATCAAGGTCTGTGATGTTCTGTAAACCTGAGGCTGATGTGCTGAGCAGTAAGGATCAAGGTCTGTGATGTTCTGTAAACCTGAGGCTGATGTGCTGAGCAGTAAGAATCAAGGTCTGTGATGTTCTGTAAACCTGAGGCTGATGTGCTGAGCAGTAAGGATCAAGGTCTGTGATGTTCTGTTAACCTGAGGCTGATGTGCTGAGCAGTAAGGATCAAGGTCTGTGATGTTCTGTAAACCTGAGGCTGATGTGCTGAGCAGTAAGGATCAAGGTCTGTGATGTTCATTATACCTCATTATAATTCACCGAGATTATAACATTACTAATAGGTTTCTCCACCTTCAAAGTGATGTCTGGGAAAGGGGTGGCTCTGACAAATTCCGTGGGACCATTAAGGTTGAACAGAAACCTTTGGTGTGTCAGAATATGTGTGTTATTGCTCTGGCTTTTGGGTGCTGTCTGCCACCAGGTTCGACAGCAGACATCTGATAACCTCACGAGAGCTTGAGCCAGCAATACATCCAGGAGCCAGACACACACACACACACACACACACACACACACACTCTCTCTCTCTGTGTAATAACCCAACGGGAGAGAACAAGTGGAGGAGAGAAAGGAATGTTTTTACAGAGGCAAGTAGAGACTCTCTGTCTTCAGTGCATTTAGAGAGAAGAAATGTTTTCTTTCTCATGCCATTTCACAGGCAGCTATCATTGTTTTCAGACATTGTGTTTGTTGTTAGTGTCAGTCTGTGTGCCAGTAATGGACTATGGTGGTCTAGTTGGCGTTTCTGCACTGTGAGATTTATAGTCAGAATAAATGGATGATGGGGACACATTGGCCAATTCTCTGCTTTCTGTGGTAACTGCTTTCACATCAACATGTCTACATGTCTACTGCTAAACACATCAGCATAAGTCCTTTAACATGTTTAAATCCCTGCACAGTCAATCAGAACTCAACTCAGAAAGAAAATAGCAGCTAAGGCCAACCACCAAATATGTAAAACACTGCATTGGTGACACACAGAAATGTCTTGTTTGCCGTTTTGAGAATGTGTAAATTCCGAAATGTGTGTTTGCCAAATTTAATATACTGTGTCTCTGGCTCCCTGAGGCAAGTTGACCCAGTCGATAAATCCTTAAAGAACACAGGACTTAGACTGTTAAAGCTGACAGGGAGAGAGGGAGAATAGAGGTATAAGACAGGGAGAGAGGGAGAAGACAGGGAGAGAGGGAGAGGAGAGGGTGAGACGGAGAGGAGAGGGAGAAGACAGGGAGAGAGGGAGAAGACAGTGAGAGAGGGAGAGGAGAGAGAGAGAGGATATGGAAAAGACATGGAGAGAGGGAGAAGACAGGGAGAGGGACAAGATACGGAGAGAGGGAGAGGAGAGGGAGAAGACAGGTAGTAAGGGAGAAGAGAGGGAGGAGAGGACAGGGAGAGGACAGGGAGAAGAGGACAGGGAGAGGACAGGGAGAAGAGGACAGGGAGAAGAGGACAGGGAGAAGAGGACAGGGAGAAGAGGACAGGGAGAGGACAGGGAGAAGAGAGGGAGAAGACAGGGAGAGAGGGAGAAGAGGAGGAGAGGGAGAAGAGAGAGAGAGAGGGAGAAGAGAAGGAGGGAAGTTAAGAAGAGGGTGAGAGGCTAACTGAGTGGGAGGTTTGAAAGAGGGAGAGAGCGAAGTTAGGGAGAGAAGAGACAAAGATGGAGAGGGAAGAGAAAAAGGACAGGCAGAGGGACAAAGCATGAGCAGGAGGGAGGGTGACAGAGAGTGGTTTTGGCAGAAGGAGAGAGAATGCATGGTGTAGATCTCTCATTAACTCTCAGGCATTACAATTAACGTTGGACACGCACACACAAACACATCCCACCGACCCTCCGCGACCCTGGAGCCTAATCCAATCAGACAGCAGCACCGGGGGGCTGTGTAAGTGCAGGCCTATTGTATTAAAGCGTGCTAACAGGGTTATGGGAGGTTTGCCATACTGATTTTCACTCCACCTACACACACACAAGCTCCCTAGTGGCGCAGTGGTCTAAGGCCCTGCATCTCAGTGCTAGAGGCGTCACTAAAGACCCTGGTTCGATCCTGGGCTGTATCACAACCGGACGTTATTGGGAGTCCCATAAGGCCGGGGTAGGCTGTCATTGTAAATAAGAATTTGTTCTTAACTGACTTCCGAGGTGAAAACCTCCTATATCGTTTATCACACAATCGCATTAGCCTACGTTAGCTCAACTGTCCCGTGGAAGGGACACCGATCCCAAAGAACTTTTAATTAAAGCAACATGGCTGCCTGTCTGTTTCTGTTGAAAGCAACATGGCTGCCTGTCTGTTTCTGTTTAAGCAACATGGCTGCCTGACTGTTTCTGTTTAAGCAACATGGCTGCCTGTCTGTTTCTGTTGAAAGCAACATGGCTGCCTGACTGTTTACAGAAACATGGCTGCCTGTCTGTTTCTGTTTAAGCAACATGGCTGCCTGACTGTTTCTGTTTAAGCAACATGGCTGCCTGTCTGTTTCTGTTGAAAGCAACATGGCTGCCTGACTGTTTACAGAAACATGGCTGCCTGTCTGTTTCTGTTTAAGCAACATGGCTGCCTGACTGTTTCTGTTGAAAGCAACATGGCTGCCTGACTGTTTACAGAAACATGGCTGCCTGTCTGTTTCTGTTTAAGCAACATGGCTGCCTGACTGTTTCTGTTGAAAGCAACATGGCTGCCTGACTGTTTACAGAAACATGGCTGCCTGTCTGTTTCTGTTTAAGCAACATGGCTGCCTGACTGTTTCTGTTGAAAGCAACATGGCTGCCTGACTGTTTACAGAAACATGGCTGCCTGTCTGTTTCTGTTTAAGCAACACGGCTGCCTGTCTGTTTCTGTTTAAGCAACATGGCTGCCTGTCTGTTTCTGTTTAAGCAACATGGCTGCCTGTCTGTTTCTGTTTAAGCAACATGGCTGCCTGACTGTTTCTGTTTAAAGCAACATGGCTGCCTGTCTGTTTCTGTTTAAGCAACATGGCTGCCTGTCTGTTTCTGTTTAAGCAACATGGCTGCCTGTCTGTTTCTGTTTAAGCAACATGGCTGCCTGTCTGTTTCTGTTTAAGCAACATGGCTGCCTGTCTGTTTCTGTTGAAAGCAACATGGCTGCCTGACTGTTTACAGAAACATGGCTGCCTGTCTGTTTCTGTTTAAGCAACATGGCTGCCTGACTGTTTCTGTTGAAAGCAACATGGCTGCCTGACTGTTTACAGAAACATGGCTGCCTGTCTGTTTCTGTTTAAGCAACATGGCTGCCTGACTGTTTCTGTTGAAAGCAACATGGCTGCCTGACTGTTTACAGAAACATGCCTGCCTGTCTGTTTCTGTTTAAGCAACATGGCTGCCTGACTGTTTCTGTTGAAAGCAACATGGCTGCCTGACTGTTTACAGAAACATGGCTGCCTGTCTGTTTCTGTTTAAGCAACATGGCTGCCTGTCTGTTTCTGTTTAAGCAACATGGCTGCCTGTCTGTTTCTGTTTAAGCAACATGGCTGCCTGACTGTTTCTGTTTAAAGCAACATGGCTGCCTGTCTGTTTCTGTTTAAGCAACATGGCTGCCTGTCTGTTTCTGTTTAAGCAACATGGCTGCCTGTCTGTTTCTGTTCAAGCAACATGGCTGCCTGTCTGTTTCTGTTTAAGCAACATGGCTGCCTGTCTGTTTCTGTTTAAGCAACATGGCTGCCTGTCTGTTTCTGTTTAAGCAACATGGCTGCCTGTCTGTTTCTGTTGAAAGCAACATGGCTTCCTGACTGTTTCTGTTGAAAGCAACATGGCTTCCTGACTGTTTCTGTTGAAAGCAACACGGCTTGCCAAGACAATAACAAAGCAGTTGGCTAATACATCATTTGTGCTGTTAAATATATCTGTGCTGTTTCACATGTACAAGTGTGTATTATACGAATGTGTGAATTGGATTTTTTTTGCATATCCCATCTTCCCCGCGGAAAGTGGGGTCGCGGCCAGGGTCAAAGCAACGTGCCTGCCTTGCCAAGACAATAACAAAAGGGATGGCTAAATTACAAACAGATTGGCAACCCAGGCACCAGGAAGAACTACGAGATGATAAATGGTTTTCATGTTGTAGACGAGACTAATATATTGAAGACCAAGTGTCGTTTTCACCCAATATCAATGGAAGGTGAAACATTATCATTTTGTCTTTGTTCTGTAAATGATATATTGATTGAATGAATACATTGAATACATTGAAAGAGCATGCAGTGTTTTTTCAGAATGCCTGACATTTCCAGATGGAGTTATGATTTAATAGCTTGTTGAGTTGATGTCCTGGTAACAGCACCTGCTTCAGGTATGTTGTGGATATTAGTGGATGATTCAGACGATTAACTCTGTTTTAACATGTCATTGGACAGGATACCTCTGCGTTTTTCTGAATGGAAATCAGCTTAAGCATGTGTGTGTGTGTGTGTGTGTGTGTGTGTGTGTGTGTGTGTGTGTGTGTGTGTGTGTGTGTGTGTGTGTGTGAGAGTGTGTGTGTGAGAGTGTCATAGATATCAAAAATACCATGGTTAATTATGGTATATTTGCAGCGGCCTGCAGACGGCTGTTTTAATTGCTGCTAGAGCATAAAGAAACAAACAACCATTCATTAGATATATTGCACAACTCTTACTGTTCTCTGTGGCACCAGGGCTTTTTTCATTCCTTTTTTATGATGTTGAAACCATGTCTGTGAAATGATTAATCAACATACCAAGGGAAAGAGAGAGAGAGAGCAAGATGGAGAGAGATGGAGGGAGAGAGAGATAGTGAGAGAGGGAGGGAAAGCGAGAGAGAGAGAGAGAGAGAGAGGGAGAGAGAGAGAGAGAGAGAGAGAGAGAGAGAGAGAGAGAGAGAGAGAGAGAGAGAGAGAGAGAGAGAGAGAGAGAGAGAGAGAGAGAGAGAGAGAGAGAGAGAGAGAGAGAGAGAGAGAGAGAGAGAGAGAGAGAGGAGAGAAGGAGAGAGAAAGAGAAGGAGAGAGGAGAGAGAGATGGAAAGAGAGAGGGGGGTATAGGGTGTTTATGACTACTTGTGTATCTTTCTCTTTTTTCCTTCCTCCTCTCCTTACCCTGACCATCCTCTCCATCTCTCGCTCCACACACACACACACACACACACACACACACAAAAACCCTCTCTCACACACATTCCTCTCTCACACACATTCCTCTCTCACACACACATGCAAACTTTCACTCAAAGTCCTAACAGGACATCTCTTGCCATTTTCAAAGGTTTGTGTTTAGGCACTGAGTTGGACACCTCTCACTAGGTCTCACAGAGTTCCTTAGGGAATGTTTTATCATGAGTGAACACCACATAATACAGCTACTACTCTGCTGTAGGCCGCAGGCATGACACTCCACTCCTGGGGCTGTTTGGTACTGTTACAGATGTACAGATGAATGACTTGTGTAATGCTCCTACAGAGAGTTTAGTCCCCAGGAAGCTTTTACTCACAGCTGAGTGGTTTGCTCAGCTCTTTGTTCGTAACTACTGTACGATGGAGTATAGAAAACTCCATTTCATTTAGTCTAAAAGAGCTTCTTCATGTGTGCATAGTTGCTATTCATTTCAGCCCATCCACCACAAACGCTCTCCATGTGCTTTCCTAGCTGGTTGGTTTTCCTCCTACATAGCACTCTATCTATCCTGGCTAGGTGGTTGTCCTCCTACATAGCACTCTATCTATCCTGGCTGGGTGGTTTTCCTCCTACACAGCCCTCTATCTATCCTGGCTGGGTGGTTTTCCTCCTACATAGCACTCTATCTATCCTGGCTGGGTGGTTTTCCTCCTACACAGCCCTCTATCTATCCTGGCTGGGTGGTTTTCCTCCTACATAGCACTCTATCTATCCTGGCTGGGTGGTTTTCCTCCTACATAGCACTCTATCTATCCTGGCTGGGTGGTTTTCCTTCTTCATAACCCTCTATCTATCCTGGCTGGGTGGTTTTCCTTCTACATAACCCTCTATCTGTCATGGCTGGGTGGTTTTCCTCCTACACAGCCCTCTATCTATCCTGGCTAGGTGGTTTTCCTCCTACATAGCACTCTATCTATCCTGGCTGGGTGGTTTTCCTCCTACATAGCACTCTATCTATCCTGGCTGGGTGGTTTTCCTCCTACATAGCCCTCTATCTATCCTGGCTAGGTGGTTTTCCTTCTACAGAGCCCTCTATCTATCCTGGTTAGGTGGTTTTCCTTCTACATAGCCCTCTACCTATCCTGGCTAGGTGGTTTTCCTTCTACATAGCCCTCTATCTATCCTGGTTAGGTGGTTTTCCTTCTACATAGCCCTCTACCTATCCTGGCTAGGTGGTTTTCCTTCTACATAGCCCTCTATCTATCCTGGCTAGGTGGTTTTCCTCCTTCAAAGCCCTCTATCTATCCTGGCTAGGTGGTTTTCCTTCTACATAGCCCTCTATCTATCCTGGCTGGGTGATGTGTGTGTTAGCTTCTAAAGCTTGTGTAACAGTGTCTTTGACCTAAAGTCCTCATGTTGTTGTCTTCACAGAGATCTGAGTGAGAACAACATCCAGTCCATCCCCAGGAAGGCTTTCAGAGGAGCTACAGACATCAAGAACCTGTGAGGGAATCTTCAGTCTCAGACTAGTAAATGAATGAAGAAATAACATTTTTATGTATGGCTGGATAAATAAATTAATGGATGGATTGATGAATAAATTAATGGATGGATTAATAAATTAATGGATGGATGGATTAATAAATTAATGGATGGATGAATACATTAATGGATGGATGGATGGATGGATGGATGGATGGATGGATTAATCAATTAATGGATGCATGATTAGATAAATGAAACTAATGAATGAATCAATGTGTAAATTAATGGATCGATGGATGAATATCTTTTCACTCACAATACTACCTCAACATATTGTCATACCATTATGATCTCATATAACACCAAGACAAAGAAAGAATATGTTCATAAAATCCTGTTTTTTTCTTCATGTCCCGATAATAACAGATCAGTGTAATACACACATATACTGTACACAGACACACGCTGACACACGCATACACACGCTGACACACGCTGACACACACTGACACACGCTGACACAGACACACACACAGACACACACACAGACATACAGAGACGTGGTATTGAGCCTCTGTCTGTCAGCTCTGCGTATGTTAATGAGCCTCAGTCAGTTAGGTGGCTCTAGGGACAGTGGATCAGTATATCACAGTGATGAAGTGGGTTAGCTTTCCACAGATGGAGCTGTGATTTATACTGCTATCACTGGAGATCATCACACACACACACACACACACACACACACACACACACACACACACACACACACACACACACACACACACACACACACACACACACACACACACACACACACACACACACACACACACACACACACACACACACACACACACACACACACACACACTGATTGATGGTGCTATCAAAGTAGATAAAGTGTCTGCGCAGTCTGGCTCCTTCCCCTACAGTCTATGAGGAGAGATGGCTAGCTCATTGTCCACTTACCCACATTGACTGTACTCCCTATGTGTGTGTGTGTGTGTGTGTGTGTGTGTGTGCATGATTATATCTGGTCTATAGGGAAAAATGCTATAGATTGTAAGATTGATGACAGTGCTTTAGACCATTGGGGCATTGTGCTGAGTATCTAGTATTGGAAAGAAGATGTTTATTGATTATATTTAATACAAACGGCTGTTTATTTAATAATGTGACTGTTTAAAATGGGTGTGAGAAAGGAGAGAGAGGGAGGGATGGAGAGAGCAGGAACGTTTTGCAGTGTATTGCACATTTGTTTGTCTGTGTCTGTGTCTGTGTGTGTTTTAATATTTACTGACCCTATTGTGTCTCTAGGCAGTTGGATAAGAACCACATCAGCTGCATCGAGGACGGTGCATTCAGAGCATTGAGGAGCCTGGAAGTACTGTAAGAAACACACACACATCTACACACACACACACACACAACCTCATATTATTAAACAACACATTTACAATTACCCCTTCTTGAATAATTAAGCAAAAACGATTTTTATGTAAATGAAGTAGCTACACATCTAACAACCATTACCATTACTAATATAACCAGGCACCAACCATTATCATTACTAATATAACCAGGCACCAACCATTACCCATTACTAACATAACCAGGCACCAACCATTACACATTACTAATATAACCAGGCACCAATCATTACCCATTACTAATATAACCAGGCACCAATCATTACCCATTACTAATATAACCAGGCACCAACCATTACCATTACTAATATAACCAGACACCAACCATTATCATTACTAATATAACCAGACACCAACCATTACCATTTCTAATATAACCAGGCACCAACCATTATCATTACTGAAATATCCAGGCACCAACCATTATCATTACTAATATAACCAGACACCAACCATTACCATTACTAATATAACCAGGCACCAACCATTACCATTACTAATATAACCAGGCACCAACCATTATCATTACTGAAATAACCAGGCACCAACCATTACCCATTACTAATATAACCAGGCACCAACCATTACCATTACTAATATAACCAGTCACCAACCATTACCATTACTAATATAACCAGGCACCAATCATTACCCATTACTAATATAACCAGGCACCAATCATTACCCATTACTAATATAACCAGGCACCAACCATTACCATTACTAATATAACCAGACACCAACCATTATCATTACTAATATAACCAGGCACCAACCATTACCATTACTAATATAACCAGGCACCAACCATTATCATTACTGAAATATCCAGGCACCAACCATTACCCATTACTAATATAACCAGGCACCAACCATTATCATTACTAATATAACCAGGCACCAACCATTACCACTACTAATATAACCAGGCACCAACTATTACACATTACTAATATAACCAGGCACCAATCATTACCCATTACTAATATAAACAGGCACCAACCATTACCATTACTAATATAACCAGACACCAACCATTACCATTACTAATATAACCAGGCACCAACCATTACCATTACTAATATAACCAGGCACCAACCATTACACATTACTAATATAACCAGGCACCAACCATTACCATTACTAATATAACCAGGCACCAACCATTACTATTACTAAAATAACCAGGCACCAACTATTACACATTACTAATATAACCAGGCACCAATCATTACCCATTACTAATATAAACAGGCACCAACCATTACCATTACTAATATAACCAGACACCAACCATTACCATTACTAATATAACCAGGCACCAACCATTACCATTACTAATATAACCAGGCACCAACCATTATCATTATTAATCTAACCAGGCACCAACCTTTACCCATTAATAATATAACAAGGCACCAACCATTACCCAATACTAATATAACCAGGCACCAACCATTACCATTACTAAATAACCAGGCACCAATCATTACCCATTACTATAATAGCCAGGCACCAACCATTACCCATTACTAATATAACCAGGCACCAACCATTACCATTACTAATATAACCAGACACCAACCATTACCATTACTAATATAACCAGGCACCAACCATTACCATTACTAATATAACCAGGCACCAACCATTACACATTACTAATATAACCAGGCACCAACCATTACACATTACTAATATAACCAGGCACCAATCATTAACCATTACTAATATAACCAGGCACCAACCATTACCATTACTAATATAACCAGGCACCAACAATTATCATTACTGAAAAATCCAGGCACCAACCATTACCCATTACTAATATAACCAGGCACCAACCATTATCATTACTAATATAACCAGGCACCAACCATTACCACTACTAATATAACCAGGCACCAACTATTACACATTACTAATATAACCAGGCACCAATCATTACCCATTACTAATATAACCAGGCACCAACCATTACCATTACTAATATAACCAGGCACCAACCATTACCATTACTAATATAACCAGGCACCAACCATTACACATTACTAATATAACCAGGCACCAACCATTACCATTACTAATATAACCAGGCACCAACCATTACTATTACTAAAATAACCAGGCACCAACCATTACACATTACTAATATAACCAGGCACCAACCATTACACATTACTAATATAACCAGGCACCAACCATTACCATTACTAATATAACCAGGCACCAACCATTACTATTACTAAAATAACCAGGCACCAACCATTACACATTACTAATATAACCAGGCACCAACCATTACACATTACTAATATAACCAGGCACCAACCATTACACATTACTAATATAACCATGCACCAACCATTACCATTACTAATATAACCAGGCACCAACCATTACACATTACTAATATAACCAGGCACCAACCATTACCATTACTAATATAACCAGGCACCAACCATTACTATTACTAAAATAACCAGGCACCAACCATTACACATTACTAATATAACCAGGCACCAACCATTACACATTACTAATATAACCAGGCACCAACCATTACACATTACTAATATAACCAGGCACCAACCATTACCATTACTAATATAACCAGGCACCAACCATTACACATTACTAATATAACCAGGCACCAACCATTACACATTACTAATATAACCAGGCACCAATCATTAACCATTACTAATATAACCAGGCACCAACCATTACCATTACTAATATAACCAGGCACCAACAATTATCATTACTGAAATATCCAGGCACCAACCATTACCCATTACTAATATAACCAGGCACCAACCATTATCATTACTAATATAACCAGGCACCAACCATTACCACTACTAATATAACCAGGCACCAACTATTACACATTACTAATATAACCAGGCACCAACCATTACCATTACTAATATAACCAGGCACCAACCATTACCATTACTAATATAACCAGGCACCAACCATTACACATTACTAATATAACCAGGCACCAACCATTACCATTACTAATATAACCAGGCACCAACCATTACTATTACTAAAATAACCAGGCACCAACCATTACACATTACTAATATAACCAGGCACCAACCATTACACATTACTAATATAACCAGGCACCAACCATTACACATTACTAATATAACCAGGCACCAACCATTACCATTACTAATATAACCAGGCACCAACCATTACACATTACTAATATAACCAGGCACCAACCATTACACATTACTAATATAACCAGGCACCAATCATTAACCATTACTAATATAACCAGGCACCAACCATTACCATTACTAATATAACCAGACACCAACCATTACCATTACTAATATAACCAGGCACCAACCATTACACATTACTAATATAACCAGGCACCAACCATTAACCATTACTAATATAACCAGGCACCAACCATTACCATTACTAATATAACCAGGCACCAACCATTACACATTACTAATATAACCAGGCACCAACCATTACCATTACTAATATAACCAGGCACCAACCATTACACATTACTAATATAACCAGGCACCAACCATTATCATTACTAATATAACCAGGCACCAATCATTACCCATTACTAATATAACCAGGCACCAACCATTACACATTACTAATATAACCAGGCACCAACCATTACCATTACTAATATAACCAGGCATCAACCATTACCCATTACTAATATAACCAGGCACCAACCATTACCATTACTAAAATAACCAGGCACCAACCATTATCATTACTAATATAACCAGGCACCAACCTTTACCCATTAATAATATAACAAGGCACCAACCATTACCCAATACTAATATAACCAGGCACCAACCATTACCATTACTAAAATAACCAGGCACCAATCATTACCCATTACTAATATAACCAGGCACCAACCATTACACATTACTAATATAACCAGGCACCAACCATTACCATTACTAATATAACCAGGTATCAACCATTACCCAATACTAATATAACCAGGCACCAACCATTACCATTACTAAAATAACCAGGCACCAACCATTATCATTATTAATCTAACCAGGCACCAACCTTTACCCATTAATAATATAACAAGGCACCAACCATTACCCAATACTAATATAGCCAGGCACCAACCATTTCCATTACTAAATAACCAGGCACCAATCATTACCCATTACTATAATAGCCAGGCACCAACCATTACCCATTACTAATATAACCAGGCACCAATCATTACTGATTACTAATATAACCAGGCACCAATCATTACCCATTACTATAATAGCCATGCACCAACCATTACCCATTACTAATATAACCAGGCACCAATCATTACTGATTACTAATATAACCAGGCACCAATCATTACTGATTACTAATAAAACCAGGCACCAACCTTATTTATCCAGTCAGTCATTGGTTTCTCCAGGCATGATCAGCCTTATTGGTTCATTAATATCATGGCCATTTATTCAGGGTGCCTGGGGGTTTTGGGGGTCTGGGTGCTGACAGTAGGGGTGGGTATGGTGGGAAGCAGGTTGGGGTTGTGGGTTGTGGTAATAGGTGGGAGGGGTAGTCTTTATAGTTGGGTAGGGGTTATATGGCTGATTGAAATTACTTCCTCTGCTCACTCTGCACCTGATGTCACTATAGGGGGGCAGGGAGGAGGAGATCATTATATTTTGTATACGTCAGAGGAGGCTGGTGGGAGGAACTACAGGAGGATGGGCTCATTGAAATGACTTAAATGGCATAAAGAGAGACGGAGCGGGGGAGGAGGAGAGGAAGAGAGAAGAGAGAGAGGGTTGAGTAGGAGATAAAGGGGTGATGTGGCTGGGAGTACAGGAGTTAAGTCAGAGGTATTGGGAGAAAGAAGAGAGAGAGAGAGAGAGAGAGAGAACAGAACAGTTGAGGGAGAGAAGTGTTTTGAAATGGAGGAAGAGTGGAGAGACTCACTAAACATATGTAGGTTCTCTGAGGTTTGTTTCATTGTGTCTCTGTACTGCTACCTCTCTTCTATCTCTCTGTCTCTTCCAGGACTCTGAACAACAACAACATCAGCAGCATCCCAGTCTCCAGCTTCAACCACATGCCCAAATTACGCACCTTGTAAGTCACTCATACTCCCCCTCTCTCTTTTTCCTCCCCCGTTCTCCCCATCTCTCTCCCCCACCCTTTTTACACTGTCTCGCCTCATCTCTCTCTCTATCTCCCTCTCATCCACCCGTCTCTCTCTTTCCCCCGCCCCCCTCTCTCTCCATTCCCCCTATTTCTCTCTCTCCTCCCCTCATCTTCTCCTACATCAGTTGTGATAATGCAGGTGTGTATTCTGATCTAGATGTATGGTGTTAGGGAGATTACATGGAGATCCATCTCTCTAAGAGCGTGTGTCATGTGAGGAGAGATGTGTTCACCCTGACAAGCTGCTTCAACCTGACTCAGATCAGGAAGCAGGACGACTGGACGACTGAATGTTTCATACAGAATAAACTATGACTGGGAAAAATGTATTCCTCTTTGTTTGGATAGAATAGATATAATCTAATAGAATCTAATAGAATCTAATAGAATATTCCATTATTCCCCAAGAGCTGAATCCAACCAATCCCTTTTGAGACATTAAGTCATTATAAAATAATGTTTCCTTTAGTGTCCCCTACAGCAGTGAAACTTAACAGCTATCATCTGAATGAGACGAGATCAATTATTCCAAGGAGTTTTGGTTGACAGTCATAATCCACATCGGGCCTATAGCCATGCCAGAAACCATTTTATCTCTAACTCTGAGGAACACACAACAACAACTCACCCAGAAATACATCCATCCCCCAACGCCTATTGTCTAAATATAATGACAAAATATGAAATGATGTTTATACGAATGATATCAATCATGCTCACTGGAATGAATACTTAGAGAGACCACAATGTCATTCTTGTTGTGGTTTCTGTGCTTTTTTGCTTTCAGTGGGGTTATTGGTGTGTGTGTGTGTGTGTGTGTGTGTGTGTGTGTGTGTGTGTGTGTGTGTGTGTGTGTGTGTGTGTGTGTGTGTGTGTGTGTGTGTGTGTGTGTGTGTGTGTGTGTGTGTGTGTGTGTGTGTGTGTGTGTGTGTGTGTGTGTGTGTGTGTGTGTGTGCGCGCGATCCAGACTGCCACCACAGCTCTGTGAGTTATTCTGGACAATGGGAGCGTTCCAGGAATGCTTCATTTAGAATGTTCAGTATAGAATGTTTTGGTTAGAATTTTCCACTTAAAATGTCTCGTTTAGAACACTCTGTTTAGTCCAAGCTGGGAAAAAGAATGTCAGTAATGGGTTTGGAAACATATCAGGACCTGGGGGGTATGGTTTAGGGTTAAGGCTTTAGTCTCAGCATTTTAGGCAGCATTTCAAGAGGACGATTAAAATGGTCAATGAAAAGGGGATTTCAATGGTGGTTACCACTGCATGCGACTTATCTGTAATGATAAACTCACTTTCTTGTCTGCAACTTTCATGTAGTACAACCTTAACGCATTGGTTGAAATTCTATCACACATGCAGAGAAAATATCAGTAACTTTTATGAATAACCCCCTTCATACCCCCTAACACTCTCTTTCTCTCTCCAGCCGTCTCCACTCCAACAACCTGCACTGTGACTGTCACCTGTCCTGGTTGGCCGAGTGGTTAAGACAAAGGCCTACAATCGGTCTGTTCACCCAGTGCACAGCTCCATCCCCGCTTAGAGGACTCAACGTGGCTGAGATACAGAAACATGAGTTTACCTGCTCAGGTGAGACACACACACCCACTCACCAACTCCATTCCGACTCTCAGACACACTAGTATTCCTGTTCAGATAGGACAATACAATTAATACAATATAACAGCTTAAAATTAACCCATGCTTCAACCTATAGTCCTTTGACATCTATCTACAAAGGACAGTAAAACAGGCCATTGAGGTCTTCCTGATCCTGCCTGACACTCTCTCTCTGTTGGTCACTGTTCCAGCTGATTGTCCCCAGTGGATCTGTCCTGTCAGTCTGTTAAGTCCTCACCTGAATCACACACACACAGCCCATGAGGGCCATATCACCCCAGGCAAGCCCTCAGGCTGTCCCCAGCCTCTATCATGTGGCTCCAGCTGTGAGCAGCTAGACTGTCTGCCAGAACCTGTGAAAAACACTGCTGGCATGGGTACCCTCTTTCACTGAGTACTCCCCCTCTACTCTGTTTTTCATAACACTATGCACACACACACACATATATATGTGCGCGCACACACAGAGATGCACACAGAGACAGACACAGAGACAGACACAGAGACAGTTGGCAGAGAGATGAATCAGAGACACATAAAATGAAAGAGAGAGAGAAGAGCTTTTGACTGATGTGAACTGATAGAGGGAGGGGTTTCGACAGAGAGGGGTTTCCCTCCCTCCTCTCTCCTCTCTTTTGCACCCTACTCTCTCTCTAAAACAGTTTTACCTCCACTCTTCTCCCTCCCCCCTTTCTCCCTCTCATTTAGACAGGAAGTGTGTGTTTGAGCAGGGGACCGATCGCCAGTCAGCCGTGAAGCACAGAGCTAAATGGACTTCCGTTGGTCTCTCCCCTCTCTCCCTAACAGCATCACCTCCCCTAGTAACGCCACCCCCCTCCTCCCCCCTAGTAACGTCACCCTGCAGGTGTCCCTGGCAGAAACAAACAGTGAAAGGAACATGAGTGTGTGCCAGAGAGCCAGTCTCTAATGATCCTTTCAGAGGGAGTTCATCTTCTGGTCAGTGCTGCACTCAAGACAGAACAGTGTGTGTGTGTGTGTGTGTGTGTGTGTGTGTGTGTGTGTGTGTGTGTGTGTGTGTGTGTGTGTGTGTGTGTGTGTGTGTGTGTGTGTGTGTGTGTGTGTGTGTGTGTGTGTGTGTGTGTGTGTGTGTGTGTGTGTGTGTGTGTGTGTGTGTGTGTGTGTGTGTGTGCGTGCGTGCGTCATACTGCGAGCTACAACATGTTTGTGTCTGTTTTCTGTGACACTATGAAGTTCAGTCGTTCTAAACTTTCAGAGCAAAGACAAGTTGTAGTAATCTCCAACACCTGGGTTAAACCGTGAAACACCAGGACTGTACTAATGGGCCTCTTTTCATGCCTGTATCACTTACTACAATGACACATCTAGCATGTCAACATCTATGCTTTCCCTCCTTCTCTCTCTATCTCTCCTTCCCTCCCTCTCTACCTCTCTCCTTCCCTCCCTCGCTCTCTACCTCTCTCCTCCATATCTACCTCCCTCCCTTCTAAATATCTCCTCCCTCCCTCTCCTTCCACCCCTCTCTCCCTCCTGTTGTGAGTGAGTTACTCCACACAGTATCCAGTGACTCTCCCAACCTCTATCCTACGTCATCCCAGTCAAACTGTATATGTGTGTGGTTGTGTTTTGACTCCAGCACTACACTGCCAGACACACTCTGACTGCAGCTCAAGCTTGCTCTTCTTCTCTCTCTCTCTCAGAAACACACACAGATCTATGGTAAATCTAACTCTAATAGGAAACCTATTACATCTACGCTGGATTCTAATGAGATATCATCACTATTGAGGTTCTACCCCATCCCTCCTCTTACACCCACCACTTTACTGTCAATCCACTGTCCCTTACCCCTCCCTCTCTCTATCCTCCTCTCTCTCCTCCCTCTCATCTATCCTCCTCGCTCCCTCCTCTCTCTCCTCCCTCTCTCCTCTATCCTCCCTCTCTCCTCTCTCTCCTCCCACTCTCCTCTATCCTCCTCTCGTTTCTACCCCCCGCTGTGTATTGAATCACTACAGTCCCATGTTGTGGAACCCCCTCCCTGGGTGACGAATTATAATATTCTGTGTTTCTACCACGCCGTTCGGCTGTGTAAAAATCACAACCATGGAGCACACACACACACACACACACACACTTGAACCCCCCACCCCCTCTACAGCTGGTGTTGTGGTGAGATGGGCTTGAGAAGAGCAGTGGTTTCCATGCAGTCTCAGTCTCAACAGTGATAACCCAGCCAGTCCAGGTGTGGAGGGTCAGTCTCAGCAGTGATAACCCAGCCAGTCCAGGTGTGGAGGGTCAGTCTCAACAGTGATAACCCAGCCAGGCCAGGTGTGGAGGGTCAGTCTCAGCAGTGATAACCCAGCCAGTCCAGGTGTGGAGGGTCAGTCTCAGCAGTGATAACTCAGCCAGTCCAGTCCAGGTGTGGAGGGTCAGTCTCAACAGTGATAACTCAGCCAGTCCAGTCCAGGTGTGGAGGGTCAGTCTCAACAGTGATAACTCAGCCAGTCCAGTCCAGGTGTGGAGGGTCAGTCTCAGCAGTGATAACCCAGCCAGTCCAGGTGTGGAGGGTCAGTCTCAGCAGTGATAACCCAGCCAGGCCAGGTGTGGAGGGTCAGTCTCAACGGTGATAACTCAGCCAGTCCAGTCCAGGTGTGGAGGGTCAGTCTCAACAGTGATAACCCAGCCAGGCCAGGTGTGGAGGGTCAGTCTCAGCAGTGTCTCGGCGTACACATCCCTTGTAATCTGAAATGGTCCACCCACAGAGACAGTGTCGTGAAGAAGGCATAACTGCATCTGTTCAAATTCAGGAGGCGAAAGAAATTCGATGTGGCCCCAAAGACCCTCATAAACTTTTACAGATGCACAATCGAGAGCATCCTGTCGGGCTGTATCACCGCCTGGTACGGCAACTGCACCACCCGCAACCGCAGGGCTCTCCAGAGGGTGGTGTGGTCTGCACAACACATCACCGGGGGCAAACTACCTGCCCTCCAGGACACCTACAGCACCTGACGTCATAGGAAGGCCAAAAAGATCATCAAGGACATCAACCACCCGAGCCACGGCCTGTTCACCCCACTACAATCCAGAAGGCGAGGTCAGTACAGGTGCATCAAAGCTGGGACCGAGAGACTGAAAAACAGCTTCTATCTCAAGGCCATCAGACTGTTAAATAGCCATCACTAGCCGGCTACCACCCGGTTACTCAAACCTGCACCTTAGAGGCTGCTGCCCCATGTACATAGACATGGAATCACTGGTCACTTTAATAATGTTTCCACAATGTTTTACTCATTTCATATGTATATACTGTATTCTATTCTACTGTATTTTAGTCAATGCCACTCTGACATTGCTCGTCTTAATATTTATATATTTCTTAATTCCATTCTTTTACTTTTAGATTTGTGTGTATTGTTGTGAGTTGTTAGATACTACTGCACTGCTAGGAACACAAGCATTTCCCTATACCCACAATAACATCTGCTAAATATATATTTTTTTACATGATTTGATGTTAGACCAGGAGAGCTGTGCTCTGTATAACACTTGAACTGAGATCTGTCAAAACTCTTACATGTTATATAAGGAGAACTGTGCTCTGTATAACACCTGAACTGAGATCTGTCAAAACTCTTACATGTTATATAAGGAGAACTGTGCTCTGTATAACACCTGAACTGAGATCTGTCAAAACTCTTACATGTTATATAAGGAGAACTGTGCTCTGTATAACACCTGAACTGAGATCTGTCAAAACTCTTACATGTTATATAAGGAGAACTGTGCTCTGTATAACACCTGAACTGAGATCTGTCTGTCAAAACCCTTACATGTTAGACCAGGAGTGCTGTGCTCTGTATAACACCTGATCTGAGATCTGCCAAAACCTCTACATATTAGACCAGGAGAGCTGTGCTGAAGTGCATTGATGATATCGTTTTGGGATTTTGACACACACACATGCCCGCGCTACCCCGTAAATAGTCTAGTTATTGTTCTTTTATTGTGTCATTTTTCTTCTTCTTTTTTTAGCAAATATTATTTTACTTTAAAAAAACACTGCATTGTTGTTTAAGGGCTTGTAAGTAAGCATTTCACTGTAAGGTCTACACCTGTTGTATTTGGCGCATTACATTTGATTTGATTTGTTATTATTGTGTGTAGCTACGCTTGCTAGCCAGCCAGCTAGCTTTGCAGATTTTATAGTCGACTTGTGCTGCAACAGATTTCCACAACAATTTTGAAGTTGCTACAAACCTTGGTATATCATCAAAATGAAACATTTGTTCACCAAAAAATATTGTTTTCACATATTAGTGTTATTTAACACTGTAATTAAAGGACTGAGTGGTTTTGGGTGGATTCTTCCTTTAATGCACTTCTTCAAACACTCTCGCAAGTACGTAGGCATGCAGGCATGCATTCACACACATACACACACACATGCAAGCATACTCACACACAGACACACCCACACCCACACCCACACCCACACACGTGGCCAAGATAAAGCACAGCAGTTCGACACATACAACAACACAGAGTTACACATGGAGTAAACAAACATACAGTCTACCACTGAGCAGTAGGATCAGTCCCAGTACCACTGAGCAGTAGGATCAGTCCCAGTAACACTGAGCAGTCGGATCAGTCCCAGTACCACTGAGCAGTAGGACTTTCTCCTGTCATCAATAAAACAGGACACACACACACATACAAACACACTCGAGCAGAGAGAAAGAGAGCTGATGAAATATTCATAGTAGGAAAGTCAAAACATAGCAGATCAGTAATGCAGACTAAATGAGGCAATTTAAAAGTCTGTTTCATACACTTTCCTAGGTTTGCTTGAAAACCTAGAGCAGTACACACACACACGTACACACACACACACGTGCATGCACACGCACACATACACACACACGTACACACACACGCACGTGCATGCACACGCACACATACACACACATGTGCACACACACACACATACATACACACATATACACGCATACACACACACACACACACTCACACGTCTTTGACAAGGGCGTTGCATTTCAAACAAATATCGAGAGACATTTTCAGTGGGATGGGTATACTGTATGCAAATTGTCTGCTGTCTTCAGTTTTTGGAGAACAAACGTAAGCAAGAGCAAGAGAGCATGGAGTGGAGATGAGGGGTAGACAGGGGAGATGGCGGGGGGTGGAAGAGCTGAATTAGCAAAATACAGAGAATTCCACGTAGACTTAGAGCATGATGAGAACACAGACGTACAGATACAGGAGAAGATCAATGGAGATGATTGAAAAGATGTCAACATGCATGTCATTGTGTCTCAAATGAAAAACACAACATTCAGACATGCTATTCCACTATATCTGGCATGAAATACAACCAACTTTTGATGAGTTCAAATCCACCTGAGAATTGGGAGAGCGACCTTGATACACCATCTGACAGACTACATATCACATGTTAATGTTCCTCTACGTGTATGTCAAAACGTTCAGGGGAATATCCCGGGGAAGCCCGCTCCAAGACCTCTCCATCACGGTTGACAACATTACCGTGGACCCTCCCATAGTGCAAAGAACCTTGTTGTGACCCTGGACAACACCCTGTCGTTCTCTTAACGGGACTTTATCCTCTTCTCCTCCCTCTCTCTTCCCATCCCTCTCTCTCTCCTCTCCCACTCTCTTGCTCTCTCTGTCTCTAGGTCACTCAGAGAGCTCCGGCTTGCAGCCTTGCAGCCTAGGGGGAGGTACGTGCCCTGCCATGTGTACCTGCAGTAACAACATAGTGGACTGCAGAGGGAAAGGCCTCACAGCTATACCAGCCAGCCTTCCTGACACCATGGCAGAGATGTAAGCACCATGCTGTCTTGTATGTTGCCAGTTAGCTGACCTAAACACATCCCTCCTGTTGCGCATCCGCCCCAGTGTAAGGTGATATATTCCAGTGGAATCCAGGGATATCCGCAGCTTGAATTGGCTCTGGTGTGACAGTGTGTGTGTGTGTGGATCCTGTCAAGCCGATCAGACTGTCTTACCCTCTCTCTCCGTCTGTGAAACACGAGAAGTCTTAATTAACATCCCTCTTATCAGCAGTCATATCTGCACCAGGCATTAACCCCTTCTTAACCTGGGCTCTGGAAGCTCTTTGTATCTACAGCAGTACATAACCATCACTAAAGTAAGAAATACCTCAGTCACTAAGGGGGCAAAGATATTTAATGTCCTTTGACTCTTCTGGCAGTGTTTTTTGAAGCAAAACTGATGTTTGCTCTGTATCAAAGATGTTAGTTCTTAGTTTCACCAAACCAATGTAAATGGGTCAGGGTTATTAGGGAACATTCATGCTGGGTTAGCGTGTGTGAGTGCGTGTGTGTGCGTGTGTGTGTGTGGTGCGTGCGTGCGTGCATTAGTGTGTGTACTGACCCTTACTGAGTGGGTATTTATAAACAGCCCAGACTCTTTAGGGGTCGATGAGACCCAGAGACTAGTTGTCTATCTTTCCCCGACGTCCCTTAACGACCCATAAACACCACCAAAGTTATTTCTCTCTCTGGTAACGTCCTTCTAGTGTCCCTGTCCCTAGATCTATGTAACCAATGTGATCTCTGCTAGAGCCAGCAGCACTGGAAGGTGAAAGACAGGTAGTTATACTCACAAGGTTCCCTGATAGAGATGTCATGTTTTATAGTTAGTCTGTTCCGGGTAGGCCTGTTAGGACTCTGGGAATGTAGTTAGTTAGTTAGTCTGTTCCTGTTAGGACTGTGGGAATGTAGTTAGTTAGTTAGTCTGTTCCTGTTAGGACTGTGGGTATGTAGTTAGTTAGTTAATCTGTTCCTGTTAGGACTGTGGGTATGTAGTTAGTTAGTTAGTCTGTTCCTGTTAGGCCTGTTAGGACTGTGGGTATGTAGTTAGTTAGTTAGTCTGTTCCTGTTAGGCCTGTTAGGACTGTGGGTATGTAGTTAGTTAGTTAGTCTGTTCCTGTTAGGCCTGTTAGGACTGTGGGTATGTAATTAGTTAGTTAGTCTGTTCCTGGTAGGCCTGTTAGGACTGTGGTTCTCAGCCTCTGAACGGTTAGGTTCGATGAAAACATTACAATAAGTGGTACAGTGGGGGAAAAAAGTATTTAGTCAGCCACCAATTGTGCAAGTTCTCTCACTTAAAAAGATGAGAGAGGCCTGTAATTTTCATCATAGGTACACTTCAACTATGACAGACAGAATGAGGAAAAAAAAATCCAGAAAATCACATTGTAGGATTTTTTATGAATTTATTTGCAAATTATGGTGGAAAATAATGATTTGGTCAATAACAAAAGTTTATCTCAATACTTTGTTATATACCCTTTGTTGGCAATGACAGAGGTCAAATGTTTTCTGTAAGTCTTCACAAGGTTTTCACACACTGTTGCTGGTATTTTGGCCCATTCCTCCATGCAGATCTCCTCTAGAGCAGTGATGTTTTGGGGCTGTCGCTGGGCAACACGGACTTTCAACTCCCTCCAAAGATTTTCTATGGGGTTGAGATCTGGAGACTGGCTAGGCCACTCCAGGACCTTGAAATGCTTCTTACGGCCACTCCTTCGTTGCCGGGCGGTGTGTTTGGGATCATTGTCATGCTGAAAGACCCAGCCACGTTTCATCTTCAATGCCCTTGCTGATGGAAGGAGGTTTTCACTCAAAATCTCACGATACATGGCCCCATTCATTCTTTCCTTTACACGGATCAGTCGTCCTGGTCCCTTTGCAGAAAAACAGCCCCAAAGCATGATGTTTCCACCCCCATGCTTCACAGTAGGTATGGTGGTCTTTGGATGCAACTCAGCATTCTTTGTCCTCCAAACACGACGAGTTGAGTTTTTACCAAAACGTTCTATTTTGTTTTCATCTGACATTCTCCCAATCCTCATCTGGATCATCCAAATGCTCTCTAGCAAACTTTAGACGGGCCTGAACATGTACTGGCTTAAGCAGGGGGACACGTCTGGCACTGCAGGATTTGAGTCCCTGGCGGCGTAGTGTGTTACTGATGGTAGGCTTTGTTACTTTGGTCCCAGCTCTCTGCAGGTCATTCACTAGGTCCCCCCGTGTGGTTCTGGGATTTTTGCTCACCGTTCTTGTGATCATTTTTACCCCACGGGGTGAGATTTTGCGTGGAGCCCCAGATCGAGGAAGATTATCAGTGGTTTTGTATGTCTTCCATTTCCTAATAATTGCTCCCACAGTTGATTTCTTCAAACCAAGCTGCTTACCTATTGCAGATTCAGTCTTCCCAACCTGGTGCAGGTCTACAATTTTGTTTCTGGTGTCCTTTGACAGCTCTTTGGTCTTGGCCATAGTGGAGTTTGGAGTGTGACTGTTTGAGGTTGTGGACAGGTGTCTTTTATACTGATAACAAGTTCAAACAGGTGCCATTAATACAGGTAATGAGTGGAGGACAGAGGAGCCTCTTAAAGAAGAAGTTACAGGTCTGTGAGAGCCAGAAATCTTGCTTGTTTGTTATTGACCAAATACTTATTTTCCACCATAATTTGCAAATAAATAAATAAAAAATCCTACAATGTGATTTTCTGGATTTCTTTTTCTCATTTCGTCTGTCATAGTTGAAGTGTACCTATGATGAAAATTACAGGCCTCTCTCATCTTTTTAAGTTGGAGAACTTGCACAATTGGTGGCTGACTAAATACTTTTTTGCCCCACTGTATACTGTATACCTTTTACTTGTTCTATTTCTCTTAGTAGGGGGCTGACTGTTGGCAACCGTAAAAGTACTGTCCATTTCTTACCAAAACCAAACCATTCCCATTAATTCACAAGGAACAGAAATCTACATTTTACTGCAGATGCGTCATGTAAATCACATATATGGTTTATTTTAAACATGCGTAAATTGTTGCCGCCATTTAAGGACATCACATAATGACACTGTGAGCAATACAGTTGTTTGTGAAAATGTCTTGGTTGTTTCCTGTTGGCTACAACATAAGTATCTCATAGAGCAGGTGCCCTTGTTATGTAGCCAGTAGAGTAGACTCCTTGTTATGTAGCCAGTAGAGTAGACTCCTTGTTATGTAGCCAGTAGAGTAGACTCCTTGTTATGTAGCCAGTAGAGTAGACTCCTTGTTATGTAGCCAGTAGAGTAGACTCCTTGTTATGTAGCCAGTAGAGTAGACTCCGCCGTGTGCATGTCACGCTGTCTGAATAGCTGACGGCATTATGTCTTCAACTTCAACCAGGCCCATAGCCTCACGAGTACAAGTAGAACTATTGATTATATTTATACACAGAGACCGACACCTGATGAATGGGTTGACAGCCATTGATTCTCCGTGTCAAGGCTACCTATGAAAATAGTTTTTCTTTGCTTGGTTGATTGGAAAAGGAGAGATGTAAGGATACAGAGGTATGGATGGAGGGATGGAGGCCACAGGCCTGGGCTGGAGGACAGAGGATTCAATGCCTGTGTGTGTGTGTGCGTGCGTACGTGCGCTTCCGTGTGGGTGCTTGCATGTGTGTGTGTGCGCGTGCTTGCGCGCACGTGTGTGTGTGTATGTGTCCTGACCCTGATTGATTCCTCTGTGCCTCTAAGCTCACATGTCCATCTCCTGAGGTCTTTGTCATGGTGGAGACTCAGTCTGATGTATTGATCTGAGAAGGGGGATGGAGAGACAAGTGAATTCTTTCTGGAAGGCTTGAGTCCTACACTGACACACACTCAAACACACACTGACACACACTCAGACACACATTCAGACACACACTCAGACACACACTCAGACATACTCCTATATAACAAACCTGTTCACACACTTAAAGGAAAGGTTCACCCATTTTGAATGTTATTGTTTTTGTGCATCTCTGAGTGATGTTCTATGGATTCCCTGGGTCATTTTATGTTTTCACGTGTAATCTAAGTTATTGACGTTAATGCAGACATAAATTTGGCCGGTATGACGTAGCAATGTGATATTGTCACTCTCACTACACTGGAATTTAATAGAAATACGGCGTTTAGATGGTGAAAACGTCTATCATACATGTCAGATTTCAATACTGGCCAATGTCATAACGCAGGAAAATGTCTTCTCTCAAATGAGCCATTGATCATGTTTTTGCGATATTCCTACCTCGAGAAATGTCTAATTTAACGGAGGGTCTAGCACGTTTCCTATTTGTCTGCCTCTCTAGCCCAGGGTGCATTGCATGGTGCCAGAGATATTATAGAAATACCACCCTGCAGACTGTCGACCAATCGTGTTCACGTTGTCATGCTGCGTCACACGGTTGCTAAGCTAATCGTAATGCAATCCCTTCTCAAAGTCAGCGTATATGTCGAGAAACGTGCCCATTTTCCTCGAAAGTACGTGATGTCACGATTCCAAAGCTATTAGATACTACAGATAGCAAGTTAATTATCTCACATCTTGGGAAAAGATTTCTAATGTTGTACTTCTTGTTGACGAAATTCGTGCTAATGTTGGATTTTTGAGCTAGCGACCAATAGACCCCCTGAAGGAGAGCGCTCCTTGTTCCAGAATTGTCCAGAATGCACGACACAGCCCATTGTACATCTGCAAATGTTAGACTCCACTCTGTGAGGCACATCGATCTGCAGGTTGAACATGGGGAGAATGTAGACTCCTAAAATAATAGTGCAGTTTGTTTAGGTGATTTTACAGCTAACTAGCTCCACGCTGCCCTTTCCCACCAGGACAAAAGGAACACTGTACCCCTACCTACATGTACATATTACCTCAGTTACCTTGACTAACCTGTATCCCTGCATATTGACTCGCTACCCCGTAAATAGTCTAGTTATTGTTCTTTTATTGTGTCATTTTTCTTCTTCTTTTTTTAGCAAATATTATTTTACTTTAAAAAAACACTGCATTGTTGTTTAAGGGCTTGTAAGTAAGCATTTCACTGTAAGGTCTACACCTGTTGTATTTGGCGCATTACATTTGATTTGATTTGTTATTATTGTGTGTAGCTACGCTTGCTAGCCAGCCAGCTAGCTTTGCAGATTTTATAGTCGACTTGTGCTGCAACAGATTTCCACAACAATTTTGAAGTTGCTACAAACCTTGGTATATCATCAAAATGAAACATTTGTTCACCAAAAAATATTGTTTTCACATATTAGTGTTATTTAACACTGTAATTAAAGGACTGAGTGGTTTTGGGTGGATTCTTCCTTTAATGCACTTCTTCAAACACTCTCGCAAGTACGTAGGCATGCAGGCATGCATTCACACACATACACACGCACATGCAAGCACACTCACACACACAGACACACACACAACAACACACATACACACACACACAGACAGTCTGTGTTTTCAACAATATTCTGTGATCTGGTGATCCAGACATGATGATAGAGGGAATTAAAGCCACTTGGCAAAACACCCTGAGACCACAAGACTGTGACACACACTGGAAACACACACACACATAGGACATGACTACCGCAGGAATCTGTGGTCTGGAATAACAGCTATCCTAAGAATGTCAATTATACAGCTCTATCTGTCCATAAATGGATGCCCACAGCTTTGAACCAGAACATTCTTAAATGAAATATATGGAAACTTAAAACATTAATATTACGACAAGTCACTGAGTATACAATTATACATAACTCAACACAAACACACACATGCAAGCACACACACACACACAAACACACACACACACACACACACACACACACACACACACACACACACACACACACACACACACACACACACACACACACACACACACACACACACACACACACACAGCATTAACAACATTAAAAGCATGTGGGATTTATCCTTATCCTGTCTAGACCAATCACACTCTGAACCAGACTACTGTCTAAAGCTGTCTGCTATGCTTATCTAGTGAGGTTGGAGATTTAAAATCATATTTTATCAAACTAGATGTCCTATCACAACATGCAGCTAGACATGTGAACAGGAGTGGCTTTGTTATTCTAAGTATATTGGAGAGTCTTTAACAGGAGTGACCTGTTATTCTAAATGTCTAGGAGAGTCTTTAACAGGAGTGACCTGTTATTCTAAATGTCTAGGAGAGTCTTTAACAGGAGTGACCTGTTATTCTAAATGTCTAGGAGAGTCTTTAACAGGAGTGACCTGTTATTCTAAATGTCTAGGAGAGTCTTTAACAGGAGTGACCTGTTATTCTAAATGTCTAGGAGAGTCTTTAACAGGAGTGACCTGTTATTCTAAATGTCTTGGAGAGTCTTTAACAGGAGTGACCTGTTATTCTATATGTCTAGGAGATTCTTTAACAGGAGTGACCTGTTATTCTAAATGTCTTGGAGAGTCTTTAACAGGAGTGACCTGTTATTCTAAATGGCTAGGAGAGTCTTTAACAGGAGTGACCTGTTATTCTAAATGTCTAGGAGATTCTTTAACAGGAGTGACCTGTTATTCTAAATGTCTAGGAGAGTCTTTAACAGGAGTGACCTGTTATTCTAAATGTCTAGGAGAGTCTTTAACAGGAGTGACCTGTTATTCTATATGTCTAGGAGAGTCTTTAACAGGAGTGACCTGTTATTCTAAATGTCTTGGAGAGTCTTTAACAGGAGTGACCTGTTATTCTAAATGTCTTGGAGAGTCTTTAACAGGAGTGACCTGTTATTCTAAATGTCTAGGAGATTCTTTAACAGGAGTGACCTGTTATTCTAAATGTCTTGGAGAGTCTTTAACAGGAGTGACCTGTTATTCTATATGTCTAGGAGAGTCTTTAACAGGAGTGACCTGTTATTCTAAATGTCTAGGAGAGTCTTTAACAGGAGTGACCTGTTATTCTATATGTCTAGGAGAGTCTTTATTTATTTTATTTAACAGTGGGTTAACTGCCTTGTTCAGGGGCAGAATGACAGATTTTTACCTTGTCAGCTCGGGGATTCAATCCAGCAACCTTTCGGTTACTGGCCCAATGCTCTAACCACTGCCTGCCGCCCCAAACAAGAGTGACCTGTTATTCTAAGTGTCCTGAAGAGTCTGTTGTTCTAACCCTGTTCTTGAAATGCATGTGGCTCTGAATAATAGATTAATACCCCTTTAAGTGTTCTGAAATAAGGCAACAACAAAAAAAGATGATATCCCTTTGTCTTCTGAATGCTGAAACACTGTGGTACCGGTGTGCCTCATTCCCATCAGGCCACCTCAGTTTGGTCCCAATACCCAAACTCCCCAACTCCCTCTTCCCCAACACTCGCTCTAGACCCATTCATATTTACCAGCCCTAGCCCTATCCCAGGCCAATCCCACAGCCCCTGCCCTGGCCACAACAACAACCAGAGCCCCCTACACCAGGCAAAGCCACAGTTCCAGCCACAGCTCCAGTCCAATGCAGCCCCAGCCTTGGCTGTTTATCTGTAGGTCAGTTCACAGCTTTTAAAACGGTCCTTAATGAGGACTGGATCAGAGCAGGGCTGGACAGAGACAGCTGTCTGCATGCCCTGCCACACAACCACTCAACCACACCAAAACCTGCGCATGCTCAGACACACACGCACGCACACACACACACACACACATACACACGCACACACTGGCAGCCATGTTCACACACACACCAACGCTACTAATAGGGTTCAGAGCCCAGTACTTACTACCTCTCGAGGCCTGTTTCTCCTGAACATCTGAGACTGAGTACAGTACGTCTGTGACTTTCAGTTTCCACCGTTAGGATATCTGTGTGTGTTTCAGAGAGAGAGTGAGAGAGTTAGAAAAAGAGACCAGTGCCACACACACTTCTGTGATGTCTGAAGACACTTCTGTGATGTCTGAAGACACTTCTGTGATGTCTGAAGACACTTCCGTGACGTCTGAAGACACTTCCGTGATGTCTGAAGACACTTCCGTGATGTCTGAAGACACTTTTATGATGTCTGAAGACACTTCCGTGATGTCTGAAGACACTTCTCTCACACACCTGTGTACAGACAGATTGATGGACGTGTGGTTGACAGATTGATGGATGTGTGGTTGACAGATTGATGGACGTGTGGTTGACATATTGATGGACATGTGGTTGACACATTGATGGATGTGTGGTTGTGTCTGACTCTGAGTGCTTATATGACCCAGACAGGTTAGACAGTTCTCTCTCCAGTCTTCATGTTTCACTGTGTTCCTCCATGTCTCTCCCTGTTCCACTGTGTTCCTCAATGTCTCTCCCTGTTCCTCCACTGTGTTCTTCCATGTCTCTCCCTGTTCCTCCACAGTGTTCCTCCATGTCTCTCCCTGTTCCTCCACTGTGTTCCTCCATGTCTCTCCCTGTTCCTCCACAGTGTTCCTCCATGTCTCTCCCTGTTCCTCCAGTGTTCCTCAATGTCTCTCCCTGTTCCTCCACAGTGTTCCTCGATGTCTCTCCCTGTTCCTCCACAGTGTTCCTCCATGTCTCTCCCTGTTCCACTGTGTTCCTCGATGTCTCTCCCTGTTCCTCCACAGTGTTCCTCCATGTCTCTCCCTGTTCCTCCAGTGTTCCTCCATGTCTCTCCCTGTTCCTCCACTGTGTTCCTCGATGTCTCTCCCTGTTCCTCCACAGTGTTCCTCCATGTCTCTCCCTGTTCCTCCAGTGTTCCTCCATGTCTCTCCCTGGTTCCTCCACAGTGTTCCTCCATGTCTCTCCCTGTTCCTCCAGTGTTCCTCCATGTCTCTCCCTGTTCCTCCAGTGTTCCTCCATGTCTCTCCCTGTTCCTCCACAGTGTTCCTCCATGTCTCTCCCTGTTCCTCCAGTGTTCCTCCATGTCTCTCCCTGTTCCTCCACAGTGTTCCTCGATGTCTCTCCCTGTTCCTCCAGTGTTCCTCCATGTCTCTCCCTGTTCCTCCACTGTGTTCCTCGATGTCTCTCCCTGTTCCTCCAGTGTTCCTCCATGTCTCTCTCTGTTCCTCCAGTGTTCCTCCATGTCTCTCCCTGTTCCTCCATGTCTCTCCTCCAGACCTGTTTACTGTTACTGTTAACTTATAACTTATGACTCACACACAGGACAGGAAGTGACCTTTATTAACGAACCAAGGGAGGAGAGGGGAGACACACACAAGGACATGCAGTTGCACGTGCACGCACACAGACACACACTCACACACACATTATGGATAAAGGAAGTTGGCAGCACCTGATCAATTACCATGGGTCTGTGATAATGTATGACTACTCTGCTTTGTTTCTATAGTGATATCTGTTGGTTTAATACCTGATGGTATCTACATCTCTCTTTTCTCCATGTCTCCTTCTCTCTCGCTCTCTTTTCTCCATCTCTCCCTGTCTCCATTGCTCTGTATCCCTTTCTCCATATTTCTGTCTCCTTCTCTTCCTCTGTCTGTCTTCTTCTTTTCCTCTGTCTGTCTCCATCTCTCCCTCTTGATTCTCTCTCTCTCTCTCTCTCTCTCTCTCTCTCTCTCTCTCTCTCTCTCTCTCTCTCTCTCTCTCTCTCTCTCTCTCTCCCCATCTCTTCCTCTCTCTGTCTCCATCCCTCCCTCTTTTTGTCTCCATCTCTCCCTCTTTTGTCTCCATCCCTCTATCTCTGTCTCCATCACTCCCTCTCTCTGTCTCAATCTCTCCATCTGTCTGTCTCGTCCTCTCCTTCTCTCCATCCCTCTCTTTCCTCCCCATCTCTGTCTCTCTCTAGTCGTCTGGAGCAGAATGGGATCAAGTCAGTTCCTCCCGGCGTCTTCTCTCCCTACAAGAAGCTGCGCAGAATGTAAGTATATACTCTCTAGGGCTGAAATACACAAAGTACACTTCCTCTAGGGCTGAAATACACAAAGTACACTTCCTCTAGGGCTGAAATACACTAAGTACACTTCCTCTAGGGCTAAAATACACTACGTACACTTGCTGAAGTACACTAAGTACACTTCTTCTAGGGCAGAAGAAAACATGTAAGTACACTAGTTGTAGGGCTGAAGTATTAATGCAAGTATATACTCTCGGGGGCTGAAGTACACTAACTACACTTCCTTTGTTGCTGAAGAACAGATGTACTGTAGATACACCAGGTTTATGGCTAAAAGAACATAACTGAGTGTAATCCACTTAGACTAATTTCACAACCCAGCCTACTGCACCTAAAAAAAGAACTGGTGAAATGTTGACAATGTACTTTGTTGTCAGGCCAGAGGGCACAGGGGTCCAATCAAAGCATAATTAGTAAATCTTACCTTCTTATTTTCATGTCACAACCCAAACTATTAGATTGAGACTAAGAGCAGGAAAAGGGTGAAGGCTACAGAAGGCTACAAGCTGAACCCTCTCCACTGTAATAACACCTCTCATGTTTCAGTGCTGCTACAGTATTCTCAGCCTGTCTGTCTGACTGCGTAGGCACACTCTAAACTGTGAGGATTATGGATATGATGACTATATGATATGATATTGGGGAAGGAGAGAGTGCTGGAACGAAGACGCAGGGTTTTCTCATCCTTTTCTTCTCTCCCCTTTCTGCCCTACTTATTGGGAGGGGGGTTCAGTCCAGTAGTATCTCAGCCTCACCAACCACCCGCTAACCAACCTACCCCTAAAATACAGGGGCTACTTGTCACAACTAGCATGTGCTGGATTGAAGACTGAGGGTTCCTCCTCCTCCTCTCCTCCTTTCCACTCTGTCCTACTTACGGCAGTGATTTCCAGTCCAGTAGTATCTCAGCCTCCAGTGCATCCACCAACCAGTCACTAACCAGCTTCGCCATAAAATACATGGGCTACTGGTCACAACTAGCCACAGCCAAACACCAGGTTAGACAACAAGCCCATACCAACCTCATTCTTTCACCCTCCTTCTCTACTCCTTACCCTCCTTACCCTTATGCTACTCCTGTATTTCAGTATATCGTCTCGATGTTGAATAAAGCCTATAGCTCTAACTTAACAGATCACTACAGATCAGTGGTTGGTGCCGTCTAAGATGAGGGGTCTAAGATGAGGGAGGACAATTATTTATTTTTATGAGCATGGCCTTAATTATATTACAGCATATTAGATGACTGTCATTCATATTCCATTCACCCAGCTCAATGCAACATCAATAGGTTTAGGCTACAACATGATACTCAAATTTTCCTTATACCCATGAGGTTGCTACAACCTAGCCTATGAACAAAGGTTTACAATGTGCACAGGTCGAGAGAAATTTTAGGAATCAATGTGATTTGCCTTGCAAAATCTTGCCTGCATCTAGCTGATTTAGGGTGTAATCATTAGTCCAATAGTTGCAAACAAGAGTTTCTATTGGACAAATGCAGGTATGTTTATCCCCATTTCATACCGTTTACATCCATTTAAGAAACGCTTTTCAACAGAATCGACGGAATGAATACACTCCTGATCACCACAAACCTCACAACTTTCATAGTAGCCACATCTCAGCTCACTGGTCACCATAAATACACCCACCCATAGCACCCGCTCCAGCAGGTATATCTCACTGGTCATCCCCAAAGCCAACACCCCATTTGGCCGCCTTTCCTTCCAGTTCTCTACCTCCAATGACTGGAACGAATTGCAAAAATCGCTGAAGTTGGAGACTTATATCTCCCTCACTAACTTTAAGCATCAGCTATCTGAGCAGCTTACTGATCGCTGCAGCTGTACACAGCCCATCTGTAAATATACCATCCAATCAACCTACCTCATCCCCATATTGTTTTGATATACTTTTTCTCTTTCACTCCAGTGTTATTTTTGCTAAATTGTAATTACTTCGCTACCATGGCCTGTTTATTGCCTCCCTCCTCATGCCATTTGCACACACTGTATACATACTTTTTATATTGTGTTATTGACTGTACGTCTTTTTACTTCATGTGTAACACTCTGTTGTTGTTTGTGTCGCACTGCTTTGCTTTATCTTGGCCAGGTCGCAGTTGTAAACGAGAACTTGTTCTCAACTGGAATACCTGGTTGAATACCCCATAATGACAAAGGAAAAACAGGTTTTTAGACATTTTTGCTAATTTATAATAAAAAAAACTGAAATATCACATTTACATAAGTATTCAAACCCTTTACTCAGAACTTTGTTGAAGCACCTTTGGCAGCAATTACAACTTCGAGTCTTCTTGGGTATGATGCTACAAGCTTGGCACACCTGTATTTGGAGAATTTCTCCAATTCTTCTCTGCAGATCCTCTCAAGCTCCGTCAGGTTGGATGGGGAGCGTTGCTGCACAGCTATTTTCAGGTCTCTCCAGAGATGTTCGATTGGGGTCAAGTCTGGGCTCTGGCTGGGCCACTCAAGGACATTCAGAGACTTGTCCTAATGCCACTCCTGCATTGTCTTGGCTGTGTGCTTAGGGTCATTGTCCTGTTGGAAGGTAAACCTTTGCCCCAGTCTGAGGTCCTGAGTGCTCTGGAGCATGTTTTCATCATGTATCTCGATGTACTTTGCCCTGTTCATCTCTGACTCGATCCTGACTAGTCTCCCAGTCCCTGCCGCTGAAAAACATCCCACAGCATGATGCTGCCACCACCATGCTTCACCATAGGGATGGTGTCAGGTTTCCTCCAAACGTGACGCTTGGCATTCAGGCCAAAGAGTTCAATCTTGGTTTCATCAGACCAATATACTATTGTTTTTCATGGTCTGAGAGTCTTTAGGTACCTTTTGGCAAACTCTAAGCAGGCTGTCATGTGCCTTTTACTGAGGAATCTTCCGTCTGGCCACTCAACCATAAAGGCCTGATTGGTGGTGCTGCAGAGACAGTTGTTCTTCTGGAAGGTTTCTCCCATCTCCAAAGAGGAACTCTAGAGCTCTGTCAGAGTGACCAGTGGGTTCTTGGTTACCTCCCTGACCAGTTTGGCCGGGCGGCCAGGCCCAGGAAGAGTCTAGGTGGTTCTAAACTTCTTCCATTTAAGAATGATGGAGGCCACTGTGTTCTTGGGGACCTTCAATGCTGCAGAAATGTTTTGGCAACCTTCTCCACATCTGTGCCTCGACACAATCCTGTCTCGGAGCTCTACCGACAATTCCTTTGACCTCATGGCTTGGTTTTTGCTCTGATATGCACTTTCCAAATCATGTCCAATACATTTTATTTACCACAGGTGGACTCCAATCAAGTTGTAGAAACATCTCAAGGATGGTCAATGGAAACAGGATGCGCCTGAGCTCAATTTCGAGTCTCATAGCAAAGGGTCTGAATACGTATGTAAATAAATGATGTAATGTAATACATTTTCCCAAAAAAAATCTAAAAACCTGTTCTAACTTTGTCGTTAAGGGGCATTGTGTGTACATTGTTGAGGATATCATTTTTTTAATCCATTTTAGAATAAGGCTGTAACAAAATGTGAAAATATTTCTGAAGGCACCTATCTATGCGCTCTCCTCCTCTCACCTTTTCCATTCATTTTTGGATTTCATTGCACAGCACATCAGCTGTCTGTGAACAGGCAAAAAATGTCAAACCAAACTTCCATAACAAAAACGCTAACCGCTACACACAGCCTACATCAGTGTCACCATATGAGCTAACGTCAAGTCAACATAGCTACTAGAACTAACGCATTAGTAAGCCCGCTACAATCATGCAGTACAGTGTACAGTTAGCAGTTTAGCAGTTACTCTGGCGGGCCCCGGTAGCAATAAATTAGTAAAACCAAAATATTACATTGACTTGGAAGAGTTCCAGTGTTGGATAGCCATAGCCAGCTAGCTAACATATAATCCCCCTCTGTTTAAGCAGGGTGTTTGAGTAGACTAAACTAGCCTGCTGCATTGGCTAGCTAAGTAAATGGAAGTGAACATTTAATTTGAAATATAGCTAGCTCTCTCTCTCTCTTGCTTCTCCTTTATTTTTGAAGAAATGAATTTATTCAAAACTGTTCAACTACTGTCTTTCTCTCTCTTTGAGTCAACTACTCACCACATTTTATGCACTGCAGAGCTAGCTAGCTGTACCTTATGCTTTCAGTACTAGATTATCTGATCCTTTGATTGGGTGGACAACCTGTCAGTTAATGCTGCAAGAGCTCTGGTAGGTTGGAGGATGTCCTCCAGAAGTTGTCATAATTACTGTGTATGTCTACGGAAGGTGGTGAGAAGCATGAGCCTCCTAGGTTTTTTATAGAAGTCAATGTACCCAGAGGAGGACAGAAACTAGCTGTCCTCCGTACATGGTGCTACCCTACAGAGTGCTGTTGAGGATACTATAGGCCTTCATTGCAAAAAATTATTTGGAGATGTGAATATATTGATTATAGTTTTATCTACAAAGGATAACTTTTTAATGTTTCACAATTTGTTTCCCTCGCATAATTCACTGAGAAGGATGGTCGTCCCCTTCCTCCTCTGGGGAGTCTCTACTGCAGATCCCTATTGATAACAATAGGTGACATGGGGACCCACTGTGTAAACACACTAACACACATGCTCTCACTTTGGCCCGGAACATGGAACACTAACACACTAACACACATGCTCTCACTTTGGCCCGGAACATGGAACATGACAGGAGTGTGTCTGAGATCACACTAACACACTAACACACATGCTCTCACTTTGGCCCGGAACATGGAACATGACAGGAGTGTGTCTGAGATCAGATGCTGTAACCTCCTACTAATCCAGAGCTCTGTTTTCCAGGAAACATCAGACACTTATTTAGCACTTAGTTTAACATTAGCCTCAAATGGGATCATTTCACATCTTAGACCACACAATGATTTCCCTTTTCAAGATATGCAGTTGACTGGAGTTCACTGCACACTCCATTAACACACACAAACACACGCACTCAGGCGCACACACACACACACTTCATGGTTAGCTTGTGGCCAGAGATCTGTGGATCCTATTAACGACAGACATTTACAGAAACAGCTTGTTCCATATGGACCATAGCCCTGCACCCCATTAATACACCACACACACACCACACTATTCTGGGTTTTGATTGGCTAGCAGTGTCGTCAACCCACTTCTGTCCGAATATCATTGGCTGCTTCAGGAAGTTCTAGAATGGAAACTTGAATAATAAGTTATGGTACTGTAAGGACATAGTTGAGTCCTAGGGGTTAAGGGTTAGAGTTACAGTATGAAAGTTGTGCCTGGCTGAAGACAAGACGTACTACTGCATGGTCGGAACTAGAAGCACAAGCATTTCGCTACACTCGCATTAACATCTGCTAACCATGTGTATGTGACAAATACAATTTGATTTGATTTGACATTTAATGCTTTTTAACCCCCACCTTCACCCCTCCCCTTCAGAGACCTGAGTAATAACCAGATATCTGAAATAGCTCCGGATGCCTTCCAGGGCCTGAGATCTCTCAACTCACTGTGAGTCACTGTAACAATTGATGGATAAGTGAATTTATGATTTCTTGTTGATTGATTGAGCCACTGATTAATTAATTAATTTATCAATTGATCTTTTCCAGAGTCCTGTATGGGAATAAGATTACGGAGCTTCCCAAAGGAGTGTTTGATGGACTATATGCCCTGCAACTACTGTAAGTACACATCAGCTACTCCTTGATAACATTCAGCGTACATTGATGATAGTAAGTAACATATTTCCCCTTTCTAGTTTTTAAACTCTCTTTCTCGCCCCACCCCCCCTCTCTCTCTGACTCTCTCTCTCTTTCTCTCCCCCACCCGTCTCTCTCTCTCTCTCTCTCTCTCTCTCTCTCTCTACCTTCCTGTCCCAGGTTGTTGAATGCCAATAAGATCCACTGTGTTCGGGCCAATGCCTTCACAGACCTGCAGAACCTCTCTCTACTGTCTCTGTATGACAACAAGATACAGACTGTGGCCAAGGGCACCTTCGCTTCTCTCAGAGCTATACAGACACTGTAAGTTACACACACACAGAGGCGCTTGCACACACACGTGTGCACACACTCACAATCATGCACGCACGAATGTGAACACACACACGCACACATTTTTCTCTGTCACCATAAAACATGAGCCAACACACAGCTGTAATAACACAGGAATGGAAACATGTAAATCCATCATCGTGACAATTACACACACTCAGGAAATTAAAATACACACACACCCTCAGGTAATTCAAAATCAAGCCAATACACCATCCAACCTAACGTGTGCCAGTGCTGCCTTAATTAAAAACACTGTTATCAACACTGACAGCAAACTGCTGTAGCGTTTTGACTGATTGACTTGAGCAGTTTCTATTTGGCAAGGACAATTGTGTTTTGTTGTATAACACATATAAACAAGTATATGCACGCACGCACAAACACTCAGACACACACGCACACACACACCTGTGAAGTTGATTGATGATGTTGTCCCTTGGCTCACCTGACAACACATTTCTCACCCAGAGCCTCATAGACAACAGGGTTCACACACACGAGCATACACAGACACCTACAAACACACACATACACATACACGCCACACACACTCAAACACACACACACACTGGTGTCTGAGATCCAGTCTATAACTAGCCTCTTGTTGAACCTGGATTCTGTGAAAAGAAGTACAAATATCCTCTACCCTGTCCTGCTATTTATACTGCCCACACTAGGCCTTGATGACCACCACATACTGTAGATCCCGTCATCTCCACAGTGACTATACGTACATAAGAAATCCTGCTATACCCTCAGACAAAACATCAAACAGGCAAAGTGTCAATACAAGACTAAGATTGAATCCTACTACACCGGCTCTGACGCTTGTCGGATGTGGCAGGGCTTGCAAACTATTATGGACTACAAAGGGAAACCCAGCCACGAGCTGCCCAGTGACACAAGCTTACCAGACGAGCTAAACACCATTTATGCTCGCTTCGAGGCAAGCAACACTGAAGCATGCATGGGAGCACCAGCTGTTCCGGATGACTGTGTGATCACGCTCTCCGTAGCCGATGTGAGCAAGACCTTTAAACAGGTCAACATTCACAAGGCCGCGGGGCCAGACGGATGTCGAGAACGTGTACTCAAAGCATGCGCGGACCAACTGACACGTGTCTTTACTGACATTTTCAACCTCTCCCTGACCGAGTCTGTAATACCTACATGTTTCAATCAGACCACTATAGTCCCTGTGCCCAAGAAAGCGAATGTACCCTGCCTAATTGACTACCACCCTGTAACACTTACGTCAGTGCTTTGAATGGCTGGTCATGGCTCACATCAACAGCATCCTCCCGGACACCCTAGACCCACTCCAATTTGCATACCGCCCCAACAAATCCACAGATGATGCAATCTCAATCACACTCCACACTGCCCTTTCACACCTGGACAAAAGGAACACCTATGTGAGAATGCTATTCATTGACTACAGCTCAGCTTTCAGCACCATAGTGCCACTAAACTAAAGACAATTTGGGACTAAACACCTCCCTCTGCAACTAGATCTTGGACTTCCTGACGGGTCGCCCCCAGGTGGTAAGGGTAGGCAACAACACATCTGCCACGCTGATCCTCAACATGGGGGTCCCTCAGTGTTGCGTGCTTAGTCCCCTCCGGTACTCCCTGTTCACCCACGACCGTATGGCCAAGCAGGACTCCAACACCATCATTAAGTTTGCTGATGACACAACCGTGGTAGGCCTGATCACTGACAACAATGAGACAGTCTATAGGGAGGAGGTCAGAGGCCTGGCAGTGTGGTGCCAGGACAACAACCTCTCCCTCAATGTGAGCAAAACTAAGGAGCTGATCGTGAACTACAGGAAAAGGATGGTTGAACACTCTCCCATTCACATCGACAGGGCTGAAGTGGAGCAGGTTGAGAGTTTCAAGTTCCTTTGTGTCCACATCACCAACAAACTATTATGAAGAGGGCACGACAACACCTTTTCCCCCTCAGGAGACTAGTATGGTAACTGCTCGGCATCCAACCGTATGGCGCTACAGAGGGTAGTGCGTACAGCCGAGTACATCACTGGGGCCAAGCGTCCTGCCATCTAGGACTTATATACTAGCCAGTGTCAGAGGAAGGCCCAAAACATTTTCAAAGACTCCATTCACCCAAGTCATAGACTGGGTGAATGGTACCAGAGCTCCAAGTCTAGGTCCAAAAGGCTCCTTAACAGCTTCTACCCCCAAGCCATAAGCCTGCTGAACAATGAATCACCCGGACTATTTACATTGACACCCACCCCCTTCCCCCTTTGTTTTTACACTGATGCTACTCGCTGTTTGTTATCTATGCATAGTCACTTTACATCTACGAATTACCTTGACTAACCTGTATCATACACTAGGCCTTGATGACCACCACATAGATCCCATTATCTACATACACTAGGACTTGATGACCACCACATAGATCCCATTATCTACATACACTAGGGCTTGATGACCACCACATAGATCCCATTATCTACATACACTAGGCCTTGATGACCACCACATAGATCCCATTATCTACATACACTAGGGCTTGATGACCACCACATAGATCCCATTATCTACATACACTAGGACTTGATGACCACCACATAGATCCCATTATCTACATACACTAGGGCTTGATGACCACCACATAGATCCCATTATCTACATACACTAGGGCTTGATGACCACCACATAGATCCCATTATCTACATACACTAGGGCTTGATGACCACCACATAGATCCCATTATCTACATACACTAGGCCTTGATGACCACCACATAGATCCCATTATCTACATACACTAGGGCTTGATGACCACCACATAGATCCCATTATCTACATACACTAGGCCTTGATGACCACCACATAGATCCCATTATCTACATACACTAGGGCTTGATGACCACCACATAGATCCCATTATCTACATACACTAGGCCTTGATGACCACCACATAGATCCCGTGCCACACACAATCACAGTCAATCACAAACAATCTTTAAAATGTCACACAGTGAGAGACAAAAGTTTTTAATGTTTACAAAAATTACATTGGCATGGAATTTGCTACCCTCCCTAAATTCCTGACATGCAATTTCCTCCCTCCTCTCTCCCCCCTGTATCTCCCCCACCCATTCACCCTCCCGCCCTACCTCCACCCTCTCTCTCTTCAGTCACCTGGCCCAGAACCCGTTTATCTGTGACTGTAATATGAAGTGGCTGGCAGACTACCTGCGCTCCAACCCCATAGAGACCAGCGGTGCCCGTTGTACCAGCCCCAGACGACTGGCCAACAAACGCATCGGGCAGATCAAGGGCAAGAAGTTCCGCTGCTCTGGTAAGAGGACGGGCATCTGTCTGTAGTGTACCTCTCTCTCTCTCTCTCTCTCTCTCTCTCTCTCTCTCTCTCTCTGCTCTCTCTCTCTCTCTCTCTCTCTCTAAGGCTGCTCTCTCTCTCTCTCCCTCTCTCTCCCTCTCTCTCTCTCCTCTCTCTCTCTCTCTCTCTCTCTCTAAGGCTGCTCTCTCTCTCTCTCTCTCTCTCTCTCTCTCTCTCTCTCTCTCTCTCTCTCTCTCTGTATATATATATATATATATATATATATATATTTATTACCGTCAAAACTTTTAGAACACCTACTCATTCAAGTTTACATTTAATAGCCTTTACATAGCCTGAAGGTGTGTTGGGTCATTGTCCTGTTGAAAAACAAATGATAGTGCCAATAAGCCCAAACCAGATGGGATTATGTATCGCTACAGAATGCTGTGGTAGCCATGCTGGTTAAGTGTGCCTGGAATTCTAAATAAATCATAGACAGTGTCACCAGCAAAGCTCCCCCACACCATCACCTCCTAGTCCATGCTTCACAATGGGAAATACACATGCGGAGATCATCCGTTCACCAACACCTCGTCTCACAAAGACACGGCAGTTGGAACCAAAAATCTCCAATTTGGACTCCAGACAAAACGACACATTTCCACCGGTCTAATGTCCATTGCTCGTGTTTATTGAAACTAGTAAAAATAAAGAAAAACCCTGGAAGGAGTACGTGTTCTAAAACTTTTTACCGGTATATAAATATCTCTCTCTCTCTCTCTCTGTATCGATCTCTCTCTCTCTCTCTCTCTCTCTCTCTCTCTCTCTCTCTCTCTCTCTCTCTCTCTGTATCGATCTCTAAAGGTGCTCTCTGTTTCTCTATTTCTCCATGTCTGTCTCTCTCTCTGTTGGGACTGGCCTACATGAACCTCTGTGACCATTTCATTCTCTTATCGCTTAACTTCTCCTGCTGCTTCCCCTCTTAATCTTGTTGTCCTCCATCTCTCTCTCTCTTTGTCTCCTTCCTCCTCACTCTAGACGTTCTCCACTCTGTGCGATCACTTCATCTTCCTCTCTCATTTGCTCCCTAATGCTCTCACTCCTTTTCATTATCCCTCTCTATTTACAGCAAGAGGATAGTACTTTATCCCTAGCCAAGGGTTTTAATTCAGTTGTTGATCCTTTATCCCTCCCTCCATCCCTCTCTCCTCTAGCAGGTTTTATAGCACATTAACACACAGTGAGTCTGGTTTCACAGTACACCACAGAGTGCTGGCATCACTGGGTAAGGCTGGCGCTGTGGCTAGGGTTTCTGCCCGTGTCCAATTCCTCAAGCCCTGTGCCTACTACACTACCTCACTGTCTGTGCCAATTTCAAATACCCCTGCCCCCGCTCTGCCCACCATCCTTCCTCTCCCCCTTCCCCAATTATCCCTACCTGTCAGGCAGAGGAAACCCTTTACTATCCTCACTCCCCACCTCCCTGATCCCCACGCCCCCTCACCTCCCCTGCCCATTTCCACCCTTTACTATCCTCACTCCCCACCTCCCTGATCCCCACGCCCCCTCACTTCCCCTGCCCATTCACACCCTTTACTATCCTCACTCCCCACCTCCCTGATCCCCATGCCCCCTCACCTCCCCTGCCCATTCCCCAATCCCACCCCCTTGGCCCTATCCTGTCCCTGGCACCCATAGGGTACAGTATAGTGTTTCTGTCTGGCTGTGTGTGTGTCTCTCTGCCAGTATACTGTGTTAGAGCAGTGGGATAGGCGGCCTGGCACTCCTCTCTCCACGCTCTACTCTCGCTCGTTTACAATCTAGCATTGGCATCTGCCTAGCCATGGTGAATAATCATGGACTGCTCTGCTGATTCCTCTTGGTTGATGTGTGTTTCTCTCTCTCTCTCTCTCTAACTCTCTCTCTCTCTCTCTCTCCCATAGTATTGTCATATGTACCACAGTCATAGTTACGCGGTACCAGTGCTTAAGCTTACCTGCTTATTCCTTTGTAATTCCAGGAATCTTCCAACCAGAATTTATGGAAAGATACTGGAATTTCCCAACCCTTTATATAACCATACATGACTATCTGTATTACATGTAGTCATGTATGTAAAGTATGTGAACATTTCATTCCAAAATCATGGGCATCAATATGGAGTTGGTCCCCCTTTGCTGCTATAACAGCCTCCACTCTTCTGGGAAGGCTTTCCACTAGATGTTGGAACTGATGTTGGGCGATTAGAGCTGGCTCGCAGTCGGTGTTCCAATTAATCCCAAAGGTGTTCGATGGAGTAGAGGTCAGGGCTCTGTGCAGGCCAGTCAAGTTCTTCTATTGGCATCGTCCAAACCCATATTTGTCCGTTGGACTGCCAGATGGTGAAGCAAGATTCATCACTCCAGACAACGCGTTCCCACTGCTCAAGAGTCCAATGGCGGCGAGCTTTACACCACTCCACACTGCACATGGTGTTCTTAGGCTTGTGTGCGGCTGCTTGGTCATGGAAACCCATTTCATGAAGCTCCCGACGAACAATTCTTGTGCTGCTGTTGCTTCCAGAGGCAGTTTGGAAGTTGGTAGTGTGTGTCACAACCGAGGACAGACCATTTTTCTGCACTACTTACTTCAGCACTTGGGGATCCAAACTGAATTGTTGGGAAGGTGGCGTGCTATGGCAGTGCCACGTTGAACGTCACTGAACTTTTTAATACGGCCATTCTACTTCCCATGTTTGTCTATGGAGATTGCATGGCTGTGCGCTAGATGTTATACATCTGTCAGCAACGGGTGTGGCTGAAATAGCCGAATCCACTAATATGAAGTGCGTCCACATACTTTTGCCCATGTAGTGTATGTGAGAATGTATATCTGTGTTGACTGACATCATTGCTTCTCTCTTCTTTCCATCACAGCCAAGGAACAATACTTCCTCCTTGGTGAGTGGCTTGTGTTCCCGCTTTCACACGTCTTCTCCCTCGCTATACACCTCTCCAGAGCGCCACCTCTCCATCCCTCCATTCATTCTGTAGTTCTCCTCTTCTCTAAATCTTTCTCCGTCTAACTGGAATGGGTTAACTATTGAGGTTTGTGTTTCCCCGTAAGTAGTGTGTGCTTCCTTGTCTGGCCCTCTGCCTCAGCTCTGTTTGTGTAACTCAGACTAACTCTGATAAAGACTCTGGAGGAAGGTCTTCTTTGCTTTGGCACAAGCACAGTCACTGACAAATGTGTGTGTGGGCTCGCGCGTGTGTGGTGTGTGTGTGTGCACATCTTTCAGAAAGACACTGGGCTATCATTGGCAGGCGACTTGAATGGAAATACAATAGGAAAGATCAACGGAAAGCCCCGTTAATGCTAAATCTGTCCTCTTCAAAAATGTCTGAAAAATCCTCACAAAAACACTGGAATAGCATGTTTTATTCTGTGAGTAATTGGACTGTGGAATATACTGTAGACTACTAAAATTCAGTCTCTGTACTGGCAGACAACTCTCTCTTTCCCAACAAACTCCCCCTCGCTATCTCCCTACCTCCCTTTCTCTTTCCCTCTCTCTCATTCTTTCTCTTTCCCTCCCCCACTATCCATCAGTCCTCTTGTCTCAGTGAAAGTCACTCTGCTAGATCAAAGAACATCCTGAAAATTTCATTGTTTCCTGTGTAGCAGGAAATTACATTTACTTCCGTTCATCCACTTCGCTCTGTAACGAGTGTTATTAGACTTCCCTCATCGCCTGTGTGTGTTTGTGTGTGTGTGTGTGTGTGTGTGTGTGTGTGTGTGTGTGTGTGTGTGTGTGTGTGTGTGTGTGTGTGCGTGCGTGCGTGCGTGCGTCCGTGCGTGTGTGTGTCGTCCACAGCACAGTGTAATGAGCGTCATTAGACTTCAGTCATCATCAGTACAGGACTTCCTGTCTGTCTGAGCTGTTTGTCTCAGAGTCCAAAAGAGGCCAATAAGCAGAACGGCTAACATGGAACAACATGTCTCAGTCACACCTGTTCTCACTGAGACAGCCTCAGGAGATGAGGAGAGGAAGCTATGTTAGTCTATTGAGATGAAGGAAAGGAGATGAGGAGAGGAAGCTATGTTAGTCTATTGAGATGAAGGAAAGGAGATGAGGAGAGGAAGCTATGTTAGTCTATTGAGATGAAGGAAAGGCGATGAGGAGAGGAAGCTATGTTAGTCTATTGAGATGAAGGAAAGGCGATGAGGAGAGGAAGCTATGTTAGTCTATTGAGATGAAGGAAAGGAGATGAGGAGAGGAATACTTGTCTATACCCATAGGAAGTGGGTATGCATGGATGCATGTCACAATGGTCAAATATAAACACAGTTGGAGACACATTTTTGGAGTCAGGTTATTATTGACACGGCAGTGCTACTGTAGCTAGCAAAATAGTGAAGAGGTGATTGCTAATTGACTGTAAACAGTTTGAACTGGCTAACTAGGCATGTTGGCTAACTGTGAGGTGAAACAATTCACTCATTTACCACCAATTAGCCATCTCAAATCTCTTTCCTAGCAAGCACAAAGGTGTCTCCAAACCGGCAAGGTGTCTCCAGCAATGTCTACTTTTTAACGCTGTACAACGTCTCCACTTTCGGAGCGTATTGAGATGAAGCCTCTGTACGTCTGTGGTTCTGGGGGCTCTACTCTTTATAGTGGCACAATGACATCATCCCTAAACTTCACTTAGGGGTGTGGCTGAGCGTGCAAGCGCTACGGAACACGGGACGCAGATCACTAACTAACAAAAGAACACACACACACTCACATACATTAAGGGGCTGCTAGTGTGTATCCATTATTGATGTAACCGGCTCCAGGTTTTCTGGTATGTACACAGAGAGGGAGGGAGGGATCGAGGGAGGGATCGAGGGAGGGAGAGAGGGAGGCTAGGGAGAGAGAGAGAGAGAGAGAGAGAGAGAGAGAGAGAGAGAGAGAGAGAGAGAGAGAGAGAGAGAGAGAGAGAGAGAGATTAGGTATTATAGGTATTCCTCTTGTCCATATGGGATAGGACAGTGTGGGTCTAGGGTGACAGATAAGGTAGAGGTGATATGATCCTTGAATAGTCTCTCAAAGCACTTCATGATGACAGAAGTGAGTGCTACGGGGCGATAGTCATTTAGTAGTTATGAAGTATGTGTTGTGTGTGTGACGTGTTTATACCAGTTGTGCATGTGTGTTTTGTGTTTCAGGTACATATAGGTTTGTTAAAAACTGTGTGTTGTGTTTTAAAGGTTATGTGTGTGTTTGTGTGTGTTATATGTCTTCAGGCACCGAGGACACCCATCTGAATAATGAGTGTAACAGTGATCCAGTCTGTCCTCCTAAATGTCGCTGTGAGTCCAACGTGGTGGACTGCTCCAACCTCCGAATCAACAAGATACCAGAACACATCCCTGCCTCTACCACTGAACTGTAAGAGTGCACACACACGTTTGAATCTTCTTCAGGATTCATGGCTATTTAAGGTCAGCTTCATTCAAACCATGTTCTGTTTTCTCCTCTCTCTCTTCCTAGTCGTCTGAACAACAATGAGATCACTACACTGGAGGCTACAGGAGTCTTCAAGGCCCTCTCCCAGCTCAACAACATGTAAGTTGTGGTTTATGTTATGATTGAATTAGACAAAGAAATGTCTCACTAGTCTAGATACCAGTCTGGTTAGCCACAAGTACAAGGAGTGGAATACAAGGAGTGGAATACAAGGAATGGAATACAAGGAGTGGAATACAATGAGTGGAATACAAGGAATGGAATTAAAGTAGTGCAATGTTAGCTAAACAGACTGGTACCAAGGCTAATGTCTCACTGCTGCTACCAGAAAAAAAGTTAAATTCACTAAAAGTATTTTTTATATTTTTATTATTTATCCCCAGTAACCTTAGCAACAACAAGATCACGGAGATCGAGGATGGGGCGTTCGAAGGGGCGGGGTCTGTCTCTGAGCTCCATCTCACAGCCAATCAGCTGGATTCTGTCCGCAGTGGAATGTTCAAGGGACTGGAGGGACTACGCATGCTGTGAGTCACATACACATACAGAGACACACACATGCAGTGACGCAAACACACGCAGTGACGCACACATGAGCACACGTAGGCACACACACTCATACACAGACGCTTAATGTACTAGTCTTGCTTGACAGAATTGTAGCAGTCCACACAGCGGCTGTGGAAGGAGACTACTGTATTAACACACACAATACATCATCCACATCCTCCGATCTTCTCCAACACTATATCTTTCTCCTAATGTTTGATATTAGGAACATTTCAATGCACTTCTTGTCAATTCACGTTGGATATATGCCTATTCCAGAATGTTGAGGAACAACAAGATCAGCTGTATCCATAACAACAGCTTCACCGGCCTGCACAACGTTCGCCTGTTGTCTCTCTATGACAACCAGCTAACTACCATCACCCCTGGAGCTTTCGACACCCTGCAGACACTGTCTACACTGTAAGACACACAAACACGTGCGCACTCACACACACTAAGGTTCTGCACGGGTCTGATTTCAGAGCCGTACCCACCGTTTTGCATGTCTATTCATCATTTGGAGAAAAGGAATGCCATAAATTAAGAACAACATATTTATTTTCACAATGCGATGCGTCACTCAAATTGTTTTGAGAAAAATAGTCTTCTAATTAGACTTCTTACCTAATAAAAGCCTGTAGCCGACATAACAAAAAAATACCTTTACAGTACATGAAATAGTGTTAAGATAATCAAATATTTTAGGCCTAATTAGAACTTAAATAAACCATTCCCAGAATTGAATACAGACTGCAAAAATAGGATCCATTTATTTAGTAGATTACCCAACTTAAGGCTCCCTGTCCATTTTTCAAACACCTGAAAGCCCTTTTTAATGCAATCTAGAGCCATAATCATTACGCTACATTCTATGTGAAAAATATGTTATTTTTCTGCATGTCTAAGCATACCTCTTGAGCTGTCTGTATCCTCTTGACTGAAAAACGAAATACAGTGCTTTCAGAAAGTATTCAGGTCCCTTGAATTTGTCCACATTTTGTTACGTCACAGCCTTATTCTAAAATGTATTAAATAATTGTTTTTCCTCATCAATTTACACACATACCCAATAATGACAAAGCGAAAACAGGTTTTTAGACATTTTTGCAAAAGTATTAAAAATAAAAAACACAAAAAACTTTTTTACATAAGTATTCAGATCCTTTGCTATGTGACTCGAAATTGAGCTCAGGTGCATCCTGTTTCCATCCATGAGAAGTCTACAACTTGATTGGAGTCCACCTGTGGTAAATTCAATTGATTGGACATCGAAGGAATTGTCCGTAAAGTTCCGAGACAGGATTGTGTCGAGGCACCGATCTAGGGAAGGGTACCAAAAAATGTCTGCGGGCATAGAAGATCCCCAAGAACATAGTGGCCTCCATCATTCTTAAGTGGAAGACTTTTGAAACCGCCAAGACTCTTCCTAGAGCTGGCTGCCCGGCCAAACTGAGCAATCAGGGGAGAAGGGCATTGGTCAGGGAGGTAACCAAGAACCCGATGGTCACTCTGACAGAGCTCCCAGAGTTCCTCTGTGGAGATGGGAGAACCTTCCAGAAGGACAACCATCTCTGCAGCACTCCACCAATCAGGCCCTTAGGGTAGAATGGCCACATGGAAGCCACTAAACCCTAAAATACCCTAAAATGTAATCAAATTATAATATTTCTTACGGAAAGAAGGAAACCGATTTTAGCAGGTGCGTCTTGTCTTCATCGAGCGCCCAAACACGAATTTCCAAGACTGTGTCCTTGTACTAAAACTCATATTTCTTATTCGTTTTGGAAGTTACAAGCCTGAAACCTTGAACATAGACTGCCATAGGAATTGCATCCTGGGAGCTAGAATTCTGAATGCCCCTATACTTTCCAATGTAAGAGCATGGTCTCTCTCTCAAAGAAATTCTGTTTGGTTTTTCTTTGGATTTTCTCCTACCATGTCTATTGTGTTATAGTCTCCTACATTATTTTAACATTTCTACAAACTATCTACAAAGTATTTTCTTTCCAATGGTAACAATTATATGCATATCCTGGCTTCAGGGCCTGAGCAACAGGCAGTTTACTTTGGGCACGTCAGTCAGGCGGAATTTGAGAAAAAAGGAGCCCTAAGAAGTTAAGTCTAACTCTCTCTTTCCTTCAGTAACCTCCTGGCTAACTCCTTCAACTGTGACTGTCGTCTGGCCTGGCTTGGTGATTGGCTGAGAAGCAGAAAGATCGTCACGGGAAATCCTCGATGCCAACGCCCCGCCTTCCTCAAAGAGATCCCACTACAAGATGTGGCACTGCCTGACTTCCGCTGTGAAGAGGGTGAGTTTGGGTCGAAACACACTCACACACACTCTAACACACACAGTTCTGCCTCACACTCTCTGGCACACACAGTTCTGCCTCACACTCTCTGGCACACACAGTTCTGCCTCACACTCTCTAGCACACACAGTTCTGCCTCACACTCTCTAGCACACACAGTTCTGCCTCACACTCTCTAGCACACACAGTTCTGCCTCACACTCTCTAGCACACACAGTTCTGCCTTGATGGGAGTTACGGGTTTCGCTCATACAACTTCTTCAAATCATGTGTGTGTGTGGGGGGTCGGAGTCAGAGAGTGCACTGTCCCTTTAGAGATAATGATCTATTGATGGCCCTCGTTGTGTGGGAGGTGAGTTAACCAGCAGGTACTGGACTGATAGAATATGCTTCCCAATATCTCACTCCTCTTTCTTTCAAAGTCAAAAGGTGGTTGAATGTGACTCTAGGTATTGACTGTCTTTGTAAAAGTATTTTATTATTTTGTTTACCAAGCGATTTCACACTCAGCAGTACCTAGGCCTCTGATCGATTCTTATGACACACACAAACACACACTCAGCCTTACCTATGCCTGCAGTCGATGCTGGCTGAGTGTTATTGAGCTGTTAGCTGTATTGACCAGTGAATCTGCTTCTTACTGAGAATGAATACTAGGTCTGTCTTTGTCTCTGCAGCTTTACACTATCCTCTCTACCTAACCTCTCATTTAATATTTTCTCTCTATCTAACCTCTCTGTTCTCTCTATCTAACCTCTCTGTTCTCTCTATCTAACCCCTCTGTTCTCTCTATCTAATCCCTCTGTTCTCTCTATCTAACCCCTCTGTTCTCTCTATCTAACCTCTCTGTTCTCTCTATCTAACCCCTCTGTTCTCTCTATCTAACCTCTCTGTTCTCTCTATCTAACCTCTCTGTTCTCTCTATCTAACCTCTCTGTTCTCTCTATCTAACCTCTCTGTTCTCTCTATCTAACCCCTCTGTTCTCTCTATCTAACCCCTCTGTTCTCTCTATCTAACCTCTCTGTTCTCTCTATCTAACCCCTCTGTTCTCTCTATCTAACCCCTCTGTACTCTCTATCTAACCTCTCTGTTCTCTCTATCTAACCCCTCTGTTCTCTCTATCTAACCCCTCTGTACTCTCTATCTAACCTATCTTTTCCTCGTTTCCTCTATTCAAACAATTTTGCTAGATAAATAATCAAACCCGCCTTCTCCCTCCCTCTCTCTCCAGGAGTGGAGGAGATGAGCTGTGTGCCCAGGCCTCAGTGTCCCAGTGAGTGTACATGTCTGGAGACTGTGGTACGCTGCAGTAACAAACACCTCCGTGCGCTGCCCAAAGGCATCCCCAGAAACGTCACCGAATTGTGAGTTCCTCCTCAGTACATCAAACTGAGGGAAGGGGGAAGGGGGAGATAGATAGAGAGGGGTTGGGGAATAAGGGAGGGAGGGAAGGGGAGATAGGTAGAGAGGGGTGGGGAGGAGGGGGAGATAGGTAGAGAGGGTGGGGGAGAGGGAAGGGGAGATAGATAGAGAGGGTGTGGGGAGAGGGAAGGGGAGATAGATAGAGAGGGGTGTGGGGAGGGAAGGGGAGATAGATAGGGAGGGTGGGGAGAGGGAAGGGGATATAGATAGAGAGGGTGGGGGAGGAAGTGAAGGAGGGAAGGGGGAGATAGATAGAGAGGGTGGGGGAGAGGGAAGGGGGAGATAGATAGAGAGGGGTGGGGGGAGAGGGAAGGGGGAGATAGATAGAGAGGGGTGGGGGGAGAGGGAAGGGGGAGATAGATAGAGAGGGGTGGGGGGAGAGGGAAGGGGGAGATAGATAGAGAGGGGTTAGGGGGAGGAGTGGGGGGACAGTGCTACGATCTGACAGGGGGTTGTTATTGTTAGTGGTCAGGCCTTTCACTCTCTGTGGCTTTAGAAAGGACTGGGCTCTGAATGCTGCCATTTCACACAAGTATTAAACTCTGAATATCTGTCTGTCTCTCCACAGGTATCTAGATGGGAACCAGTTTGGCATGGTGCCAAAGGAGCTTTCTACCTTTAAATTCCTCCAGTTAGTGTGAGTGTCTACCTGACCGACGGTGGCGTTTACCTGGTGGTATTTGTTAGTGTGTACAGTGTCCAATCAAAAACGCATCTTTTGACCGATGGGTAAAATAATATTTTACTTGTTACTCTAAAAAAAACAGTGGTGCAACCCTCATGTCTCTATCATGATCAGTTCAAAGGTTTTGGGAGTGTTTACCCTTGTAGGATGGCCAGAATTAGCTTTTCATTTTCTAAGTCTTTTACATTTAATTCAGCTCTGTCATCAGAGCTCAGTGATTATTATCGGATGTATTTGGTTACGAAATCAGACTTTTAGATATAATGTTAATGATATGGTAGAGAAAGACCCCACTGAACAATTCATAACATGAGCAATCATATTTGTCTTAGTGAAATGTATTATATAACATAAGGTAGTGACACTTCATCACCAAAGCACGTTTTCACACCCAGGGCAGAATGGGTGGACGCCCTACAGTGTGTGATGTAACAGTGTGTTCTGTGTCCTTTCAGAGACCTTAGTAACAACAAGATCAACTCTCTCACCATCTCTTCATTCTCCAACATGAGTCAGCTCACCACACTGTAAGCACTGATCAGTTTACCTGTCCACCTGTCCACCTGTCCACCTGTCCACCTGTCCACTATGAGTGCATTGTACACAACAAAACAACTCTTTAGTATTCCAGGATGTGTTATAACAATAGGGATATATGTTAATAAGGTGTACTCCCTGTTTCTTACTCATTCCAGGATCCTGAGTTATAACTCTCTACGCTGCATCCCCAGTCTGGCCTTTGGTGGACTGCGCTCCCTTCGACTACTGTGAGCACATTCTCCTATCCTATCTCTGTCTGTGTGTGTCTGTGTGTGTGTGTGTGTGTGTGTGTCTGTGTGTCTGTGTGTCTGTCTGTCTGTGTGTGTGTGTGTGTGTGTGTGTGTGTGTGTGTGTGTGTGTGTGTGTGTGTGTGTGTGTGTGTGTGTGTGTGTGTGTGTGTGTGTGTGTGTGTGTGTGTGTGTGTGTGTGTGTGTGTGTGTGTGTGTGTGTGTGTGTGTGTGTGTGTGTGTGTGTGTGTGTGGGGCCAGGCTGCCTGGTTATGGAGTAGAGAGAAGATGTTGATAATCATAGAGTGACTCCAGAGAACCCTAACACCTCTTACTGTATTAACACACAGCCCTGACACCTCTTACTGTATTAACACACAGCCCTGACACCTCTTACTGTATTAACACACAGCCCTGACACCTCTTACTGTATTAACACACAGCCCTAACACCTCTTACTGTATTAACACACAGCCCTGACACCTCTTACTGTATTAACACACAGCCCTGACACCTCTTACTGTATTAACACACAGCCCTAACACCTCTTACTGTATTAACACACAGCCCTGACACCTCTTACTGTATTAACACACAGCCCTGACACCTCTTACTGTATTAACACACAGCCCTAACACCTCTTACTGTATTTACACACAGCCCTGACACCTCTTACTGTATTTACACACAGCCCTAAAACCTCTTACTGTATTAACACACAACCTAACACCTCTTACTGTATTAACACACAGCCCTAACACCTCTTACTGTATTAACACACAGCCCTGACACCTCTTACTGTATTAACACACAGCCCTAACACCTCTTACTGTATTAACACACAACCTAACACCTCTTACTGTATTAACACACAGCCCTAACACCTCTTACTGTATTAACACACAGCCTAACACCTCTTACTGTATTAACACACAGCCCTGACACCTCTTACTGTATTAACACACAGCCCTAACACCTCTTACTGTATTAACACACAGCCTAACACCTCTTACTGTATTAACACACAGCCCTAACACCTCTTACTGTATTAACACACAGCCCTAACACCTCTTACTGTATTAACACACAGCCTAACACCTCTTACTGTATTAACACACAGCCTAACACCTCTTACTGTACTAACACACAGCCTAACACCTCTTACTGTATTAACACACAGCCCTAACACCTCTTACTGTACTAACACACAGCCCTAACACCTCTTACTGTACTAACACACAGCCTAACACCTCTTACTGTACTAACACACAGCCTAACACCTCTTACTGTACTAACACACAGCCTAACACCTCTTACTGTATTAACACACAGCCCTAACACCTCTTACTGTACTAACACACAGCCCTAACACCTCTTACTGTACTAACACACAGCCTAACACCTCTTACTGTACTAACACACAGCCTAACACCTCTTACTGTATTAACACACAGCCCTAACACCTCTTACTGTACTAACACACAGCCTAACACCTCTTACTGTATTAACACACAGCCCTAACACCTCTTACTGTATTAACACACAGCCCTAACACCTCTTACTGTGTTAACACACAGCCCTAACACCTCTTACTGTATTAACACACAGCCCTAACACCTCTTACTGTATTAACACACAGCCCTGACACCTCTTACTGTACTAACACACAGCCTAACACCTCTTACTGTATTAACACACAGCCCTAACACCTCTTACTGTACTAACACACAGCCTAACACCTCTTACTGTATTAACACACAGCCCTAACACCTCTTACTGTATTAACACACAGCCCTAACACCTCTTACTGTATTAACACACAGCCCTAACACCTCTTACTGTATTAACACACAGCCCTAACACCTCTTACTGTATTAACACACAGCCCTAACACCTCTTACTGTATTTACACACAGCCCTAACACCTCATACTGTATTAACACACAGCCCTAACACCTCTTACTGTATTAACACACAGCCCTAACACCTCATACTGTATTAACACACAGCCTAACACCTCTTACTGTACTAACACACAGCCCTAACACCTCTTACTGTATTAACACACAGCCCTAACACCTCATACTGTACTAACACACAGCCCTAACACCTCTTACTGTATTAACACACAGCCCTAACACCTCATAATGTATTTACACACAGCCCTAACACCTCTTACTGTATTAACACACAGCCCTGACACCTCTTACTGTACTAACACACAGCCCTAACACCTCTTACTGTATTAACACACAGCCCTAACACCTCTTACTGTATTTACACACAGCCCTGACACCTCTTACTGTATTAACACACAGCCCTAACACCTCTTACTGTATTAACACACAGCCCTAACACCTCTTACTGTATTAACACACAGCCCTAACACCTCTTACTATACTAACACACAGCCCTGACACCTATTACTGTATTAACACACAGCCCTAACACCTCTTACTGTATTAACACACAGCCCTAACACCTCTTACTGTATTAACACACAGCCCTAACACCTCATACTGTATTAACACACAGCCCTAACACCTCTTACTGTATTAACACACAGCCCTGACACCTCTTACTGTATTTACACACAGCCCTGACACCTCTTACTGTACTAACACACAGCCCTAACACCTCTTACTGTATTAACACACAGCCCTGACACCTCTTACTGTATTAACACACAGCCCTAACACCTCTTACTGTACTAACACACAGCCCTAACACCTCTTACTGTATTAACACACAGCCCTAACACCTCTTACTGTATTAACACACAGCCCTAACACATCTTACTGTATTTACACACAGCCCTAACACCTCTTACTGTACTAACACACAGCCCTAACACCTCTTACTGTATTAACACACAGCCCTAACACCTCTTACTGTATTTACACACAGCCCTGACACCTCTTACTGTATTAACACACAGCCCTAACACCTCTTACTGTATTAACACACAGCCCTAACAACTCTTACTGTATTAACACACAGCCCTAACACCTCTTACTGTATTAACACACAGCCTAACACCTCTTACTGTATTAACACACAGCCTAACACCTCTTACTGTACTAACACACAGCCTAACACCTCTTACTGTATTAACACACAGCCCTAACACCTCTTACTGTACTAACACACAGCCCTAACACCTCTTACTGTACTAACACACAGCCTAACACCTCTTACTGTACTAACACACAGCCTAACACCTCTTACTGTACTAACACACAGCCTAACACCTCTTACTGTATTAACACACAGCCCTAACACCTCTTACTGTACTAACACACAGCCTAACACCTCTTACTGTATTAACACACAGCCCTAACACCTCTTACTGTATTAACACACAGCCCTAACACCTCTTACTGTATTAACACACAGCCCTAACACCTCTTACTGTATTAACACACAGCCCTAACACCTCATACTGTATTAACACACAGCCCTAACACCTCTTACTGTATTAACACACAGCCCTAACACCTCTTACTGTACTAACACACAGCCCTGACACCTCTTACTGTATTAACACACAGCCCTAACACCTCTTACTGTATTAACACACAGCCCTAACACCTCTTACTGTATTAACACACAGCCCTAACACCTCTTACTGTACTAACACACAGCCCTGACACCTCTTACTGTATTTACACACAGCCCTAACACCTCTTACTGTATTAACACACAGCCCTAACACCTCTTACTGTATTAACACACAGCCCTGACACCTCTTACTGTATTAACACACAGCCCAGACACCTCTTACTGTATTAACACACAGCCCAAACACCTCTTACTGTATTAACACACAGCCCTAACACCTCTTACTGTATTAACACACAGCCCTGACACCTCTTACTGTACTAACACACAGCCCTAACACCTCTTACTGTATTAACACACAGCCCTAACACCTCTTACTGTATTAACACACAGCCCTAACACCTCTTACTGTACTAACACACAGCCCTAACACCTCTTACTGTATTAACACACAGCCCTAACACCTCTTACTGTATTAACACACAGCCCTGACACCTCTTACTGTATTTACACACAGCCCTGACACCTCTTACTGTACTAACACACAGCCCTGACACCTCTTACTGTATTAACACACAGCCCTAACACCTCTTACTGTATTAACACACAGCCCTAACACCTCTTACTGTATTTACAACCAGCCCTGACACCTCTTACTGTGCTAACACACAGCCCTGACACCTCTTACTGTATTAACACACAGCCCTGACACCTCTTACTGTACTAACACACAGCCCTAACACCTCTTACTGTATTAACACACAGCCCTAACACCTCTTACTGTATTTACACACAGCCCTGACACCTCTTACTGTATTAACACACAGCCCTAACACCTCTTACTGTACTAACACACAGCCCTAACACCTCTTACTGTATTAACACACAGCCCTAACACCTCTTACTGTATTTACACACAGCCCTGACACCTCTTACTGTATTAACACACAGCCCTAACACCTCTTACTGTATTAACACACAGCCCTAACACCTCTTACTGTATTAACACACAGCCCTAACACCTCTTACTGTATTACCACACAGCCCTGACACCTCTTACTTTACTAACACACAGCCTAACACCTCTTACTGTATTAACACACAGCCCTAACACCTCTTACTGTACTAACACACAGCCTAACACCTCTTACTGTATTAACACACAGCCCTAACACCTCTTACTGTATTAACACACAGCCCTAACACCTCTTACTGTATTAACACACAGCCCTAACACCTCTTACTGTATTAACACACAGCCCTGACACCTCTTACTGTATTAACACACAGCCCTAACACCTCTTACTGTATTAACACACAGCCCTAACACCTCTTACTGTATTTACACACAGCCCTAACACCTCATACTGTATTAACACACAGCCCTAACACCTCTTACTGTATTAACACACAGCCCTAACACCTCATACTGTATTAACACACAGCCTAACACCTCTTACTGTACTAACACACAGCCCTAACACCTCTTACTGTATTAACACACAGCCCTAACACCTCATACTGTACTAACACACAGCCCTAACACCTCTTACTGTATTAACACACAGCCCTAACACCTCATACTGTATTTACACACAGCCCTAACACCTCTTACTGTACTAACACACAGCCCTAACACCTCTTACTGTATTAACACACAGCCCTAACACCTCTTACTGTATTAACACACAGCCCTAACACCTCATACTGTATTAACACACAGCCCTAACACCTCTTACTGTATTAACACACAGCCCTAACACCTCTTACTGTACTAACACACAGCCCTGACACCTCTTACTGTATTAACACACAGCCCTAACACCTCTTACTGTATTAACACACAGCCCTAACACATCTTACTGTATTTACACACAGCCCTAACACCTCTTACTGTACTAACACACAGCCCTAACACCTCTTACTGTATTAACACACAGCCCTAACACCTCTTACTGTATTTACACACAGCCCTGACACCTCTTACTGTATTAACACACAGCCATGAGACCTCTTACTGTGTTAACACACAGCCTAACACCTCTTACTGTATTAACACACAGCCATGAGACCTCTTACTGTATTAATACACAGCCCTAACACCTCTTACTGTATTAACACACAGCCCTAACACCTCTTACTGTATTAACACACAGCCCTGACACCTCTTACTGTACTAACACACAGCCCTAACACCTCTTACTGTATTAACACACAGCCCTAACACCTCTTACTGTATTAACACACAGCCCTAACACCTCTTACTGTATTTACACACAGCCCTGACACCTCTTACTGTATTAAAACACAGCCCTAACACCTCTTACTGTATTAACACACAGCCATGAGACCTCTTACTGTGTTAACACACAGCCCTGACACCTCTTACTGTATTAACACACAGCCCTAACACCTCTTATTGTATTAACACACAGCCATTAGACCTCTTACTGTGTTAACACACAGCCCTAACACCTCTTACTGTATTTACACACAGCCCTAACACCTCTTACTGTACTAACACACAGCCCTAACACCTCTTACTGTATTAACACACAACCATGAGACCTCTTACTGTGTTAACACACAGCCCTGACACCTCTTACTGTATTAACACACAGCCATGAGACCTCTTGCTGTGTTAACACACAGCCTAACACCTCTTACTGTATTAACACACAGCCATGAGACCTCTTACTGTGTTAACACACAGCCTAACACCTCTTACTGTATTAACACACAGCCATGAGACCTCTTACTGTATTAATACACAGCCCTAACACCTCTTACTGTATTAACACACAGCCCTAACACCTCTTACTGTATTAACACACAGCCCTAACACCTCTTACTGTATTAACACACAGCCCTGACACCTCTTACTGTACTAACACACAGCCCTAACACCTCTTACTGTATTAACACACAGCCCTGACACATCTTACTGTACTAACACACAGCCCTAACACCTCTTACTGTATTAACACACAGCCCTAACACATCTTACTGTATTAACACACAGCCCTAACACCTCTTACTGTATTAACACACAGCCCTGACACCTCTTACTGTATTAACATACAGCCATGAGACCTCTTACTGTATTAATACACAGCCCTGACACCTATTACTGTACTAACACACAGCCTAACACCACTTACTGTATTAACACACAGCCCTGACACCTCTTACTGTATTAACACACAGCCCTGACACCTCTTACTGTATTAACACACAGCCATGAGACCTCTTGCTGTGTTAACACACAGCCTAACACCTCTTACTGTATTAACACACAGCCATGAGACCTCTTACTGTGTTAACACACAGCCTAACACCTCTTACTGTATTAACACACAGCCATGAGACCTCTTACTGTATTAACACACAGCCCTTACACCTCTTACTGTATTAACACACAGCCCTAACACCTCATACTGTGATTACACACAGCCCTGACACCTCTTACTGTACTAACACACAGCCCTAACACCTCTTACTGTATTAACACACAGCCCTAACACCTCTTACTGTATTAACACACAGCCCTGACACCTCTTACTGTATTAACACACAGCCATGAGACCTCTTACTGTATTAATACACAGCCCTGACACCTATTACTGTACTAACACACAGCCTAACACCACTTACTGTATTAACACACAGCCCTGACACCTCTTACTGTATTAACACACAGCCCTGACACCTCTTACTGTATTAACACACAGCCATGAGACCTCTTGCTGTGTTAACACACAGCCTAACACCTCTTACTGTATTAACACACAGCCATGAGACCTCTTACTGTGTTAACACACAGCCTAACACCTCTTACTGTATTAACACACAGCCATGAGACCTCTTACTGTATTAACACACAGCCCTTACACCTCTTACTGTATTAACACACAGCCCTAACACCTCATACTGTGATTACACACAGCCCTGACACCTCTTACTGTACTAACACACAGCCCTAACACCTCTTACTGTATTAACACACAGCCCTGACACATCTTACTGTATTTACACACAGCCCTGACACCTCTTACTGTATTAACACACAGCCCTAACACCTCTTACTGTACTAACACACAGCCCTAACACCTCTTACTGTATTAACACACAGCCCTGACACATCTTACTGTATTTACACACAGCCCTGACACCTCTTACTGTATTAACACACAGCCCTAACACCTCTTACTGTATTTACACACAGCCCTGACACCTCTTACTGTATTAACACACAGCCCTGATAAAACTTACTGTATTAACACACAGCCTTAACACCTCTTACTGTATTAACACACAGCCCTGATAAAACTTACTGTATTAACACAGATACTCAAGCCTTGTCCTACTTTTCCTGTACTATCTATACGGTATTGAAAGAGGACATGTTGGTGATAAGGCTGCCTCTGCCATACAGTGTGAATGTATCAGCCATTACTCAGATCAGTATTTGACTAATACATGATGTTTCACTGATGCTAGTAAGCTTTGGATCAGGGTGACTGCTAAAATTTAGCCTAAATGACTGTGATGTAAACTCAGCAAAAAAAGAAATGCCCCTTTTTCAGGACCCTGTCTTTCAAAGATAATTCGTAAAAATCCAAATAACTTCATAGATCTTCATTGTAAAGGGTTTAAACACTGTTTCCCATGCTTGTTCAATGAACCATGAACAATTAATGAACATGCACCTGTGGAACGCTCGTTAAGACACTAACAGCTTACAGACGGTAGGCAATTAAGGTCACAGTTATGAAAACATAGTACACTAAAGAGGCCTTTCTACTGACTCTGAAAAACACCAAAGGAAAGATGCCCAGGGTCCCTGCTCATCTGTATGAAGGCATGAGGACTGCAGATGTGGCCAGGGCAATAAATTGCAATGTCCGTACTGTGAGACGCCTAACACAGCGCTACAGGGAGACAGGACAGACAGCTGATCGTCCTCGCAGTGGCAGACCACGTGTAACAACACCTGCACAGGATCGGTACATCCAAACATCACACCTGCGGGACAGGTACAGGATGGCAACAACAACTGCCCGAGTTACACCAGGAACGCGCAATCCCTCCATCAGTGCTACGACTGTCCGCAATAGGCTGAGAGAGGCTGGACTGAGGGCTTGTAGGCCTGTTGTAAGGACAGTCGTAGCACTGATGGACTGACATCACCGGCAACAATGTCGCCTATGGGCACAAACCCACCGTCGCTGGACCAGACAGGACTGGAAAAAAGTGCTCTTCACTGACGAGTCGCGGTTTTGTCTCATCAGGGGGTGATGGTCAGATTTGCGTTTATCGTCGAAGGAATGAGCGTTACACCGAGGCCTGTACTCTGCAGCAGGATCGATTTGGAGGTGGAGGGTCCGTCATGGTCTGGGGCGGTGTCACAGCATCAATGGACTGAGGTTGTTGTCATTGTAGGCAATCTCCACGCTGTGCGTTACAGGGAAGACATCCTCCTCCCTCATGTGGTACCCTTCCTGCAGGCTCATCCTGACATGACCCTCCAGCATGACAATGCCACAAGCAATACTACTCATTCTGTGCGCGATTTCCTGCAAGACAGGAATGTCAGTGTTCTGCCATGGCCAGCGAAGAGCCCGGATCTCAATCCCATTGAGCACGTCTGGGACCTGTTGGGTTGGAGGGTGAGGGCTAGGGCCATTCCCCCCAGAAATGTCCGGGAACTTGCAGGTGCCTTCGTGGAAGAGTGGGGTAACATCTCACAGCAAGAACTGGCAAATCTGGTGCAGTCCATGAGGAGGAGATGCACTGCAGTACTTAATGCAGCTGGTGGCCACACCAGATACTGACTGTTACTTTTGATTTTGACCCCCCCCTTTGTTCCGGGACACGTTATTCCATTTCTGTTAGTCACATGTCTGTGGAACTTGTTCAGCTTGTGTCTCAGTTGTCGAATCTTGTTATGTTCACACAAATATTTACACATGTTAAGTTTGCTGAAAATAAACGCAGTTGACAGTGAGAGGACGTTTCTTTTTTTTGCTGAGTTTCTAATATACATGACATGGACAAAGGGATGATGCAACTCTGGTCTGCGGCCAACGACAAGTCACTTATTTACTCCAACTATAATTGAGACACACAGCAACATTATGGAAGAGAGAGATAGAGGAGAGACCTGGACAAAATATGTCTGGCCGATGGAAATATAGAGACAGAGATAGGAAGAGGGAGACATGGGAAACCATGAAGCCTAGGCCAAGTCATGATTTTTTAATCACTGTTCCTCTATCAATTTGGGGAAACAAAAAAGCTGTCTGCTGTGTACTACGTCTCAATGGAGAGCAAGAGAGAGGGAGAGAGAGACAGATGGAGAGGTCAGTATTATGGGCTGTATGCAGTAGAGTGTATTAACCTGAATCTTAATTACACCACATGTCGCATTTATCTCCTTCCGCTGAAGCCTACGGAGCTAATGCAAGTCTTCAAGTTTTAAGCCAAAATTCCTTATCAGGAATCTAACACAGGTCTTCAAGTCTCAAGCCAAGGTTACTTATCAGGAAGCTAACACAGGTCTTCAAGGCTCATGCTAAGGTTACTTATCAGGAAGCTACGCAGTCTTCAAGTCTTCAAGCCTCAAGCCAGGTTACTTATCATGCGAGTGCGGTTCAGCAGCAGACTTGTTTTACTGCAGAATTAGACTCAGCCTCATTGATCATTAGGAAACACAAAGCCTTGGTCCTGTTTTAACCAGCAGAATCACAGTGCAGCTGAATTATAACACGTTCCTGCTGTATATCTGCTCCCAGCCGCTGGCTTTGGTCTTAATGAAGTTATATGCCTGTGACTCCTGGGAAATTTCACTCACGCGCCATATAAGTCTGCTTCGTTTGTAACTATGTTAGTATGCCGAAGCCCACTCACACACACATGAACACACACATACCCCCTCTGTCTAGGAGCACCCTATTGTCTCAGTTGAACAGGAGTCAGAAAGGAAACAGAAAACGTTGATGTCTTTACTGCTGGTCTGATCACTCAAATCCCTGCTATAAATGTCACCTGTAACCTCCTTCTTTCTTTCTTAAAGGGAGGAGGGATAGAGGGGCGTAGACAGAAAGTGTCTCAGGCAAGACGTTTAATAGTTTTAACTGCTAGACTCTAAAAGGGGTTCAGAGTTCAAAGTTGGTTTTAGTCTCCCCTTCACAGAAAGCACACTGAGGTGCAAAAAGTTTCATAACACATACATCCACACACACCCCTTCGACTTTACAGTCTAGTAAAAAATGGAAGAATCATTAACGGAATCATCAAACAGGCTAGGGGTCTGGGTCTGGCGTATGTGTATGCGTGTGTGTGTGTATGATGATTATTGTGGTTTTGGTTGAGGATTAATAAGCCTCCTGCTGGGTATTAGGTGTGTGTGTGTGTGTGTGTGTGTGTGTGTGTGTGTGTGTGTGTGTGTGTGTGTGTGTGTGTGTGTGTGTGTGTGTGTGTGTGTGTGTGTGTGTGTGTGTGTGTGTGTGTGTGTGTGTGTGTGTGTGTGTGTGTGTGTGTGTGTGTGTGTGTGTCGAGACAGCACCAGGGTGTGGCAAAAAAAGTGAAGGGTGAGAATGAAAGAAAGACAGAAAGGGGGAGGGCTATGAGAGTTGAAAATTGTGGCCTGGTCAACGAAGGGTTTAGAAAAGGAGTGAGAGAGTCAAAAGGGAGTTCGAGAAAGGAGAGGGCTGTGAGAGCAGTGTGTTACTAACCATCATGTTTCTCTCACAGAGACTCCCTGGCTCCTCCTGTCTTCTATCTCTCTCTCTGAGACGTTGCTGCTGGCCAAATTCCCACTGTAAATTCTTCTTCTCCTGCCTCTTAGCCCTAACCCCCTGAGGGTTAGAATGGATACATTAAGGGGTGTTCAGTCAGTAGGGGCTGTAGCGTATGAAGGTTAGAATGGATACATTAAGGGGTGTTCAGTCAGTAGGGGCTGTAGCGTATGAAGGTTAGAATGGATACATTAAGGGGTGTTCAGTTAGTATGGGCTATAGCGTATGAAGGTTAGAATGGATACATTAAGGGGTGTTCAGTCAGTAGGGGCTGTAGCGTATGAAGGTTAGAATGGATACATTAAGGGGTGTTCAGTTAGTATGGGCTATAGCGTATGAAGGTTAGAATGGATACATTAAGGGGTGTTCAGTCAGTAGGGGCTGTAGCGTATGAAGGTTAGAATGGATACATTAAGGGGTGTTCAGTTAGTATGGGCTATAGTGTTTGAAAGTTAGAATGGATACATTAAGGGGTGTTCAGTTAGTATGGGCTATAGCGTATGAAGGTTAGAATGGGTACATTAAGGGGTGATCAGTTAGTATGGGCTATAGCGTATGAAGGTTAGAATGGCTACATTAAGTGGTGTTCAGTTAGTATGGGCTGTAGCGTATGAAGGTTAGAATGGATACATTAAGTGGTGTTCGGTTAGTATGGGCTGTAGCGTATGAAGGTTAGAATGGCTACATTAAGTGGTGTTCAGTTAGTATGGGCTGTAGCGTATGAAGGTTAGAATGGCTACATTAAGTGGTGTTCAGTTAGTATGGGCTGTAGCGTATGTAGGTTAGAATGGCTACATTAAGTGGTGTTCAGTTAGTAGGGGCTGTAGCGTATGAAGGTTAGAATGGATACATTAAGTGGTGTTCAGTTAGTATGGGCTGTAGCGTATGAAGGTTAGAATGGATACATTAAGTGGTGTTCAGTTAGTATGGGCTGTAGCGTATGTAGGTTAGAAAGACTACATTATAGGGTCGTAGGATACAGAGCAAGCTAGGGGTTAGTAGTGAACAGGAAGGTATAGTATTAGTGTGGCCAGTAGCCAAGCAGGGCCAGGGGTCCAATGGTATTAGAAGTATGCATCTGGTGTTTAGCCAAAGACACATAGACTGTTGGTAATGGCCTGACAGATTAGGACAGCCATATTATTTTACTGCCATTAAATCCCTGTGTTTACTGCCATTAAGCCCTGTGTGTGTGTGTTACTGTTTGTGTGTGTGTTTGTGTGCCAGCATGCGCGTGTGTGTGTATGTATCGGTAAGCCCAATGGCTCATCACCCAATCACCTCGATGAAAGACGAGGAAGGAAACAGCTCTGGCACTCTGACAGACCCCCCCTCACACCCCCACAACAGACAGCGGAGCTCAAACTCCCCCTTCCCATACTCAAAGACCCCCTCCTCTATACTCACTGTCCCCTCTAGCTCACAGAGCCCTACCACCCTGTCTGGTAATCACAGCCTAGGTACTCTGCTCAGTGCTCAGTTCAGTAACTTAACACCAGCCACTCTGGATTCCACTGCAGCCCTGTGTCTGTCTCTTCCAGCCAGCCCTGAGCCCCAGATAGCAGACATGGAGCCAACCTTTCCCCTGCCCAGACCTGCTGCAGAGAGACAGACAGTAAAACTGCAGCAGTCACTAGAGAGACAACTGTAGCAAGCTGATTCAGAGGGGAGCTCTCTCCATGCCCTCCTCTTCCCCTGTAGACCTCAGGGCCACTGCAACTAACTGCAACATAAGGACCCGGCATTGTCTGACTACAGAAACATATGAACAGATCTAGTGGATATGCTTCAGTGAGATTGAAACAATTAACTTTATAAAATGTTTTATCCAACATTTAGGACATTGGAACAGAATGGTGAGAACCGATCTAGTTGAGGTATTTCTGTGTTCACCTCCCACTCTGTCTGTCATCTCTAAGGTCTCTCCATGGCAACGAGATCTCCGAGCTTCCTGACGGCATCTTCAGTGATGTGGCCTCTCTGTCTCACCTGTGAGTACACACACGCACACGCACACTCACACGGACAAACACACACACAGGAGCTTGCTCAATAAACACTAACAGACACACATGGGTATCAGTAATACCAATCCACACATGAATACACCTTTCACACACGCAAAGAAGTAAACATTGTTGTCCTTCCTTTACTGTACCACCCACTTTCTGAAATCTAGCCACACACACAGAGGTGGTCTAGTCTGCTAGTGTGTGTGCCAGGGGGATGGTGGCTAACAGTAGCCACGAACTCCCCTGGTCAGTCACAGAGCTGTGGTTAATGTTACACACAGACCCCTCCACTGTCTCATTTCCATGTGACATCTCCAAAACACACACACCAGGTAGGGTTACTAACATTCCTTGCGGTCTGTGGGCTGTGAAGGGAGTGTTTGAGAATATTTGTGTGTGTGTGTGTGTTTGTACGTGACTTTGGGAGGTTGAAGTAGGGCTTTACTCCCAGTGGTGTCCATGTTGTCTGTCATGTAAAAGCCATCGTCTGTAAATCAATGGGCATATCCATCTCAGGAGAACAGAGGGCAAGGAAGGGAGAGGGAGGGGGAGGAGAGAGTGATGGAGAATGAGAGAGAGTTGTGAGGAAATGGGAGAAATGGGAGAAGAGAGTGCAGTGAAGAGAAGAAGGAGAGAGCAATGTGAGGGGTATATAAGGGAAGATAAGAAGAAGAAAGGGGGGATACAGAGGAAGGAGGAGAGGGGTCTAGAGGCATGTCTTAAGAAGAGAGAGATATTACAGGGAGGTAAAGAACATGAATATAAAAGACGGTACAGGGGGATGAGGTAGAGAGAAAGAGAAGTCAGTGGGGGATGAGGTAGAGAGAAAGAGAAGTCAGTGGGGGATGAGGTAGAGAGAAAGAGAAGTCAGTGGGGGATGAGGTAAAGAGAAAGAGAAGTCAGTGGGGGATGAGGTAGAGAGAAAGAGAAGTCAGTGGGGGATGAGGTAGAGAGAAAGAGAAGTCAGTGGGGGATGAGGTAGAGAGAAAGAGAAGTCAGTGGGGGATGAGGTAGAGAGAAAGAGAAGTCAGTGGGGGATGAGGTAGAGAGAAAGAGAAGTCAGTGGGGGATGAGGTAAAGAGAAAGAGAAGTCAGTGGGGGATGAGGTAGAGAGAAAGAGAAGTCAGTGGGGGATGAGGTAGAGAGAAAGAGAAGTCAGTGGGGGATGAGGTAGAGAGAAAGAGAAGTCAGTGGGGGATGAGGTAGAGAGAAAGAGAAGTCAGTGGGGATGAGGTAGAGAGAAAGAGAAGTCAGTGGGGGATGAGGTAGAGAGAAAGAGAAGTCAGTGGGGGATGAGGTAGAGAGAAAGAGAAGTCAGTGGGGGATGAGGTAGAGAAAGAGAAGTCAGTGGGGGATGAGGTAGAGAGAAAGAGAAGTCAGTGGGGGATGAGGTAGAGAGAAAGAGAGAGTCAGTGGGGGATGAGGTAGAGAGAAAGAGAAGTCAGTGGGGGATGAGGTAGAGAGAAAGAGAAGTCAGTGGGGATGAGGTAGAGAGAAAGAGAAGTCAGTGGGGGATGAGGTAGAGAGAAAGAGAAGTCAGTGGGGGATGAGGTAGAGAGAAAGAGAAGTCAGTGGGGATGAGGTAGAGAGAAAGAGAAGTCAGTGGGGGATGAGGTAGAGAGAAAGAGAAGTCAGTGGGGATGAGGTAGAGAGAAAGAGAAGTCAGTGGGGATGAGGTAGAGAGAAAGAGAAGTCAGTGGGGGATGAGGTAGAGAGAAAGAGAAGTCAGTGGGGGATGAGGTAGAGAGAAAGAGAAGTCAGTGGGGGATGAGGTAGAGAGAAAGAGAAGTCAGTGGGGGATGAGGTAGAGAGAAAGAGAAGTCAGTGGGGGATGAGGTAGAGAGAAAGAGAAGTCAGTGGGGGATGAGGTAGAGAGAAAGAGAAGTCAGTGGGGGATGAGGTAGAGAGAAAGAGAAGTCAGTGGGGGATGAGGTAGAGAGAAAGAGAAGTCAGTGGGGGATGAGGTAGAGAGAAAGAGAAGTCAGTGGGGGATGAGGTAGAGAGAAAGAGAAGTCAGTGGGGGATGAGGTAGAGAGAAAGAGAAGTCAGTGGGGGATGAGGTAGAGAGAAAGAGAAGTCAGTGGGGGGGATGAGGTAAAATAAAGATCTAGAGAAGTTGGGGGTGCTTCTCTTTGGAAATCATTGATCCACAGTCAAGTGGCTTTCATGTTAGCAGATGACAGCTACTGGACTGACCTGAAACATGAGCCTGTTATTCTGAGTAATGGAACAGTTTTGTGTGTGACTGTTTGATTGTGCATAACTGTGCCTACATCGATTCGTGCAGGAACAATGATGATTGAGGGCAGCCGGGTTAAATAAGTTATCTAACAGTCATTTTATTAGAGATATTTTTTATCAACAAACTGTTCAAGGAGGTAAAGCTTGCTGGTCCTTTTTTAGAAAGGAAAGACTAGGGGGAATTTTCTGTCCAGCATCCCATTGATAGCACAAATAGCCAAAATATGTAACTGACCCGTCCTTAACACTAACCTTAACCAAACCCCTTACCCTAACCCTTCCCTTAACCTAATTTGAATTATTAGTTCCCTTTCTAAAGTACTGTACTGCAACAGTTGAGTGAAGCTCTGTGTTATCTGAAGGACGAGAGAGACACCTGCTGGTCAAATAGAGAAGTACATATAGTGAACGTCAGCCCTCATGAGTCTCTGAAAATGCATCCTTCTTTCTGCCATGATTAATTGATTGATGGATTGATTCCTCAAGGCGATTGGTGCCAATCCTCCTTCGGAAGAGTATTTATTTCTGTAATAAAGCCCTGTTGTGGGGAAAAACTAATTCTGATTGTCTGGGCCTGGTTCTACAGTGGGTGTATCTGGCTCCCAAGTGGGTGAACCGTAGGCCTCCCAGGCAAACCCATGACTGCGCCCCTGCCGAGTCATGTGAAATCCACTGCAGCCTATTCAATTTATTTCAATTGACTGATTTCCTTTTATGAACTGTAACTCAGCAAAATCTTTGAAATTGCTGTATGTTGCGTTTATATTTTTGTTCAGTATAAAACCAAATACTTTTGTACTTTTACTCAAGTAGTATGTTTCCTGGGTGACTTTCACTTTTACTTGATTCATTTTCTATTAAGGTATCTTTACTTTTACTCATGTATGATAATATATATATTTTTTATAACAAACAGTTTTCCACAACTGCCAGTCCCTGACTGTTAACCTCTGGACCCTTCACCCTCAGGGCTATTGGTGCCAACCCTCTGTACTGTGACTGCCGTCTGCTCTGGCTGTCTGACTGGGTGAAGACGGGCTACAAGGAGCCAGGCATCGCCCGCTGTGCCGGACCTACGGGCATGGAGGGCAAGCTGCTGCTCACCACCCCTGCCAAGAAGTTTGAGTGCCACGGTGAGATGGGTTAATTCATTTAGTTTAATTCACACCCCTGAGTCAATACTTTGATTACAGCTTTGAGTCAACTTATGTATGTCTGTATCAGCTTTGTGCATCTGGTTTTGGGGATTTTGTCCCATTCATCCTTGCAGATTTTCTCAAACTCTGTTAAGTTAGATGGGGACCTGGGGTGAAGAGCAATCTTTCCACAGATTTTCAATGTGATTCAAGTCTGGGCCACTCAGACTTTCACATTCTTGTTCTGAAGCCCTACCAGCATTGCTTCGGTTGTATAATTGGGGGTCATTGTCCTGTTAGAGCGCAAATCTTCGCCCCCAGTCTACGGTCGTTTTCACTCTGAAGCAGGTCCTCGTCAAGGATTTGCCTGTATTTGGCTCCATTCATTGTTCCCTCTATTCTTACCAGTCTCCCAGTCCCTGCCGCTGAAAAGCCTCCCCATTGCATGATGCTGCCACCACCATGCTTCATGGTAGGGATGGTGTTAGATGGGTGATGAACTCTGCCTGTTTTTTCAATTTCCAAATGATGGAGACCACTAGGCTCTTGGAAACTTTCAACACTCTAGAAAAAAATGTATACCCGTCCCCAGATATATGCCTCATCACAATTCTATCTTGGAGAGTCTAAAAACATGTTTTCACTTTGTCATTATGTGGTATTGTGTGTAGAATAAAATAAAATGTAATCCATGTTGAATTCATGCTGTAAAACAACAAAATGTGGAATAAGTCAAGGGGTATGAATACTTTCTGAAGGCACTGTATATGTATAGTGTGGTGAACTGCAGGGCAGCTCTCTTGGCCCTCTACTCTTTTCTATTTTTACCAATGACCTGCCACTGGCATTAAACAAAGCCTGTGTGTATATGTATGCTGATGATTCAAACCTATACGTGTCAGCGACCACAGCTAGTGAAAATCACTGCAACCCTAAACAGAGAGTTGCAGTCAGTTTTAGAATGGGTGGTTAGTAATAAAATGAACATAGTCCTGAACATCTCAGAAACTAAGAATTGTATTTGGTACAAATAATTCCCTAAATTCTAGACTTCAGCTTAATCTGATAATTAATAATATGTCTGTTGAGCAAGTTGAGGAGACTAAATGACTTGGTGTTACCTTGGATTATAAACTGTCATGGTCAAAACATATTGATTTAATGGTTGTAAAGATGGGGAGAGATCTGGCCGTAATAATGAGATACTCTGCTTTTTGACACCACACTCCACAAATCAAGTCCTGCATGCTCTAGTTGTATCTTATCTTGGTTATTGTCCAGTCATATAGTCCGGTGCTGCTAGGAAGGGCATAGAAGAACTTCAGCTGGCCCAGAACAGAGCGGCACGTCTTGCTCTTCACTGTAATCAGAGGGCTAACATCAATACTATGCAGACCAGTCTCTCTTGGAAAAACGGAAAATCCACAAATCCAGAACAAATTCAAGAAAGCGTACAGTATTATATAGAGCCATTATTGCATGGAACTCCGTTCCATCTCATATTGCTCAAGTGAACAGCGAACCTGGTTGAAAAAAACAGATAAAGCAACACCTCACGGCACGATGCCTCTCTCCTATTTGACCTAGATATTGTTTGTATGTACTGATATGTAGGATACGTTTGCTATTTTACATTTATGTAATTCTGTCCTTGAGCTGTTCTTGTCTATTAATGTTCTGTATTATGTCGTGTTTCATGTCGACCCCAGGAAGAGTAGCTCCTGCTATCGCAACTGCTAATGGGGATCCTAATAAAATACCAATACTTAAAAACCAAATGAACAAGAAAGATAGGTATCATCTAAAACGATAAAATGTGTGTGTGTTAGGTGAGGTGGACAGTGGCGTCCTGGCCAAGTGTAACCCGTGCCTGTCCAGCCCGTGTGTCAACCAAGGGATCTGTCACAGTGATCTGGCAGAGATCTACAGGTGCAGTTGTCCTCCTGAATTCAAGGTGAGATCTCACATTAACCATTTACCTGCAGTGTTCTTCTCGCCATGTCGTGCATGCTTTTGGTCCAGTCCAGCTCTAACACATACTTAGGCTAAAATTAGGTCTTGATTCAATCCGTATTGGCGAAGTGATTGAAATTTAAAGGCAATGTTTCCGCGTTTGCGGAGACTGCATTCACGGTAAACGCTGCATATGTCGGCTCAATCGTAAATTACCTTTAAATGTCAAGTGCACTATATGTCTGAACTTCGGCGATATAGATTGAATTGAGTCCTTACTTGTCTTTGTGGCTGTTGAGTTTGTGACAAGACCTCTCCACTTCTGACATTATAAAGCCTGTTGCTCAGCTTGTGCAGGCTGTTCTTCCAGCCCATCTTAAGCACACCTGATTCCATTAATGAAAATGCATTAAATTGAAATTCAGTCATGAGTGTAATCAATTTGTTCCCAGACACTGTAACTGTTATAGAAATTTTGTTCTCAATGTTCATAACCTGAACTTCAATTAAACAACTCCGTCTGTAACCCAGAATTTGTAAGATACTGGTTGAAATAAGACAGACAGAGCCCAGTCTACAATGGTCAAAGGTAAATCGTTTAATTCAGGAGAGAGCTCTGAGCTCTAAAAGGTGTACACAGTCTCTTATATGGTACAATGTTGAAATACAAAAAATACAAAGGCCCACCATTTTCCCCACCCTTTCTGGGAAATAGTGTTTTCCCACAGTACACATTCAGCGGCATATCACAATCTTACAACCTAAGTCAATCTTGGGCGGCTCTTTAACAATCCCTCCTGTCTCAAGGACAGGGGCCTCTCGCATGTGTCTGGTAGAATCAAAGAATTCTTTGTTCTCCCAGATACTCCCTAGATGAAGTTGTACCAGCCTGTTCCACTCTACACACAAAGTTAATATCTAGACACACACACATCAATTGGACTACCATTTGTCTTATAACCCTATCTCTATTGCATACATTTTCAGAATGGAATATTCTTAGATGTACAAACATTTAGTCATTAACCATAAAATCTATAACAGTAACTCTCCAGGAACAGGGTCGATTGGTGACCACTGAACTTTTCTCTGTGTCTGCAGGGTAGAAACTGTGAGACTTCTCTGAACGCGTGTGTCAGTAGCCCCTGTGTCAACGGGGGCACCTGCCAACTCGATGAGGAGGAGGAGGCAGCATACAGCTGTGCCTGTCCCCTTGGCTTTGACGGTCCTACCTGCCTGACCAACATAGATGACTGTGAAGATAATGACTGTGGAAACGGAGCTGCCTGTATAGATGGAGTCAACCACTATACCTGCCTCTGTCCACTGTACTACACAGGTAACACACATTACACTATAGACCAGCCTTCTCTCTTTCGCTGTTGAGTTGACCTATTCGGTTGCAATTATTCATCCATCAATGTAATCTCTCCCTCTCTCCCGCTTTCCTTCTCTCCCTCCCTCTCCAGGGGAGGTGTGTGAGGAGATGGAGGATGTGTGTGCTCCAGGTCTCAGTCCATGTCAACACCAGTCTACCTGTCTCATCACCTCTACTGGACCCCAGTGAGTACACAATGTCAACGTGTGGGAGACTTAAAGATTTGCGTTGTCACCCAGGCCTTGGCTCAAGCTCACACACGTTTGTGTGTGTTGCAGGTGTGTGTGTTCTCCGGGCTACGTCGGTGATGACTGCAGTGTGGACTACGATGACTGTAAGGAGAATCACTGTCAGAACAGAGCTCAGTGTGTCGACCAACTCAACGGATACTCCTGCTCCTGCCCCGATGGCTACAGGTGAGGCACACGCACACACACACAAACCTTAGAACACACACACAAACCTTAGAACACACACACAAACCTTAGAACTCACACACAAACGTTAGAACTCACACACAAACCATAGAACTCACACACAAACCATAGAACTCACACACAACTTAGAACAATATCAAGCCATCTGTGTTACTTCTTCTTCTTCTTCTTCTTCAGCAGTGAAGTTTCTAATGTCTCTGAATCTATCATTTTGACTTACTCACCCTTCTCTGTCTCTGTCTCTGTCTCTCTCTCTCCTCTCTCCTCTGTCTCTCTCTCTCCTCTCTCTCCTCACAACCTCCCCTCCCTCATCCTCCCGTAGTGGTCAGTTGTGTGAGGTGCCCCCCTCCCCGCGGTCTCTGTGTGACCTGGCAGACTGCCAGAACGGTGCCCTGTGTGTGGAGCGGGCAGGACGGGCACTGTGCCAGTGTCTCCCTGGGTTCGGAGGGCCTCGCTGTGAGAAGCTGGTCAGCGTTAACTTTGTAGACAGAGACTCCTACCTGCTGCTCTCTGACCTCAAGAACTGGCCCCAGGCGAACATCACACTGCAGGTATCTAACATCTCACTACAGGTACTGTAACACACACACACAAAGCTTATACACTGCAGGTAGTGAATTAACAATTCAACAGGCATGTGTTTGAGATCATGCATGTACAGTAACTTGGAGTTTTGGATTGTGACAGTGATGTCAAAGGGAAATGTGCATACCTTTCATTCTATTGTGATATGTGTCCCCAGGTGTCCACAGCGGAGGAGAACGGTATCCTGCTGTATAATGGAGACAATGACCACATCGCTGTAGAGATGTATCAAGGTCACGTTAAGGTCAGCTACGACCCTGGCAGCCAGCCTGGACATGCTATCTACAGGTAAACACACACACACGCAAACACACGCACACATAATCACACAGAGTACACACACACACACACATACACAGACAAACAAACAAACACAAATACATAAGCACAACAGCAAAATTGTCTGTCTGTTTCTTCCACTCTCTCCTGGTTATTTCTTTCTCTCTCTTTCTCCCTCCATCCCTCTCTCTCTCTGTCTGCAGTACTGAGACAATCAACGACGGTAGTTCCACACGGTGGAGCTGGTGACCTTTGACCAGATGGTGAACCTGTCCATCGACGGGGGTCTCCCCACTACCATGGATAGCCTGAGGGGGGTCCGGCCCCTCAACGGGGAGGCTCCGCTATACGTGGGGGGTAGGGGCCCTCTCCAGAACACACCCACTTCCTCCTCCTCTGCTGCAGGCACTACAACTACTACACTACTGTCAATGTCACCCCCCTCTGCAACCCAACCCAACCCCACCCCCCATCCCAAAACCCCAACTACCGCCGCAAGCGAGCCATATCCTGACCCAATCCTGCAAACTACCCAACTCCAAACCTCAAATCACCCAGTCCATCCCCCATAACCACTGTGTTTGTTAGAGCACGTCCAGCATACAATCAGTGCACACACACATTTATGAAGAAAACACATAAAGCAACATACTCCTGCCTACAATATAAACCTCATACACACGTATACAAACACTCAGCAACACTGCAAAACTGGTGTCTAATATAGTGCACAACATTAAACCCTTGGCCCTATGAGCATCACCTCTCAGGGTCCACAGTGTTCAGAATACATACAGTATTCCTACCATATAATACATACAGTATTCCTACCATATAATACATATAGTATTCCTACCATATCCGATAGATCTTTATCTCTGTCCTACCAAACAGTCTTCACTCTGGATGTGTGATGTGGTACATTGGCATGGGCTATGATTTCCTTGTTTCTTTTTAAAACTTTATTTATTTATTTAACTAGACAAGTCAGTTAAGAACACATTCTTATTTACAATGACGGCCTAGGAACAGCGGGTTAACTGCCTCGTTCACGGGCAGAACGACAGATTTTACCTTGTCAGCTCGGGGATTCCATCTAGCAAACGTTTGGTTACTTGCCCAATGCTCTAACCATTATTGATATTAAAGCATTGAGTGTTGAAATAGAATTGATCTGATATCAGAAATGGCTGTCTGTCCAGAGTTTGTGATATTATGTTTTGGTGCTGTGGTGTACTGTACTGTGGTGTACTGTACTGTGGTGTACTGTACTGTACTGTTTGTACTGTACTGTGGTGTACTGCACTGTTATGTATATTTGTGACTGTTGGCCCCTGTATGAAAGAGTATGCTACACATCACCCAATACCCCTTCTCCTTTTCACTGTCCTCTGTTTCAAAGATGCTGTTTCGGAATTAAATTAGTGTCAAATCACTGCTGAATAAAAAAAGTCAAATGTAAATTATTTAATTGAATTCTTTGATCAAATTTTCATTAAAAAGATTGGGAAATGGACCCGGCTCTATATTTCTGCCAATACTTTCCCTCCCTGCTGGCTCAGTAGCATATTTATTCATTTTGGACCAACATGTCCTATAAATCAGATGCTGATGTTAGTGAAAGTTTTGGAGGATTCGGCCCTTAGTTCTCCTAACTTCTTGTAAAGTAGTATTTTGGCTCCACTTCTATCAGATGGCTTCAGTATATTCACTTGCACATGGCTCTTTGAAAAAGCCTCTTCCTCTTCCTTCATTACCTCCATATCAGTCCTGTGTTAGCTGTTTCTCTGCTTCCCCTGCTCACCACTCCCATACATCTCTAACCAACATCTCCCTTCTTCCTCCTCTACCTCCTTCCCCACCGTCTCTCAGGTATGCCTGTGGACGTCCACTCAGCAGCCTTCCAGCTGTGGCAGATCCAGAATGGCTCCAGTTTCCATGGCTGCATCCAGAACCTGTATATCAACAACGAGCTGCAGGACTTCACTAAGACCCAGATGAAGCCGGGCGTGGTGCCAGGCTGTGAGCCCTGTAGGAAGATCTACTGCCTGCATGGCATCTGCCAGCCAGACGGGGCACAGGGACCAGTCTGCCACTGCCAGCCAGGCTGGAGCGGACCACACTGTGACCAGCCTGCCGCCAACCCATGCCAGGGCAGCAAGTAGGAACAGACCACTGGGGTTATAATGATAATGCATTACATTTCACTTGGCTTTCACCAAGTCTCAAACTGCAATTCATATGAACAGTTTGAGACAAATCATTACATGCAGTACCATTCACCTACTCATTCAAGGGATTTTCTTTATTTTTACTATTTTCTACATTGTAGAATAATAGTGAAGACATCAAAACTATGAAATAACACATATGGAAATGTTTAGTAACCAAAAACGAGTTAAACAAATCAAAATATATTTTAGTAGCCATCCTTTGCCTTCATGACAGCTTTGCACACTCTTGGCATTCTCTCAAACAGCTGCGAGCCAGGCCTAATCGTCCAACATCAATGCCCAACCTCAGTAATGCTCTTGTGGCTGAATGGAAGCAAGTCCCCACAGCAATGTTCCAACATCTAGTGGAAAGCCTTCCCAGAAAAGTGGAGGCTGTTTATAGCAGCAAAGGGGGGACCAACTCCATATTAATGCCCATGATTTTGTTCGACCAGCAGGTGTCCACATAATTCTGGATATGTAGTGAATATTGATTGATTGATTGATTCATGTATATTCCCTCTACCAAGGTGTGTGCATGGGAAGTGTATTCCCCTTGACCTGCAGTCGTACCGCTGTGAGTGTGTGGAGGGTTACCGTGGTGCCCTGTGTAACCAGCATGGGGAGCTGTTTAACCCCTGCCGCAGCCACAACTGTAAACACGGACGCTGCCAGATGTCTGATATCGGAGACGCCTACTGTCACTGTGAGGCCGGATACACCGGAGAACTCTGTGACGCAGGTAGGAGACACACAGACACACACATATTACTACTGTGGATACACAGATAACTCTGTGATGCAGATGGGAAATAGAGAGAGTTTATCTTTCTCATTGTGGACTGTCTGGCATCCTAGTTTACTTAGCTTGTCTCTGTTGTCGCTTGTCTTTGATACAAACAGACCAAGAGCTAATCCAGCACAAACCAACTAAATGTTCCCAAGAAGGCTGAGTGATTTTGTGTCAGAAACATTTAAAATTATCTTAATGTGTGCTCCTTTCCTTACTGTGTCAGAGTGTCTCTATATTTCCTCCCCTACAGTCAGTGTCTCTATCTTTCCTGCCCTACAGAGTCAGTGTCTCTATCTTTCCTCCCCTACAGAGTCAGAGTGTCTCTATCTTTCCTCCCCTACAGAGTCAGTGTCTCTATCTTTCCTCCCCTACAGAGTCAGTGTCTCTATCTTTCCTCCCCTACAGAGTCAGTGTCTCTATATTTCCTCCCCTACAGAGTCAGTGTCTCTATCTTTCCTCCCCTACAGAGTCAGTGTCTCTATCTTTCCTCCCCTACAGAGTCAGTGTCTCTATCTTTCCTCCCCTACAGAGTCAGTGTCTCTATATTTCCTCCCCTACAGAGTCAGTGTCTCTATCTTTCCTCCCCTACAGAGTCAGTGTCTCTATCTTTCCTCCCCTACAGAGTCAGTGTCTCTATCTTTCCTCCCCTACAGAGTCAGAGTGTCTCTATCTTTCCTCCCCTACAGAGTCAGTGTCTCTATCTTTCCTCCCCTACAGAGTCAGTGTCTCTATCTTTCCTCCCCTACAGAGTCAGTGTCTCTATCTTTCCTCCCCTACAGTGTCAGTGTCTCTATCTTTCCTCCCCTACAGAGTCAGTGTCTCTATCTTTCCTACAGAGTCAGAGTGTCGAGGGGAGCCTGTGAGGGACTTCTACCAGGTGCAGCGTGGATACACCATCTGCCAGACCACACGCATGGTCTCCTGGGTAGAGTGCTCCGGCGCCTGCGACACGGGTGCCTGCTGCGCCAGCCAGAGAATGAAACGTCGGAAATACACCTTTGAGTGCAGCGACGGAAGGTCATTCAGCGAGGAAGTGGAGAAGACCATCAAGTGTGGCTGCGTGGGCTGTATGTAGCACGCTTCACACAAACCTGCTATCGCCGCCGTCGAACGCACCACAGACAGAGAGAGAGAACCGGAGAGGAAGAAGAAATAAGAGAATGAGAAATAGTATAAAGAAATATATATATATATATATAAACCTCTATGTATTATGGACAACAATCTTTATAAAATAGGGCATTATCTTCTCTTTGTTTGGGTGTGTGAAGTACAGAAACACAGAGGAAACACAACAACCAAACCATTGTATTTGCAACATTGTTTGGAAGGGTTTTAAAGATGTCAAAGGTGTTGCATTCAGAGCAAGGACTCAACCAACCCCTCATACACACATGGTCTAAACCTTTGGCCCCTTGGCCATCCATCCATTAGGTCCCAGATAGCCTAAGCACCATCTCTCATCTTTTCTTCCCGATGGCAGTGTGTGCAATGTAGCGTCTGGCCTGGTCAGGGTGGCAGGAGGGAAGAGGTACAGAGATATTGAAAGAGAGGGAGGAGACTGGGGTTGTGCTGTAGTTGAGTTTGGTTAGGCAAGGGCTGGAGCTGGGCTGGAGTTGGGCTAGAGTTGGGCTGGAGCTGGGCTAGAGCTGAGCAGAAGCTGGGCAGGGCTGGTATAAGCTTGCCTGGGCTGTGAGTTGAGCCAAATAAGGTCAGGCTTAGCTGGGCTGGGCCAGATTGCAGTTGAGCTGTGCTGGGCTGAGCAGAGCTGGGGCTAGGTCGGGCTATAGCTGGTCTAGTCCGAAGCTTATTAGACTCCTGGAGTCTTTAGAACAAGATATGTCCATTATTTTCCTTATTTATAACACTACCGCACTGAATACCAGCACTGAGAATCAGTGCCCTTCACAGCGCGCACACATACACACACCCACACACAAACACACACAGTAGAGAATGGTCTTGTCTGAGCAGAAGGAAACACACACACTAACAAACACACATTTTCTGTCTGATCAGAAAGGTAATTTCATTAGAAGCAATTCACATTGTGATGCAGGTAGACCCTCCATTTCCCTACTGTAGGCTATAAGCTATAACCCCATCTGGAGTGGGCAGTGCCCGTTGGAGACCCATCTCCCAGCACGCATTGCCTCAGGTTGATTTGCATAAACCCTCCCCCTTTGAGCAGGAGGATGATTAGGCCCTTCAATGCCTGCAGTATTAAACGTGTGCAAACTGTTGCATGTGAGAAGTTTGCAAATGATATGTAGAGCTTTTTATTATCATGATGTATATTATTACAGAACAAAGATGCAGAATATAATTTTTTGTTTGTTTTGTTATGTCTAATTTCAATTATTTGTTTTGCATTATATTTTGTTTTCTGGTGTAACCTAACTCATTTAGCCTTCTCTTCATACAGAAATGCCTAACAGATTCTAATATATATATTTGTATTTCATTTTGGTATAGTATTTTTATATGTTAAAGAGTAAATCTGTGTTTTCTGGAAGCTTCTATTGGAACGGGCACGATGGCATTTGATTGGTTCCATAGCTGTTTTCATTAGTTTATTTCACTTGCTCAAACAAGCTTGTTTGTAATTGTCCAAAACAAGGTAGCGAATGGTTGGCCTTGTTCTATAGGAGGCAGTATTTATGTAAAAACACGTTTAATACTGTATATGTTGTCTTCCATGTGAATTTGACATATAATTCATTTAGAAGTCTGTCTGCTGTTTTGTTTTATTTATTTTCTCTTAAGACTTTTTCCTCTAGAGTATAAAATACATAAATTGTTGCAGATTTTCAAAAATTATTGGAAAAAAAGGAATACAAAGTTACAATAAAAACTAGTGTAACAAAAAAGAAAAGCTGTAAGGTATTTGTGACATCACTTAATAGCCAGTTAAGACAGTGCTTGTACCCTCTGGCTCAGACACATTCCTCATTGGCTGTTGGGCCAGAGTGGGTGGAGTTAAAATGCAAATAAGAGAGATGCCCCTCCTGCTCTGAAATAGATTTTTCCTGTATTTACCATACTCTGAAATATAGTGAAAGGGTTTTGATCCTTGTGTTGATTTTGTCGAAGTGTTCGGTCGAATTTCTGTCATTTTAAATTGGGGACATTTTCCGTCATAGATAGAAGTAATTATAAGATTATAAGTGAAACTGTCACAGTTGACTGAAACTTATCAGCTGTAGGAAGCTTACTTACTGTGGATGTGCACAAAGATGGAGTCTACATTTGACCTGCATTAAGCACTATTGATGCTGCCATCTCACCATTATACTGTGGCGGGGGCATATGGGTGGAATGACAGCAAACTGTAGACCTGCCATCTTTCATCTGCAATTGGATCCACCTATAGCAATCTTATGAGTGTTTTGTCCATTTGTACATGTACAGTTAAATCTCTCTACTCTGACAGGCCTGTTTAGTTCCCATTATAAAGGTATAAAGACACCACATCCTCTGTGTTTTATAAGTGGGAGATCTACAGTACTGTGGAGTAGGATGGAGACCTACAGGACTGTGGAGTAGGATGGAGACTTACAGCACTGTGGAGTAGGATGGAGACTTACAAGACTGTGGAGTAGAATGGAGACTTACAAGACTGTGGAGTAGAATGGAGACTTACAGCACTGTGGAGTAGGATGGAGACCTACAGGACTGTGGAGTAGAATGGAGACTTACAGCACTGTGGAGTAGGATGGAGACTTACAGCACTGTGGAGTAGGATGGAGACCTACAGGACTGTGGAGTAGGATGGAGACCTAAAGGACTGTGGAGTAGGATGGAGACCTAAAGGACTGTGGAGTAGGATGGATACCTACAGGACTGTAAAGTAGGATGGAGACATATAGGACTGTGGAGTAGGATGGAGACCTAAAGGACTGTGGAGTAGGATGGATACCTACAGGACTGTAAAGTAGGATGGAGACTTACAGGACTGTGGAGTAGGATAGAGACCTACAGACTGTGGAGTAGGATGGAGACATATAGGACTGTGGAGTAGGATGGAGCTCTACAGGAATGTGAAGTAGGATGGAGACCTGCATGACGGTGGAGTAGGATGAAGACCTACAGGACTGTGGAGTAGGATGGAGACCTACAGGACTGTGGAGTAGGATGGAGACCTACAGGACTGTGGAGTAGGATAAAATTGAACCTATACACTGACCGAGTTCAGTTAATTGTTTTTTTCTTTTGGGAGGGGGGTGGGATTGGAAGGATGATCCTAAATCTGTGCTTAAGAGCAACTTCTACCCAGAGCATCCTGTTGCAGTGGACTCTGTTTGCCACCATGTTAACCTTAGTCTAGATTCAATCAGATCTAGTGCTCCCCGGCAATAGCCGAAACCCTCATAGCTGATGTTCTGACGGTGTCGGAGGTGTAACTGCGTTTTAGCTCTCAAATCGGTGAGCAGCTGCTCCTGATCATTGTCATGAAGCCACACCCGTCCCACTCTCGTTTGAAGTTCAGAACGAGAAAGTATAGGCTTTATAGAAATAATTGAAAATCCTTAAACTAAATTAGAATTTCTCTCAGCCTAATCGAGGTGTAGATTACATATCACATTCCAATGTTTGAACAAGGCTGCATGGGATTTCTCTTAATGCAACTCCGTGCAGCCAATAGAGCCCCACAGTGGAGGTGTCATAATACCCATAAAACCTAGCGGTCAAACAGGGAAATGGTTCCAATCGTTTTTCGCATAGGGAATTTCAAATCACTTAAAATAAGGGCTGTGTTTCGTGTTGGTATACAGTACCATGGCGTGATGTTTTGAAAAGGTGCCTTTTATCAATATATTAGTCTCCATTTACTCTCAAGATCAAAATGCTAATTAGCATCAAAGTAGACATCATGCAAGACTACAAATCCCTGCAAGCTCCTGCATGTCATCTCTGGCTGACACCTTTACTAACAGGCATTGTGTCATTTTAAACTTGCACAAGACAGTTCACAGAATTCTAATTTTAAAGAAATGTAGCCAATTCATGAATTACTAAATGTAGCTAACATTAGACAGTAAATCCAGAGATTCTTACCTTTTGTCTCGACTTGGCAGTCTCATCCTGATCATCATGCCATTTGTAGTTCCTTATCAGGGACGTGCACAGGAATTTTGAGGGGCAGTTGCTCTGACCTGAAAAAAGGGCACCCCTCCCACCCCCCAAAAAAACACAAAAAAAACTCACGGGTTATATGAAAGACTGAGAATAACAGGGTCTTTATTAAAATATATATACACAAAGAAGTAAAACACTGAAATACAGCACTCAATCACCTTAACTACTACTAATAATAACACAGAAAAACATGACTTGAGTCATGAAAATCCCTACATCAATATCCCTATCAATATCCTATCAAGTCACTGATAGGTTTCTCCAAATTTACATACTAAACATGCAAAGCTTCAAAAGGAGAAGCCGCCTATTAGGGGGCCATTTCAACAAAAATCTTCAGAACTTCTTTCTTGTCGATTCCTATGTCCTTCTCTATGGCCAGCAGGAGGGAGGTCAGACAGCCGCTCTTGACCACACTGATTTCTGAGCCTTGATTTGACCAGCTTCAGCTTTGAAAGGAACGTTCTACCGCTGCAGTGGACACGGGTAGAGTGGCATATATTTTGATTAGTCTGAATAGTGTGGGGAATATGAATGACGTTAGCATTGTTTTCCTTGAATACTTGAGCATAGACTTGACTGTCCTCTTGGGACACTTGTAAGATGCATGGAAGACTCTCAGCTCTGTTTGAAGGTTGGTCTCTTCCCCTGAAGTCCATAAAACTCACATAGTGAATGTGCTGTATCAACACCTTGGCCAATATCCTTCCCTGCTCTGGGTCAGTGAGTCTCTGCAGTGACATCACAATGTCCCGAGTTTTCCCTTCCCCGTAAAAATCTTCTCTCAAGCTCCTGTCTCAATCTGTCCAGAAAGGTATAGTATGTCCTTCCCCTGTAATATTCCTCCAAGGTCTGGACTGCATCATCTTGTCTTGCTGATTTGGAAGTGTATTTCAGCTTTGCAGGGACTTTTCTTTGTCTACCTGGAATATTTGTGGGAATGCTTATGTCATTTTCCTCTGCAATTGTTGTGGCAGTGTTGTATATTTGTGAGAATTGGTTGTCTCTCCTCAGTTCCACTACTCGCTTCAAGACACCATCTAACACAGAGTAAGCAGCAGCCAAGTCTGGAGTACTTTTTGAGGCAACTGATGTCTCCATGAACACTGGCGTTGCTATTTCAAGACACAGCAAAATTCAAAATCTATGCTGCTCAACAGCATTTAGCTTCTCCTGCAGCCAGATCGGGGGGGTCACACTCTCTCAGATCTCTCAAGTACTGTAGGGCAGCAGGGAGGACCTTCCTAATTGTCTTTAAAGCATCTTCCCTGCAGCTCCACCGGGTGTCTGAAAGCCTCTGTAGTTCAAGGACACGCGTTGGTCTGGATTCATGGCTTTTTGAGTATCCACAAATGCAGCATGGCGCTTTGTAGAGTTGGCAATGAATGTGTACAGCCTCTCAACGACTGTGAAGAAATCCACAAAGTGCTTGTTGGATTTTGCACTCTCAACTAAAACGAGATTTAAACAATGTGCATGGCAGTGCACATATAATGCTCTCTCATTTTGTCTCTGAATCCGGGACTGCAGCCCATTGTAGCGTCCACTCATATTGGCAGCTCCATCATATCCCTGTCCACAGACATCTTGAATGTTGAAGTTGTTTTGCTCAAGTAGCTTCATCACTACATTCTCCAGTGCCTCTCCGTTGTTGATGCCACATCACATAGTTGGACAAAGCGCTCCTTTATAGTCATGTTGTGGACATATCGCACAACAAAGGACACCTGCTCAATATGTGACACATCAGTGGTCTCGTCCAGCAAAATAGAAAATTGTGATGCTTCTGTCACTTCCTTCTGTATGATTCGTTTCACATAAAGACTAAGTGCTTTTATGAGGTCGTTTTGTGTCCTATTGGACAGGAGAGACACCTGGCACCTTTGGTTTGATGCTTGTTTTTCCTTGACTGCATCAAGATGAAGCCCGAGTACGCTGTCATATTGGCCAAGCAAATCCACCATGTTCAGAAAATTTCCCTCTATTTGAACTTGACAAGCCTTCTTCATTTCCCCTAAAGGCCAAAGCTTGTTTGGCCAGATATAATCTTGATGTCTATTAAACGGAACATAATATCTCTGTTTTTCTGCCTCTCTCTTTCTTTGGCTGCTTCCATCTGAGAATCAGCTACTGCAAAAGCCCTCTGCAGTGTATCTTTTGTAAAGGCATTCCACCTAATCATGCTTAGCATATGCAATTCACTGCTGCGGTGCTCCTTAATCTTCACTTTGGCCTGCCTGCCTCCACAAGTTTATCCCTACAGACTTCCATCCAGTCCTGCTCTTAAATCTTTCCTCATTCATAAAATTCCTGCAGCTAAAGCAATGCATGGCATCATTCAGTGGAGAATATTCCAGCCAGGGGTCATCGTTATACCATTGGGCTTGAAAGAGCGCCCATCTGGATTTTTAGGGAACTTTACCATAGGACGGCAAGGCCCGACTGAATTGGAAAATGTGATGAAGGTCTGATCGTATTTAAGATTGCTGCTTTGTACATGAGCTGGATCTGTGGGATTAGCCAACCTCAGCAAAAATCTAAATCTGTTGACTCTGCCCCACTCGTCATCTCAATATCTTCCCTTGCTGATGCTCTCGTCTCCCTCATCTCATCCTCTTGCTCATCTATCATTTCCCTATTTTGCCAGTCTGTCCTGATCTCATCTGGGATTGGCTCTGGCTCTGTCTCTGAATGCAGCTGATGCACTGGGCTCATCATCTGTCCAATTACATATTATTGTTATTGCCATTATCATTATTATTTTAATGCCCACTAATGGTATTTATGTTCTGCTCAGGCAAGATCTTTGAAATGACCTCTAAAATAGCCTATGTTTTTTTAGATTACAATTATTTAACCCTGGCTGTACTTTCTAGCATGGTCTCTCATCTCATATTTGGTGATCATCACTTAAGCCTACCTGCCCTATGTGCCTCCTCCTGGTCCACATTTTCCTCACATAGTCTGGAGGCTTGTGACTGCTCCTCCTCATCTTAAATGTGATGTAATTATGAAACATTGCCATTAGTAGGCTAAAATATGAGTCTGATTAATTAATCAATTTGCCTACACAATGTCATGTCATCTTTATCACAGTGCAAAGTCTCTGTCTCACCTGCTGGTTGGCTCTTTTCGCAGCTAACCCTGCAGTGATGTGCTGCCCTTTGCTGCCTCCCTGAATTGTCTCTCCCTCTTCTGAATCCGCCTCTTTTCAGTGGGCATCTTGGCTTCAAACAATACCAAAAATAGTGATAGGATTTAGGCATTTAACCATTTTGAATAAAATAAATAATGTGATGCATTACTTCCATCATTCATTCTTCTTGCTAAAACGAAATGTGAGAAACTAACTATCAGCAGACATGTAGCTTAGTTTGCCTAATGCCTACCAAAAAAAAGAGTAGCCTAGGCTGCTTGTCTGCAAGCTATCTGTCTGATTATTTAGGCTAAACGTGGCAAACTCAGCCTGGATTTATGAAGATTTTAATTCATTTCATAAACCTTGATGATGATGATCATTCGTTTGTTATACATCACAAACTCACCTTTTCCGACAACGTTGAGTCGTCTCACCCGACAACCGCGACAATCTCCATCTAGGCCGCTCATGCAGGCTCAGCTCAGGTGCCGGTCGCGTGCAGCGCTGCAGCCAAGTAAACAGAGTTTGCCCTTCCCTACTGACTTTCACTTTCGGTGCCCGAATGGAAGTGAATGAGACTTTGCGATTTTTTTTTTATCTAGGCCTACGTGAATTATTTTATTTTTTTCCTCGGAAGGGCAACGTGAGTCGAGAAGGGCATATGGGCAGTTGCCCGGGCAACCTGAGCAACCCCCCTGTGCACGTCCCTGTTCCTTATGATAGCCACATTACCATTAAAAAAAAAAATTTGGGGGGGTAAATACAGACGAATATATTGATAAAAGTCACCATGTCCTACAGAGATGTAGAGGGCAAGTTTACACAAAACACAGCCCTTATTTGAAGTGTTTCTAAACTCCCTTATGGGAAAAGTTTATGGTGGAAAAACGATTGGAACCACTACCTTGTTTGACCGCTAGGATTTATGGGTATTAGGACTCATACTGTGGTACTCTATGACAATGTCCACTTTAGGTATAATGCCAGGAGCTGCTTGTGGATTTGACAGCTCTAACACAATTCCACCTCCGACACCACCAAAACAACCGTTCTTCGGATGTCAGCTAAAGCGGATCTGATTGAATAGAACCCTTAGTCTTGTATACACACACAAGGTTTTCCTAAGGTGTCCACATTGTATGATATTGAAGTGCCATCTCATCCTTTAGCTAAACGTTTAGCTCTATCCCTCCCAGGTTTCAACATCAGTTCATCACAGTTCTCAGAAAAAGGACTTCACAAATATGGATAGTTGAAAATCAACCCGATCCTTTTGGTATAGTGTGAAACCACTAAAGACTCAACCACCATACATGGACAGAAAACTGTACTCAGTATCATTTCATTGTGAAAGACAGTCTTTGTTGTATTGACCTTGTGCAACAACAAAAATAATCACAAAAACAATTTCCTACAGATGTGCTACTTCGGTTGCTTTAGTTGTGTTCCATCGCAGGTGTGATGGTTGGATTTAACTGGAAGTCCCAGTGATGCTGAATGTATATAGTATCTATCTTATCTATTGCCACTGACAAAATGTTTACTCCTCCACTTTTCATTCATTAAACTTTAATGTGTGTATTTTTAGCATGGACTCTAACGTGTCCCTTCATTGGTTTGAATGGAGCTTGTGTGTGTGGTAAGGTTGAGGGGGGGAGGTGTCGACAGAGTTCCTGAGCTGGAAAACATTTCAATTGTTTTATTTTAAAGCATGTACAGTGCCTTTCGGAAAGTATTCAGATCCCTTTACATAAAATAGTTTTTTTTTTTAAATCTAAAATCCTCAGCAATCTACACACAACACCCGATAATTAAAGTTAAAAAAGGCTGTGAATTTTTTGTAAATGTATTAAAAACAACACAGAAATACCTTATTTAAATAAGCATTCAGACCCTTTGCTATGTGACTCGAAATTGAGCTCAGGTGTATCCTGTTTCCATTGATCATCCTTGATATTCTCCTACAACTTGATTTGAGTCCTCGTGGTAAATTCAATTGATTATACATGATTTGGAAAGGCACACACCTGTCTATATAAAGGTCCCACAGTTGGCAGAGCAAAAACCAAGCCATGAGGTTAAAATAATTGTCCATAGAGCTCCGAGACAGGATTGTTTCAAAGCACAGATCTGGGGAAGGGTACAAAACTTTTTCTGCAACACTGAAGGTCCCCAAGAACACAGTTTGGAACCAGAGTATGCCACCTGGCCAAACTGAGCAATTGCGGGAGAAGGGCCTTGGTCAGGGAGGTGATCAAGAACCCGATGGTCACTCTGACAGAGCTCTACAGTTCCTCTGTGGAGATGGGAGAACCTTCCAGAAGGACAAACACTTCTGCAGCACTCCACCAATCAGGCCTTTATCGTTGAGTGGCCAGACGGAAACTACACCTCTGTAAAAGGCACATGGCAGCCCGCTTGGAGTTTGCCAAAAGGTACCTAAAGACTCTCAGACCATGAGAAACCAGATTCTCTGGTCTGATGAAACCAATATTGAACCCTTTGGCCTGTATGCCAAGCGTCACATCTGGAGGAAACCTGGCACCATCCCTACGGTGAAGCATGATGGTGGCAGCATCATGCTGTGGGGAGTTTTTCAGGGGCAGGGACTGGGAGACTAGTCGGGATCGAGTCAAAGGCGAACGGAGCAAAGTAGAGAGAGATCCTCGATGAAAACCTGCTTCAGAGCGTTCAGGACCTCAGACTGGGGTGAAGGTTCACCTTCCAACAGGAAAACGACCCTAAGCACACAGCAAAGACAATAGAGTAGTGGCTTCAGGACAAGTCTCTGCATGTCCTTGAGTGGCCCAGCCAGAGCCCGGACTTGAACATCTCTAGAGAGACCTGAAAATAGCTGTGCAGCAACACTCCCCATCCAACCTGACAGAGCTAGAGAGGATCTGCAGAGAATAATGGGAAAAACTCCCCAAATACAGGTGTGCTAAGCTTGTAGCATCATACCCAAGAAGACTTGAGACTTTAATCGCTGCCAAAGGTGCTTCAACAAAGTACTAAGTAAAGGGTCTGAATACTAAATGTGATACTTCCATTTTTTTTTTTTATAAATGTGCAAAATGTTATAAAATACCTGTTTTTGCGTTTTCATTATGTGGTATTGTGTAGATTGAGGAGGTATCCAGTTTGAATTCAGGCTGTAACAAAATGTTGACAAGGTCAAGGGGTCTGAATACTTTCCGAATGTCTTTAGAAACTTTTGAAAATGTAGTCTCTCATTTACATAAGTAGTCACACCCCTGAGTCAATACATGTTAGAATCACCTTTGGCAGCGATTACAGTAGTGAGACTTTATAGGTAAGTCTAAGAGCTTTGCATACCTGGATTGTACAATATTTGACAATTATTTAAATTCTTCAAGCTCTGTTATTGTTTAGGTTATTGTCCTGCTGAAAGGTGAATGTTTCCCAGTGTCTGTTGGAAATCAGACAACCAGCTTCTCCTCTAGGATTTTGCTTGTGCTTATCTCTATTCTGTTTATTTTTATACAAAAAAACTCCCTAGTCCTTGCCGATGACAAGCATACCCATAACATTATGCAGCCACCACCACGCTTGAAAATATGAAGAGTGGTACTCAGTGATGTGAACAAAGTTAACTTCTCTACCACGTTGCAGTTTTACTTTAGTGCCTTATTGAATGCAGGATGCATGATTCTGAATATTTTTATGCTGTACAGGTGTCCTTAGGAAGGACGCCTGTAACTTTGTAGTGGCTGGGTGTATTAATACACCATCCAAAGTGTAATTGATAACCTAACCATCAAAAGAGATATTCAAAGTCTGCATAAAACAATACCCGTCTACCAATGCAAGCATACTGCTTGCAATAAGGGGAGGCATTGGAAAACCTCCCTGGTCTTTGTGGTTGAAATTCAGTGCTCGACTGAGGGACTTAACAGATAATTAATTGTATGTGTGGGGTACAGAGATAAGGTAGTCCTTTAAAAAAATCAGGTTGAACACTATTGCACACAGTTTTGTGCTCTCAAACTTATTTAGGCTTGCCATAACAAAGTGGTTGAATACTCACTGACTTGAGACATTTAAGCTTTTCATTTTTAATTAATACAAATTAATAACTCTAAAAATAATTCCACTGACATATGGGATATTATGTGTAGGCCAGTGACACAAAATCAAATGGTAATCAATTTTTAATTCAACTTGAAACAATGTGGAAAAAGTCAAGGGGTGTGAATACTTTCTGAAGGCACAATGAGGATGAGTAGAGTGAAATTTTACTTGTAATTCCATGGTGGTATGTACATATGATAATGATATTTTATAAGATCAAAGTGAAGAATACAGTTGTTTTAGTTATACCTCAAAATGACACCTCAAAATGACTGACAGTAGATTAGTGAAAGCTAACCACTGGAGATGGATGCATGGACAAACGAAGCATGAAACCAGATATACAATTCAAACACCTTTATATCTAGTCCAGCAAAAATACAACGTCATCACCTTAAGACGTCTCATTATTGGGATTAACACATAAATCAGTTATTTATTTTCCAATATACAAAATCAAAAACTATAAATATCCACAGTAAAGAAGAATAAAACATGTTCAAGTTTGATATTTGGTGGATTGCTTAATTTAGGTCTACTGTATGTATTTACCTATAGGGATTTCTTAAATAACAATATAAAACATGAATTATACCTTTTTGCATTTACAAATGATTAATATGTGAAATAACCATGATAAAAATAACACTGTGCTAAAATGTGTCTTCTTTCTATTGACATAGACAAACGGAGGTCAAGCTATTGCTGAAGTACAGAAGCGTCACACCAAGAAAACATCTTCCTGAAACAAAATATCAACATATTCTGAGAACTACAAATAATACATGGCAGACAGGCTATTTCTATAACATTGGGATAAACACTACCGGTCAAAGGTTTTAGAACACCTACTCATTTGAAAGGTTTTTCTTTATTTTTTACTATTTTCTACATTGTAGAATAATAGTGAAGACATCAAAACTATGAAATAACACATATGGAATCATGTAGAAGACAAAAAACGTGTTAAACAAATCAAAATCTATTCAAATAGCCAACATTTGCCTTGATGACAGCTTTGCACAATTTTGGCATTCTCTCAGCTTTATGAGATAGTCACCTGGAATGCACCTCAATTAACAGGTGTGCCCTCTTAAAAGTTAATTTGTGGAATTTCTTTCCTTCTTAATGCGTTTGAGCCAATCAGTTGTGTTGTGACAAGGTAGGGGGGTATACAGAATATAGGCCTATTTGGTAAAAGACCAAGTCCATATAATGACAAGAACAGCTCAAATAAGCAAAGAGAAACAACAGTCCATTATTACTTTAAGATATGAAGGTCAGTCAATACGGAGCATTTCAAGAACTTTGAAAGTTTCTTCAAATGCAGTCCCAAAAACAATCAAGCGCTATGATGAAACTGTCTCTCATGAGGACCGTCACAGGAATGGAAGACCCAGATTTACCTCTGGTGCAGAGGATAAGTTCATCAGAGTTACCAGCCTCAGAAATTGCAGCCCAAATAAATGCTTCAGAGTAACAGACATCTCAACATCAAATGTTCAGGCCTGATTCACAGTCATGGTCAAATTGCTGCAAAGAAACCACTACTAAAGGACACCAATAAGAAGAAGACTTGCTTGGGCCAAGAAACACGAGCAATGAACATTAGACCGGTGGAAATGTGTCCTTTGGTCTGGAGTCCAAATTGGTGATTTTTGGTTCCAACCGCCGTATCTTTGTGCATGAACGGATGATCTCCGCATGTGTATTTCCCACCGTAAAGCATGGAGGAGTTGGTGTTATGGTGTGCTTTGCTGGTGACACTGTTATTTATTTAGAATTCAAGGGACACTTAACCAGCATGGCTACCACAGCATTCTGCAGCGATACGCCATCCCATCTAGTTTGGGCTTAGTGGGACTATCATTTGTTTTTCAACAGGACAATGACCCCAAAACACACCTCCAGGCTTTGTAAGGGCTATTTTACCAAGAAGGAGAGTGATGGAGTGCTGCATCAGATGACCTGGACTCCACAATCTACCAACTTCAACCAAATTGAGATGGTTTGGGATGAGTAGGACCGCAGAATGAAGGAAAAGCAGCCAAGTGCTCAGTATGTGGGAACTCCTTCAAGACTGTAGGAAAAACATTCCAGGTGAAGCTGGTTGAGAGAATGCCAAGAGTGTGCAAAGGCAAAGGGTGGCTATTTGAAGAATCTCAAATATAAAACATAGTTTGTTTTGTTTAACACTTTTTTGGTTACTACATGATTCCATGTGTGTCATTTCATAGTTTTGATGTCTTCACTATTATTTTACAATGTAGAAAATAGTACAAATAAATAAAAACCCTTGAATGAATAGGTGTTCTAAAACTTTCGACCAGTAGTGAATACTGAACAAAAATATGAATATGTAAAGTGTTGGTCCCATGTATCATGAACTGAAATAAAAGATCCCAGAAATTGTCCATACGCACAAAAAGCATTTTTCTCAACTTTTGTGCACAAATTTGTTTCAATTTATTTATTTAAATTTCCTTATTAGAAATGTAACTCAGTAAAATCTGTGAAATGGTTGTGTTTATATTTTTGTTCAGTATATTACTTACTGATCATACAAAGATTTGAAAAGTAGAAGCATTTTCTACAACAGTTCTCATATGGCCACCAAGGGTCAGTATACGGCAATATAGTCCAAATAAAAGGCCAACACTACCATACAAGATAAAACATATCGAGCCAACATTAGATACAATGTGTGGCTCCATGTAGCGTTATCCCTGGTATCTGCTCTCAAACAGCAAACCCCCCTTCCAAAATAGGTGACCAATGACACATCTTCCAAGGGTTCATATCTTCAGTTGTTAATGCTCATACAGTTCAGCACACAGAGGGCCACGGTAAACGTGCATGCATAGTCTTAGTTAAAGAAGTTTCGGAAACAAATGCTAGTTCAGAAAAAAACAAGGTGAAAGACTGGCGCAACAAGCATTTTGCTAAATGTAAACGCTACAGGCAGCTACAGCATGCAATAAGCAGGTAATGACAACACCAGACCATTAAACTTTAACGGGAATCAAATAAGATAAGAAGGACTGGATCAGAGTTACAACATAACGAGGCAGGTGTAAATATCTCACACGCATTGCAACGGAAAAAAAACCCTCCTTTGTTAACTCGGACAGTATTTGAAAGTTAAACAAAGCTACCATAACATCAGTTATAAGGCTACATCTCTGAAAATAAATATCCCCAGAATCTAAAACAACAAAAAGACATTAAAAGAGAACTCATCGGAATAACAACCCATGATGGGAAGCAGGGTGGTTTTAATAGCAGGAAGACGGAGGAGAGTCGGGGACAGAGGGCTGAACACATGGAGGGAAATTGTGCATTAAGATGCACAAATCCACAAAACTGGTGCAGGCCTTGAACAAATGACCAGATTTACAAGATAACTGGAGAAGAGTTTAACATGTGAAGGACCACAACATGACAACGTGTGCTGACCTGCACCAAATCCATATCTAGAAAGCTCCCTTTCTCACTCTTCCTACAGTACATGTGTCTGTGCAATGGCCAGAGAACTGAGGCTTCACCTGTTGTCAACGCATTACTCTACATCTGATAAATAAGGCACCTGTTCACAAAGTCACAAACTCTTTGATTGCAAGATGGGCGGGAGACATTGATGAATATAGGCTATAGTTCCAAGAGAGAATGTTCAGTGAAACCTGGGCTGTGCTGCAGTCAGAGAACATCATTTTTTATTTCGTAGCAACACGGTGCTGCCGTTTTCATGCCATTGCCATTAAACCTCACTATTTTTCAAATCGTTGAATAGACACTATGGAATACAAAAAACTTGGACAAACAAAGGTAGAGGACCTGGCATGCTGTATGTAGTCTGAATAACTAATAAACTCTGCATCAAACACCAAAATAAAATGACTTACAAGTTTAGAGTGCAGACATACGCTTATAATAAGATACATCTCCATCTCCAGGCCAGTTAGACAACACTAAACAAGACAAAACCAGTATTTTTCCTCTTTCTTCAGCATGTCGATCACCTTCCAAACGATAATTTACCAACACCGCTTGGGAAGAACACACAAAAATAGGTACTACCAGTCCTTTCTACTATATTCCAGATAAAAAATAAAAAAAATATTGTCAGATTGGCTGTTACAGTCCATGTCTGCGCACAAGCTTTATTTCTGTAGGGATGTCCTGGTGCGCTTGGCTGGAGTCTGTGGGCTCTCCTGGCTTCTCTTTGTGGCACCTTTAGGAGTTCCGCTCTGAGCAGGTTCATTGGCTCTCTTTATGGCAGGCTTAGGGCTTGTGCTAACAATATGTGTAGGCTCCAGAGCTCTCTTTGTGGCACCCTTAGGAGTTCCACTCTGAGCAGGTTCATTTGCTTTCTTAGTGGCAGGCTTAGGGCTTGCACTCTGAGGGACAGAGGGGGGTGGAGTGGCCTCCATCTTCCTCTGTGACCTTGTGAGAACCTGGTCAGGAGAACCTGGTGTTTTGACGTCCATGCTCTGTTGAGGAGTCTCTGCAGCACTTTCAGCGCCATTGCTCTCAGTACCTTTACTTTCAGTGACTTTAATCTCCGAGATTCTACTTTGAGAGGGTCTCTTTGTTTGACCTTTTGTTTGACCTGCTTTTGTTGCCATAGTCTTATCCACCCCTGCCTTCTCTGCTACAACCTGCTGTTTGTTAAAGTCAGTCTTGGGGACGGTGGCAGGAGCAGGGGTGTTTTTCTGTGCTTTTGGAGTCATCACTCTTTGGGGAGACCTCTGTGGTGATGCACTCTCTTTCCTACTGAGATCCCTTAAGGTTCTACTGCTGCTGCTAATCTTGACTGATCTCTCCAGGACAGCAGATTTTGCTGGAGTCTTTCTACTAGGAGATGGCTGTGCTCGCTCTGTTTTGACTACACTTGGCTCCTTTACACTTTTATCACCAGAAATTGATAATTTCTGCCTCTGGGCCATGGCCGGTTTCAATTTCGACGGTTTTGCCAATTTTGTCTTTGGGGGTTTAGAGGGTTTGACTTTGGAAGCTTTAAGCTCTTTTCTTGGGGCCCCTTTCGGTGTCTTGGAGCTCTGTTGACCTTGCATTTTCTCCCTTATATTGGAGTACTTCCTCAGGATCCGGGCGCTGGCTGGGTTCTTGGCCTTTGCTGAGGCCTTCTGGCCATCGGCTGGTTGTGCCTGTGCCTCTGCAGAGGAAACATAGGCTTTGGTGGAGATCCGAGTGGCTGTAGTCAGCTCTCGCTTTTCCTTCCCTTTGGGAATACTTGTACTGACCTCCTGCTCAAGGGCTTTAGCGATCAGCTTCTGACTCTTAGGGTTGCTCTTCACAGGGGAAGCCATGGCAAACTTCTTCAAGTGTTTCTTCAAGCGCTCGGCTTGAAGGCTAGGGAAGACCCCTTGGGATGGCCTTTGGGACATACCGGGGAAGAGCAGCTGGGTCTCAGAGGGAAGACGCGTGTTCACCTTCTTTACGATGACCAGGGATTGGGTTTCTGTTGACTCCATGTACCAGTGGCAAATGCTGGCTAGGTCCAAATCGTTCTTGAAAAGCATCTGGACGAGGGAGTACCTCTGATGATCCGAAGACTTGGGCTTGCGGACCCTGCGCTTACTCTTCCATATCGCTGCTTGTCTGTCTGCCTTATTTTTGTGTCTTGGCGTTGGATGTCCCTCTTTGTCCATCTGGACCCAGCCTCTTTGCATCTTATCGAACCTGGTGTTCAAAGAAGAGATTTTCTGTTGGTTTTCCTCTATATCCAATAACTCCAGGAACTTGTGTCGACTCTGTACTGGGAGCTCCAGCTTGGGCAGGAGAGGAGTTACTGAGCTGGAGGGCAGAGGGGAACTGACCAGCAAAGGTGAATCCCTCAATGAAGACTTGATGATCCTCTCTGGTTTGAACCTGATGGGTGATGGGAGTCTCACTGGGGATTTCAGCCTAATGGGAGATGCCACTTCACTCAATTTCTCAGCTGTGATTGAAGCACTGGTCGAGGGTGTGGGCGACCTCTGGACTCTCAAAGCTGACTTCCTGTTCTCCACTGGGGTCGGTGGGGTTGCCGAGGTAATGGACTGGCTGGCCACGTCAGTTTTACTACTTTCACTCCTCAATGGCATTCTCCCAGGTTTGTCTGAAGCACTGCTGATGGAAGACCTACTAGAATCTTCAGATGAAGTTTTGTTATCCATTGAAGTTTGTGCCTCTGCCTTCTTCAGCAAAGTAGGTTCCTCTGAATTTTTCAGGAAAGTCAATTTGCTTGATTCTCCATCCTTTTTTAGAGTTCTTTTGCTTCTTAGTGGACTACTTTGTTTTTGCGCCTCACTCTTTTTAATGCTTGTACCCTCTGTGAGAGCAAAATCCTCACTGCTAACTTGCTGACTCTCAACAATTTCAACTTCCTTTGCTACCATCATTGACGACCTGAGCTTCGGTCTAGTTTGCACCCTAGTTTCCTCTGCTGTTTTCTCTGTCTCGCTGGGTTTGGCTTTTGGAGCTGGCTGAGCTTTTTGAACTTTCAGCTCTGCAGAGCTCTGGGTGACTGCCCTGTTTTGATGAGATGAAGGGAAAATATGGGAGACGATAGGAAGAAGAGGAGAGGCAATGGGGAGGGGAGGGTTAAGCTCAGTGGAGGGGAGTGGGATGGAGGTAGACGGTTCTGGGGCAACAATGAAAGTAACAGCCCCTTCAACAGGAGGGGAGGTGTCAGGGACGAGAGGGGGGGCGTCAGGGACGAGAGGGGAGGCGCCAGGGTCGAGGGGAAGGGAGGCGCCAGGGTCGAGGGGAAGGGAGGCGCCAGGGTCGAGGGGAAGGGAGGCGCCAGGGACGAGAGGGGAGGCGCCAGGGTCGAGGGGAGGAGGCGCCAGGGTCGAGGGAGGGGCGCCAGGGTCGAGGAGGGGAGGCGCCAGGGTCGAGGGGAGGGGAGGCGCCAGGGTCGAGGGGATGGGAGGCGCCAGGGTCGAGGGGATGGGAGGCGCCAGGGACGAGGGGAGGGGAGGCGCCAGGGACGAGAGGGGAGGCGCCAGGGGAGGCGCCAGGGGAGGCGCCAGGGGAGGCGCCAGGGGAGGCGACAGGGACGAGAGGGGAGGCGACAGGGACGAGAGGGGAGGCGACAGGGACGAGAGGGGAGGCGACAGCTGCTGCCTGTTGCAGTCTGGCAGATCTGAGGGGTTGTCTGGACTCAGGGCTCCTGGAGGAGTTGACTGGTGTGTCTGGGACTTGAGGAGTGTCAGGAATGCTCTGGCTTGCTGTTATAGGGGCAATAGGGGTCCTTGTGTCAGACATGTTCTGACTTGCTTCAGCAGGGGTCTGTGTGTCAGGCAGGTTCTGAGTGATTTTAGCTTTAGGGGTTCTTTTGGGCCATATGGACACAGGGCTTTTGATCACTTCGGCTGAAGGGAGTGAGATTTGAGGAACCTCTGGCATGTTCTCAGAACATTTCTCAGATTGTTTCAGCGAGGCCTTGGTGAGGCGCTTTGACGAAGGGCTTTTGACGTTTTCCCCAGCAGGGATCGGGGTGAGAGGAGTCTCAGGTGAGACTTGTGGAATCTCAGACACATTCTCAGAATGGCTCTCAGTCTGTTTCAGAGACGCCTTAGTGGGGCGTTTAGTCTTAGTAGGAGTAGACTCTGGGGTGGTTTTGGCTGGCCGTTCACGCAAACATCTGTCAGAATGTCCAATAGGTCTACCATTCACATATCCACATATAACCATACTCTCTGTATCAATCACTGCAGCTTCCTTCACCCTTGAAGGAATCACCCGTGCTGGAATACCCTGTTTTTCAGAACGCCTGAGAGGCAATTCTTTCTCAACTGCCTTACTGACCTTTTTAGAAGACAAATCAACATGTGTCTTATTCTCTTCAGACACATTGTTGCCATCACCTGGAGCCAAGTCTGGTTCAACCTTGCCCGTTTCCTGCACCGCTATCCTTTCACTCTCTGTGGGAACCTCCATGCCAGCTTTTGCTTCTCCTCCAGAGCCCTCAGACGGTTTCTGGTCATCTGAAATGTGCAGTTCCAGAGGCTCAGCCTGCTCTTTGTCAACTGCACCTGCACTCACTACCTCTTTGTCTTCAGTGCTCTCCAGGGAAGGGGTCAGTGATGCCGATTCCTGTTGGGTTTCAGAGACAACTTTCTGGCCCTCTGGCACACTCTGCAGCATATCCTGGACAAGCTCAGCTTCTTCTGATGTCTTCTCCTGTGATGAGTTCACATCTTTCCCCATCAAAACCTGCTCTGGGTTTTCACTTAAAACTATGTAATTGTGCATACTGTTTACATCCTGATCTGCTGTCTCGACCTCAGTCTGAACTAGATTATCCTCTGGTGCTACGCTCTGCCTTGCCTGCTCCGGGTTCGTCCCTGTACTCTGCTCGTTATCCACTGGGGGACTCTGTGAAAGAGGTGGAGGAGCAGTCTGCTCTTTGCACTGACTCTGGTCTGTCTGACTAGTCTCAACAATCAGTGCCATCTCACTGGCTGATGCTGCTGCAGCCTCTACATCCCCAGCCAACTCACTTTCAGCTGGAAGCTCGGAAGGAGTTTTCTGAATGACCATCTCCATAAAACCTCCAACAAAAGGCATATCCACAAGAGGTACTCCCTCAGGCTTGCCAAGCACCTGTTTAGGGGTGACCAGAGTGATGACCTCTGGCATTGGAGCGGGACAGTTGCCACCATCATTGCGGACAGACGTCTTGGCTAATGTACGAACAGTCTTCAGCTCCCACATTTCCTCCACGTACATGTGACCTCTGGTGCTTTTCCTGGCATTGCGCCGAGGGAGCAGACGGTGCTGCCGTTCCCGGAAACACTCTGTTATTGGTTTGTCGATGTAGACGATGTCGCAGTGGCCGAGATCAGGGTCAGTTACAAACCGACACACTGAGGAAGTGTCCCTAGGTCGATGGTAGGAAGACCCCTTTATGGTCTTCCTTGCTGTCCCGGGAGAAACTGGGGGTATGTTGTTGGGGGTCTTTTCAGGTGGACTTTGTTTGACCAGCGTGTCTTTGGTATGTTCAAAGGAGCCTCTTTGTCTTGTTGAGCGATCAGCATGATCGTGCCTTTTCACAGAGGAGCCTTGTCCAGCACTGTAAGTATCTGCTCTGGTTGAGGAGTCAGAAATGCCCTGCATTTCTTCCAAAGTACCGGCGCCAGCAGGAAGAGAGGTGGTGAGCACACAGGATAGCTTCTTACCATCAGCCAGGTTGCTGGACTTCATGATTTTGATCTTTAGCGGAGCATGGTCACTAAGACGTTTACTCACACTGTCATCTGCGCTTCTGAACAGTGTTGCCAAAACCTTAGACTCCCCTGGGCCAGGTTTACGGAGATCCAAGGCCGGCCCAGCGGCCCCAGACACATTTCGTAACACAGCAGTCTGCTCTGGGGCTACCAACCTTTCTTGCCCCTCTGTCAATCCTTTTGGAGTGGAAGCCAGGGGAAGTTTCTCACCAGTCCTCCCCCTCTCTGGGGTCTGCAGACAGGGGGCAGGGCTAGGACCCTGAAGGGGTCCGTGCTCCATGGAGCAAGAGGGTTTGGAGGCAGAAGCTAGCGAAGCACTGGTGGAGGATATAGCCTTGACCTAGAACAAGAACCACCATGGGGTTATTCAATACCTCAGTTTAGTTATTACATAGACAAGACCAGAGCCCTGTATAGAGTTTTGCCATTGAGGTTTATGGAATTGTTGAATTTACATTACACTACAACCATAGAATTAGAATTCTAAAATGAACATGAACCTTATGACAGTATAAAAGGGAATCCATTTTGGTAAGGAAGCAGGTCAACCAGTGCTGTGATAAGATAATGTCAAATATTATTTGCACATTACCTTTTCTAGCTAGCAAGACAGTATTAGTGGAATGATTCCAAATGTTTTCAAATTAACAGCCAATATGCCATACAAACAATGCAGTAAATACACAGCAATACACTGGCTGAAATCAGTTGATGATAGGACTTAGACAAGTTGTAAATCCGACAAGTACTGATATTGTATCTTATAAATGAGAACAGCATTTCAAGAAAACAAACATCTAGACATTTATGGTCTGTTTACATATATTTTAGTGCAGGGACGATATTTTCTTGAGCGCATGGTCAAGGGACCGGAACATAATTACAAATAATTTGCAGCCTGCAAATTGACTGCAAGAAGCCCAAACATATATAATATTGACTAAAACATAATCATTTCAAACCTTGCTTACATTTGTATACGATCACATATCTCTCTATTATGCGTGGGAATACTTTGGAACAGATTTCCAAAATTAAAATCCCTTGGAGCTGATTTGCCAGTGTTTTTATAGTTGTGTCCAGCAATAATGCAAAACAAAATACATTTAAATGTTCAGAAAACTTGGGGAATCCTGTTTTAGAGGCTATTTAGACAAACAAAATATTGGTGCATAGTTGGTATAAAACCTGTATTTATAATTATAGAACAATATGTTTGGGTGAAAATTCTGAAATATTAAATTCCTTTCATTTCCTGCATAAGTAAAAGCAGGAAATGCATCACCTAAGCCTATATTGCAATTCTTTCAAATTAGACTGGTTTGGACTTCTCCATGACCAAAATGGCTCCCATTACTGTACCATTCTGGAACTTTGAGGGTTTATGTCATAGAGATCCTATTAAATTACTAGAGGCCATGACTACAACAGTCTATGGCAGCCATGTCAGCGCCGCATTAACATTACTTGGGGAATATTTCAATAATACTATATAACTGAATGTCTAGAATTAGAACAGTATTCAAAAAGTTGGCCCAACTCTCAATATACATGGCTCTGGACAAAACAATCACTCTACAGTACCTCGGTCTCTTTCACCTCCTCTGCTGTGATGTACAGTATCTTCTTGTTTACGTATTACGTATGTATCCTCTGTCGTGTGTGATTTGCGATTTACATTCAGGGACAATACCTTTCTATAAAATTTTACCGAATTGAAAATGCACAATGAGAGTAATGCCTATACAGACCTCTGTCTGTAGGAAGCCCAGAGCGTCGACAATCTGCCTCTGGTGGTGCAGACAGAGCTTGGTCATGAACTCCTCCAGCGTGGAGGTGGACTGCAGGTCCCTGGCCTTTTCTGTAGTCAGCTCCAGACATTCACTGCAAGACAAACAGGACAAAGATGTTTATATTTTTTGCATGAATATACACGTAGGCTTACAAAAATGTCCAAAAGCAAATGAATTTATTTTCAATCTAAGTTATTAGAAGGAAAAAGAGAAGTCAGACTCAAGGTTAAAAGATATGAAGACCATACCACATGGATTATAATGAGAGTTATAGCTATAGGTAGGGTTGGGCGGTATGCCTTGTATACCGGGGTATTTTGAAATAGTGTCCCTAGGTCGATGGTAGGAAGACCCCTTTATGGTCTTCCTTGCCGTCCCGGGAGAAACTGGGGGTATGTTGTTGGGGATCTTTTCAGGTGGACTTTGTTTGACCAGCTCTACATCTTATAACTATTAAGTAACTAACTAAGTGTGCCAAATAAATTCTCTCCAGCTGTGTATTTGGTTTGCTAACTTGCTAGCCAAGTGGCTAGCTTGCAAGATGAAGCTTCTTGAATCTTGGTAACAGAAGAAACAATTCCCTCCTGGATTAAGATCCCTGCTGTCGATATTGTTTTTGTGTGTGCAGCAAACTGACTAGCCTTTTGAAAAAAAATGCATTAACTTCATGAGCTGGGTTGTCTGTCCTTGCAAATTAGTTTGCATGTGCTCGTTAGCATTTACCTAGCATCCGCTATGGGAATTCCTTAGTACTTGTTAGCATTTTATTAAGACGTTTTTTTGGGCCTTCTTTTTGTTTAAAAAAAAAATAGCGCCCCTTGTATGCACCACTGGTAACACGGTGTAACCAAGGATGGCACAGGCATGATATGAAGGTATGAAAATGTGAATGACGCCCAACCCTGGCTGTAGGTACTTAAAAAGCTGTCATACAGCAGGATAAATGCATTAAGGCAAATCACTTTCCCTATAAAGACAAATAAAGTATTCACAGCACCCATCTAAATGAATTGTTTTTCTATAGTTCAGAAAGAAATGTTATTATGAAAATGCAACATACTGGGCTGGGCTACATGCTAAGAGAAACATGATATGGAGATAAATGTGAAGGAAAAAACTGCCAGGATAAACATGGGGAACAGTAACTGATCCATAATTCAATCATGTTCGGTTTTTGTAAATCCTAAACCAAACGTATTCATTTCACTTGCCCATGTCAGAATGGATATCCTCACATTCGATCAAATCTATAGAATGAACATGGATCCGTTACAACAAAGAAGCAGTCATCATCATCATCAAAGCCCGTCTGTTGGCACATCTTGGTGACACCATTCCCAAGAAATTATTTCAGACAGAAGCATGAGGCTTATCATCCACATTGCTGGTGTTAAAGGTTTCCATTTTGATACTATTGACACACCATACAGCAACTAGAGTTATATTGTACTAGTCATATAAAAATAACTTAATATCAACCCAATTAATGACTGAGTCAGACAATATGACCTTTATTACCAGCCATGAGAAGCTCATGAGCAGTGTTAAATAGGTCTTTAGCAAAATACGAGTATTCACAGAGTTGGCCTAATGAGACATTTGACAGGTAGGAGCGTATAATTAGATGCACAGTACTTAATTAAATTCATATTTAATATATTAATTTTATGAAGCAACAAAAGAAAATTGAGCCGATTATGAAATTGTGAAAAATCCAACAAAGTGTTTGTTTGAAAAAGATGACAGAGAACATAACATTTTCACAAAATTTATTAGAAGAATAGGTGATTTTGAAAAGTGATTATTTCATCCAGTGAATTTGACCTGTTACATTGTTAGAACTAATCTCTTTTTCAAAATGGCATTTTTTTCCTTACAGGATACATTGAGTAAATTCTTACACATACACAAAGACAATCATTGGTGCCCCAGGTTCAACGCAACATACACAAAATTGAGATCATATCAACTACTTCAGTTCAAAGATTATAAAGGGGCATATAAGAGGCATATTTTATTAGTAAAATTGTCAAATCAAAATTGCATTCAAAAAATGAAAATTTACCAGTGCAACCAAATTAACTTAGTGATCATTAAGTTCTCTCTACTACAAAGACACTTGACCATAGCCAAGAAGTTCTAATAATATAGTACCACCCAAAAAAACATTTATAAATAAATTAGTGAACTTTTTTTAAATTAAGTCTGCCAAACTGTGCAAATGGCAATTATTGAAATGAGGTCCAGTTAGGTTTGTGTGTACCTGTTATCTGAGCATCTGAATACATTAACCATTGAGACTAATGAATCCGAGGCATTTCATATGGAACCGAACTGCTTATTGCACACTTAAGCTGGAAATAAAAAGATGAAATATTTTCTATTTTATTCTTTTTGAAAAGCCTCCCAGTCCTTTATGTTCAAAGTGTATTGTTCCAAGCATTGCAAGTCATCACAATTAGTCCACAGTATAGGGTTGAAAAGAGCTGCTTTCAAACGTTTTAAAAGGAATAACTTGCTATGACAGACTCCATATTGAAAAGTCTTAATCTACAAGCCGTAGAGCTGTTAAACCAAAGATAAGTAGCAACATGTAGACTACCAAGAAGAGCTCTAAATCAAGTGGGCTTAGAGAGAGGGAATAGGAAGGACAGCTCAAAAGAGAACATTAACAAAATAAATCTTCCCAAAAGGGAATCGGAAGTCAGAATCTTTTCATCTGTTCAATCAATACATATGCAGAAAGACCACTATCTTTTTTTTGCGATACCTTGCACTCAGAAGAAAAGGTTTGACTAACGAGGTGTCCAGCTACATCAGTTTATAATTAGGCCTACCAAAATGCAACCCAAAAAAATTAAGGATTCACATTTTCCACAGATGCTCAGAGAGTAGGTTTCAAATGTATTCTATTAAACAGTAGTTAATTATCAACGGAGTGTGATAACTATGGTGTCTGAGGCACTGTGAGCAGGAGAGTTGAATGCAGCTTAACTGTTTGGCTAACGTCTTACCTGAACGGAGTTTACATTGACATTCATTGTGTTTTAAAAAGATGAAGAAATAAACAATGCAGAGGTTCAATTGGATGTTTTTTTGGGGCTCAATTGCTGGACCACCTTCAGTCAAAGAAAAAAAACTCCCGCCTCCCCCCAAAAAATGCACATGCAACTAAAATCAGAGAAACAACTAAAAAGCTCAACTGTAACAGAAACTGTTTATCCTAAATTAGTATCGGACCTTTTTTTTGATGATTGTTGTATTTAATTTACAGGACTTTAAGTTGCTGCCATGTCTAGGTGTGTAGACAGTACCTGAAAGACTGAGGGGTGTGTTTTGTCCCTGAGGGTTTCCATGTCTCACTCTCTCCACTTTTCTTTCAACATTGTGATTTAAGATCTGACCACGATAATCTGAATATGTACATGACAATTCACGCGTACGTGCTTTCTCAGCAAAAAGGGGTGGACGGGGGAGACGAGCAGAAACAGAGCAAGAGACAACAGCAGCAAGAATAACAGAAGGGAAAGATATTTCACGAACACATACAAAAACACAGATGGAAACGCACCCGTTTTTTTTACCTTATAATACATAGAGTAAAAATGATTTAGCAAACATTAAGAACACATGGTATGTATGAGTTAGTCACACAAATCTTAAGTGGGCCATTGTATAGATCACGGCCGGTTGACTAAGAATTCAAGTCTCAAAGGTTGTCTGTGACAATAATTTGCCTTGCATACACCAGTGTTTTCAACCAATCCTTCGCCTACAGGATCAAACCAATTCAACTTCACATATCCAACAACACTGCCTTCAATCCACACCGGCAATCATGCAAAATCTCATTCCTTCATACATTTCCCTAAATATAAACAGGTATTTTAAAGTAAAAAAAAATAAATAAGTATATTGAAGTTAATGTCTTCAGAAATTGAATTAATACATAAGTACTTTAAATCAGTAGACACAGTTTATGTACAACAACCCCAAACTGTATGTACACATCAGCACAAAGTCTAATCAAAGGCCTTTATGAAGACTGCTTTTCACACGGAACCAATATCATTGTAAACATCCAGTCAAAACAGAGGTATGGAAAATTAGAAGTCGTTTTGACATCAGCTGTAGCCTACCTCCCTGGATCTGTGATAAGAGATAAATATAACTATGTATCAATTATTAAACACACAGTTGAAGCCGGAAGTTAACATTCACTTAGGCTGGAGTCATTAAAACTCATTTTTCAACCACTCCACAAATTTCTTGTTAACAAACTATTGTTTTGGCAAGTCGGTTAGGACATCTACTTTGTGCATGATACAAGTAATTTTTACAACAATTGTTTACAGATTATTTCACTGTATCAGTTTACATACACTAAGTTAACTGTGCCTTTAAACAGCTTGGAAAATTCCAGAAAATGATGTGATGGCTTTAGAAGCTTCTGATAGTCTAATTGACATCATTTGAGTCAATTGGAGGTGTACCCGTGGATGTATTTCAAGGCCTACCGTCAAACTCAGTGCCTCTTTGCTTGACATCATGGGAAAATCTAAAGAAATCAGCCAAGACTTCAGAAAAAAAATGGTAGACCTCCAAAAGTCTGGTTCATCCTTGGGAGCAATTCCCAAACGCCTGAAGGTACCACGTTCATCTGTACAAACAATAGTACGCAAGTATAAACACCATGGGACCACGCAGCAGTCATACCGCTCAGGAAGGAGACGTGTTCTGTGTCCTAGAGACTAACGTACTTTGGTGCGAAAAGTGAAAATCAATCTCAGAACAGCAGCAAAGGACCTTGTGAAGATGCTGGAGGAAACAGGTACAAAAGTATCTATATCCACAGTAAAACGAGACCTATATCGACATAACCTGAAAGGCCGCTCAGCAAGGAAGAAGCCACTGCTCCAAAATAGCCATAAAAAGCCAGACAATGGTTTGCAACTGCACATGGGGACAAAGATCGTACTTGGAGAAATGTCCTCTGGTCTGATGAAACAAAAATAGAACAGTTTGGCCATAATGACCATCGTTATGATTGGAGGAAAAACGGGGAGGCTTGCAAGCCGAACACCACCATCCCAACCGTGAAGCACGGGGGTGGCAGCATCATGTTGTGGGGGTGCTTTGCTGCAGGAGGGACTGGTGCACTTCACAAAATAGATGGCTTCATGAGGTAGGAAAATTATGTGGATATATTGAAGCAACATCAAGATATCAGTCAAGTTCAAGCTTGCTCGCAAATGGGTCTTGTAAATGGACAATGACCCCAATCATACTTCCAAAGTTGTGGCAAAATGGCTTAAGGACAACAAAGTCAAGGTATTGGAGTGGCCATCACAAAGCCCTGAGCTCAATCCCATAGAAGATTTGTGGGCAGAACTGAAAAAGCGTGTGCGAGCAAGGAGGCCTACAAACCTGACTCAGTTACACCAGCTCTGTCAGGAGGAATGGGCCAAAATTCCCCTAACTTATTGTGGGAAGCTTGTCGAAGGCTACCTGAAAGGTTTGACCCAAGTTAAACAATTTAAAGGCAATGCTACCAAATACTAATTGAGTGTATGTAAACTTCTGACCCACTGGGAATGTGATGAAAGAAATAAAAGCTTAAATAAATCTCTACTATTATTCTGACATTGCACATTCTTAAAATAAAGTGGTGATCCTAACTGACCTAAGACAGGGAGTTTTTACTAGGATTAAATGTCAGGAATTGTGAAAAACTGAGTTTAAATGTATTTGGCTAAGGTGTATGTAAACTTACGTCTTCAACTGTGTGTGTGTGTGTGTGTGTGTGTGTGTGTGTACACACACACACACACACACACACACACACACACACACACACACACACACACACACACACACACACACACACACCCTTGTTTTTTAAATAAAAGGAACAAGAAAAATTGATATGAGTGTAGACAGTGTAGACTGTATTCAATGTAGTAAATGACTATTGTAGCTGGAAACGGCAGATTTTTTATGGAATATCTACAGTGCGGCACCATGAAGACCAAGGAGCTCTCAAAACAGGTCAGAGACAAAAAGTTGTGGAGATATACAGATCAGGGTTGGGTTATAAAAATAAAAAAAATCAGAAACTTTGAAGATCCCACAAAGCACCAATCAATCCATTATGAAAAAATTGAAAGAAAATGACACCACAACAAACCTGCCAAGAGAGGGCCGCCCACTAAAACTCACAGACAAGGCAAGGAGGGCAAGATCTCGTACAATGCTGTGTACTAATCCCTTTACATAACAGCGCAAACTGGCTCTAACCAGAACAGAAAGAGTGGGAGGCCCCGGTGCACAACTGAGCAAGAGGACAAGTACATTAGTGTCTCTAGTTTGAGAAACAGACGCCTCACAAGTCCTCAACTGGCAGCTTCATTAAATAGTACCTGCAAAACACCAGTCTCAACGTCAACAGTGAAGAGGTGACTCCGGGATGCTGGCCTTCTAGGCAGAGTTCTCAGATCTCAGACTGGCCAATAAAAAGAGAAGATTAAGATGGGCAAAAGAACACAGACACTGGACAGAGGAACTCTGCCTAGAAGGCCTCATCCTGGAGTCGCCTCTTTACTATTGACGTTGAGACTGGTGTTGTGCGGGTACTATTTAATGAAGCTGCCAGTTGAGGACTTGTGAGGCGTCTTCTTTAAATCAGAACAACAGTTTTCAGCTGTGTTAACATAATTGCAAAAAGGTTTTCTAATGATCAATTAGCTAATCCAATTTCATCATTTTAAAAGGCTAACACAACGTACCATTGGAACACAGGAGTGATGATTGCTGATAATGGGCCTCTGTACGTCTATGTAGTTGTTCCATAAAAAAAAAAAAAAAAAAAAAAATCAGCCGTTTCCAGCTACAATAGTCATTTACAACGTTAACATTGTCTACACTGTATTTCTGATCAATTATGTTATTTTAAAATGGTCAAAAAGTGCTTTTCTTTCAAAAACAAGGACATTTCTAAGTGACCCCAAACCTTTGAACAGTAGTGTGTGTATGTATATATGAGGATTTTATATACAGTGCATTCTGAAAATATTCAGACCCCTTCCCTTTTTCCACATTAGAGCCTTATTCCAAAATGGATTAAATAAATAAAAAAAAAGTCCTAAATCTACACACAATAACAAAGCGAAAACAGGTTTTTAGAATTGTTTGCAAATTAAATAAAAAATAAAACAGATACCTTATTTACATAAGTATTCAGACCCTTTGCCCTCTTCACAACTGTCTTGGTGTGTCTGTACCATGATAGTGTTGACCCGCCTCACTTCAGCCCAGTTTATGTTAATTGGGGCCTGTTTGGCCCTCCTTTTCCTATAGTCCAGGATCAGATCCTTTGTCTTGCTCACATTGAGGGAGAGGTTGTTGTCCTGGCACCACAATGCCAAGTCTCTGACCTCGTCCCTATAGGCGGTCTCATCGATGTCGGTTATCAGGCTGTTGTGTCGTCAACAAACTTATTGATGGAGTCGTGCTTGGCCACGCAGTCGTGGGTGAACAGGGAGTACAGGAGGGGGACTAAGCACAAACCCCTGATGGGCCCCAGTGTTGTGGATCAGCGTGGCAGATGTGTTGTTGGGGGTGGCCTGTCAGGAAGTCCAGGATGCAGTTGCAGAGGGAGGAGTTTACTGCCATGGCCATTAGCTTAGTGATGAGCTGTAGTCAATGAACAGCATTCTCACATAGGTGTTCCTTTTGTACAGGTGGGAAATGGCAGTGTGGAGTGCAATAGAGATTGCATCATCTGTTGACCTGTTGGGGCGGTATGCAAATTGGAGTGGGTCTAGGGTTTCTGGGATAATGGAGTTGATGTCAGCCATTTACCAACCATTCAAAGCACTTCATAGCTACCGACGTGAGTGCAATGGGCGGTAATCATTTAGGCAGGTTACCTTCGCTTTCTTGGGCACAGGGACTATGGTCGTCTGTTTGATACATGTAGGTATTACCAGTGGTGAAAAAAGTACCCAATTGTCATGCTTGAGTAAAAGTAAAGACGCCTTAATAGAAAGTTACTCAAGTTAATCACCCAGTAAAATACTACTTGAGTAAGTCTAAACGTATTTGTTCTAAATATACTTAACTATAAAAAAGGTCAAATGTAATTGCTAAACTATACTTAAGTATCAAAAAGTATAAATCATTTCAAATTCGTTATATTAAGAAAAGTAGACGACTCCATTTTCTTTTTAAATTTACGAATAGCCAGGGAGGTACACTCCAACATGATGTACAAATGATGCATTTGTATTTAGTGAGTCTGCCAGATCAGAGGCAGTAGGGATGACCAGGTGTTCTCTTGATAAGTGCGTGAATTCGACAATTTTCCTGTCCTGCTAAGTAGTCACCATTTAACAAGTATTTGGAAAAATTGGAGTAAAAAGGAATGTAGTGAAGTAAAAGTTAAAATATATTAAAGTAGAGTAGATACTTTACAGTATTACAGTATTTTGCTCCACTGGTTATTACGGACTTGGTCAGGGAGAGGTTGAAAATGTCTGAAGACACTTCCCAGTTGGTCCATGCATGCTTTAAGTACACATGCTGGTAATCCATCTGTTCACGCGGCTTTGTAAATGTTGACCAGCTGAAAAAGGTCTTACTCACGTTGGCTACGAAGAGCGTGATCACACAGATGTCCAGAACAGCTGGTGCTCAAGCATTCTTCAGTGTTACTTGCCTCGAAGCAAGCATAAAAGGCATTTAGCTCATCTGGTAGAATCGCGTCACTGTGCAGCTCGTGGCTGGGTTTCCCTTTGTAGTCCGTAATAGTTTTCAAGCCCTGCCACATCCGATGAGCGTCTGAGCCAGTGTAGTAGAATTCAACATTAGTCCTGTATTGACGCTTTGCTTGTTAGGTGGTTCGTCTGAGGTCATAGCAGGATTTCCTACAAGCGTATGGACTGGAAAGCAGCAGCAGCTTCAGTCTTTAGCTCTGTGCTGATGTTGCCTGTAATCCATGGCTTCTTGTTGGGAGATGTATGTACGGTCACTGTGGGGACGACGTCGATGCACTTATTAACAAAACCGGTGACTGAGGTGGTATACTACCCAATGCAATTGGATGAATCCCGGAACATATTCCAGTCTGTGCTAGAAAAACAGTCCTGTAGCGCAGCATCCGTGTCATCTGACCACTTCCATATTGAGCGTGTCACTGGTAAAATCGTAGATCGTCCAGTTTGTTTTCCAATGATTGCACGTTGGCCAATAATACAGAGGGTAGTGGTGGTTTATCTACTCGTCGGCAAATTCTTACAAGTTACCCCACCCTCCTCCCCCTTTTTTTCATGCGGATGACGGGATTTGGGCCGTGTCTTGACAAAGCAGTATATGCTTCACGTCGGACTCATTAAAGAAAACCCTCTCATCCAGTTCGAGGTGAGTAAATCGCTGTTCTGATGTCCAGAAGCTCTTTTCGGTCATAAGATACGTACAAATTACAAAAAAAAGTTACAAAAAAATTGAACAGTTGGTTACGAGCCCGTAAAACGGCAGCCAAACCCTCCATTATCAACCTTACAACAGGACAACGACCCTAAGCACACAGCCAAGACAATGCAGAAGTGGCTTCGGGACAAGTCTCTGAATGTCCTTGAGCGGGCCAAGCCAGAGCCTGGAATTGAACCCAATCTCTGTAGAGACCTGAAAATAGCTGCGCTGTGACGCTCCCCATCCAACCTGACAGAGCTTGAGAGGATCTGCAGAAAGGAATGAGTGTGTCATACCCAAGAAGACTCGAGGCTGTAATCGCTGCCAAAGGTGCTTCAACAAAGTACTGATTAAATGGTCTAAATACTTATGTAAACATGGTATCAGTGTTTTTTTTATACATTTGAAAAAATGTCTAAAAACCTGTTTTTGCTTTTCATTATGGGGTATGTGTATAGATTGGAGGGAAAAAACGATTTAATCCATTTTAGACTAAGGCTGTAACATAACAAAATGTGGAAAAAGTCAAGGGGTCTGAATACTTTCTGAATGCATCTGTGAAATCTGTCTCTGTGTATAGTTTGGTATGATTAGTGTTAAGACTATTTATATAAATACTGCAGGAGTCAAAGGACTACAACTATTATGTCAAGAAAAATCTTCATCTCATTGACTTGAAGGGTGTGCAAGCTTCTGAAAAGCTTCTTATCGAAGCATTAGTGTGAAGGGTCAAATAAAATTTCTGACTAAATGGGAAGAACGGCTACACGCCATTCAATCAAAAACACATTAGTAGAAACACTTTATTTTATAAAAACCAACAACCAAATATTGAAAAACATGAACACCCTCACCTTTAAAATATGAATGAGTCAAGTAGGTTGCATTTAACTTTTACAGAACCTTGAAGTATTTATAAGAGAAGTCTCATCCAAGAAAATAATTTGCTGATATCAACCTTTGCCAAGTGGTATTCACATTATCTCCATACATAAACTATTCCGTAGCTTAATTAACCTGATGGGCTATGGACAGCAAATCGCAAAACTGTTAACAATTGCAAGATTGAGGCATACATCTAAAGCAGCGAGTCAACAAACAGCTAGCAGAGTTCAACACATACTGCAAGAAAGCTTTGGCCCATATCCCTCACTTGTGTTTATGGGATATTGCTACATACAATAGACCACTGCCTCAAGAAGTTATGTTTATTTGATTCAGGTTCAGTCCTTTTCTAGAGATGAGGTAGCAGAAACCAACAGATTTGCTCCTGTAGATTTTTGTAATTTTAACATTAAAAACACAGGTTCCACAAGGGTTGTGTTAACACAAAACTGTTTGTGTATTGTGCAAGAATGGACCGCATGCAAAACGCTAATAAAAACAAAACCTTAAAATTTCTCTCCAAATAGTCTAATCTTGTCTCAGTATCTGGACTTGTAATGGCAATTTTACGGCAGTGATTACTTAGGAGCAAGGCTCCGTGATTGTCATGGTAACACAGAAAAGCCTTGCAACCGTTTAATCTGATCTGAAGTAATTCACTTTGATTTGTTTACCTTTTTGTTGTCAATCCCATCTAATCCACTAATAAAATGGACTCATCCTCAAAACAAATAATTAAATCATGATTAGTTTCAGATAACCAATTACAATAAAATCATAACACAAAACTATTGCAACTACTGTGAAGCATACGTCTCAACTTGGGGCTTATCACAGTTGGTTTGCAAGTTCGCCAACAAAATATTCCTACATATACAGTACCAGTCAAAAGTTGACAACTCATTCAAGGGATTTTTATTTTTATCATCATCATCTAAATTGTAGAATTATAGTGAAGACATCAAAACGCATATGGAATCATGTAGTAACAAAAAGAAAAGTTACATCAAAATATATTTTCTATATTTGAGATTCTTCAAAGAAGCAACCCTTTGCGTGTCTCCCGACCCCTCCAGTCTCAGCCTCCAGTATTTATGCTGCAGTAGTTTGTGTCGGGGGGCTGGGGTCCGTCTTTTATATCTGGAGTATTTCTTCTCTCTTATCCGGTGTCCTGTGTGAATTTAAGTATGCTCTCTCTAATTCTCCCTCTCTAGGAGGACCTGAGCGTTAGGATCATTCCTCAAGGCTTACCTGGCCTGATGACTCCTTGATGTCCCCAGTCCACATGGCTGTGCTGCTTCTCTAGTTTCAACTGTTCTGCCTGTTCTATGAACATTTTAAAATCTTGTCCATGTTCTGTTATAATCTGCACCCGGCACAGCCAGAAGAGGACTGGCCACCCCTCACAGCCTGGTTCCTCTCTAGGTTTCTTCCTAGGTTCTGGCCTTTCTAGGGAGTTTTTCCTAACCACCGTGCTTTTACACCTGCATTGCTTGCTGTTGGGGGGTTTTAGGCTGGGTTTCTGTACAGAACTCTGTGACATCAACTGATGTAAGAAGGGCTTTATAAATACATTTGATGACAGCTTGCACACTTTGCATTCTCTCAAGCTTCACGAGGAATGCTTTTCCAACAGTCTTGAAGGAGATCCCATATATGCTGAGCACTTGTTGGCTACTTCTCCTTCACTCTGCGGTCCACCTCATCCCAAACCATCTCAAATTGGTTTGAGGACAGGTGATTGTGGAGGCCAGGTCATCGGATGCAGCACTCCATCACTTTCCTTGGTTAAATAGCCCTTACATAGCCTGGAGGTGTGTTTTGGGTCATTGTTCCTGTTGAAAAACAACAGATGGGATGACGTATCACTGCAGAATGCTGTGGTAGCCATGCTGGTTAAGTGTGCCTTGAATTCTAAATAAATCACAGAGTGTCACCTGCAAAGCACCCCATTCCATCACACCTTCTCCTCCATGATTCACGGTGGGAACCACGCATGCTTAGATCATTCGTTCACCTACTCTGTCTCACAAAGACACGGCAGTTGTAACCAAAAATCTCAAATTTGGACCAAAAGCGGATTTCCACCGGTCTAATGTCCATTGCTCGTGTTTATTGGCCCAAGCAAGTCTCCTCTTCTTATTATTGGTATCCTTTTAGTAGTGGTTTCTTTGCAGTAATTTGACCATGAAGGCCTAATTCACACAAGACTCCTCTGAACAGTTGATGTTGAGATGTGTCTGTTACTTGAACTCTGAAGCATTTATTTGGGCTGCAATTTCTGAGGCTGGTAACTCTGATGAACTAATCCTCTGCCGCAGAGAAGTTCTTGAAATTTTCCAGATTGACTGGCCTTCATGTCTTAAAGTAATGGACTGTCAATTCTCTTTGCTTATTTGAGCTGTTCTTGCCATAATATGGACTTGGTCTTTTACCAAATAAGGCTATCATCTGTATGCCAACCCTACCTTGTCACAACACAAATGATTGGTCCAAACGCAGTAAGAAAGAAAGAAATTCCACAAATTAACTTTTAACAAGGCACACCTGTTAATTGAAATGCATTCCAGGTGACTACCTCCTGAAAATGGTTGAGAGAATGCAAAGAGTGCGCAAAGCAATCATCAAGGCAAAGGGTGGCTACTTTGAAGAATCTCAAATATAAAATAGCTTTTTTGGTTACTGCATTTTTTATATGTGTTATTTCATAGTTGACATCATTATTATTCTACAATGTAGAAAATAGTAAAAATTAAGAAAAACCCTTGAATGAGTAGGTGTGTACAAGCTTTTGACTAGTGTACATTGCACATTTAAAGAGTAAAATTTACAGTAGATTCACACTAATTAGTTAGTAGTCAATTATATTTATTTTCCCAATACTTATATACACCTGAAAGACTAAAGGAAATGTCAGAGATTCTGAAATGCTATGTTGTCCAAAATAACTACCTGAAAGGAGACAGTAGGACCAGCCTTGCTTAAGGAAAGTTCTGTTTTTTTGCATTTCATGTGATATCAGTTAAGTTTTAGCAATAATCTAAGAGTTTGTAGCTGTGTGTTCACAGTGGGCCAAAATCAAACTTTTACCTCAAATGTTCATCTAAATATTGAATGCTGCATAAGAACTTACTGGGTCAAGAGTAAGAAATAAACATGGTTTTGTTAACTATAAAGATTTCCCAAGAACTATAGTAATACAACCTGTAATAGAAACCCTATACAAGGACAATAGGGGCTTGATCTAATATTCTGAAATGTCCTGAGGTATTACTGTCCATAGGGTAAGTAGTACTCAGAGTAGTTTTGCCAAATTCACAGCGGGACGCCATGTTGCTGCTACCGAGCGTTCTATTCACGATAAGTATTTGGATTCTAGATCGGATTTTAGAATTAGATAAGTAAACATTGTGTACAATTCTGAGATTTCCATAAACTGTTATTGGTCGGTATTACCAAAGAGGAGCAAATACGGCATCCATTGAATTATGTGATGTTTTCTAAAAACATCATGATGTTTAAACTACAAATGGGCAAAGTGTCTATGCTTCAGCATATTCTACACTTCTACAAAGAATTTCCTTAGTGCTATGCGCCACATGGCGAAACCTTTGTTGAGACGCATCAATTTACTGCACCTTAAACCTGCAATCTAACATGTGAATAAAATCCATCTTTCAATACATAGTTAATATTGAAGAAACTTTTAAGAACAAACATTTCCACCTGTCCCTTGTTCTTGCCGCCTTCAGTTAAGCAGGGACAGTCATCCCTAGAGGTAACGAGACTTCACACCTGAAGTTTGTTGTGCTAACTGCAGCGCCGCGCACATATTTAAAATGTCCAGAAGGCTCAAACTGGTAAATAAATGCTTGGTTAAGGTAAGTTGTGAGAACATCTGATAAGAGTCGGGTGCATATATTTGTCAGTCAATGGTAAGACATTCCAAAAGTGTCTGTTTGCAGACAAAAAAATAATTTTCCCTTTTTCAGATGATTCTGAGAAAGATACAAGAGGCATGGAAATAAGTAGGATATATATATATATATATATCTGAGAGTGAGGTATGTTTGTGTATAGATATCTAACATAGTATATACATTTCTGATAAAGATCGAGATAAAACACATTCACACAAGTACTGCAGCCCCACACAAACATTATCCTGAGTTGTGGTGAAGGCTACGGGTGAACACAGGTAAAGAAATGTCCCAGTCACACAACACAGCGGAACGCGACATTTCTGAGTGGTTGTAAATCTGGCGTGCTTTTGGAGAGTATAAACGGTTAGCTTACGTCACAAAAACCATGTGCAGGCTTCAACGGGGCAGAAGTCCAGGTGTCGTGATTGTGGATGGCCAGATTTCTAGCAACAAGAAACTGCCACATGGGGAATTGTGGGTGGCGTGTTTTAGCTAGTTTGATCTCTTTGATACAATGTCTTGTTTTGAGGCGTTTTGACTGATGTCACATCTATGCTAATATAGCCAAAATTCACTAGCTAGCTAACCAACAACTGACATGTATTTCAGAGAAAAGTGCTCATTGTGCAAATGTACGTTTCAATAAACATGAGACTAAATATAGTTTACGTGTCAACAATCTAGGCCAAACCAGTCTCTCCATAGTGATTTTGTAGCTAAACAACCAACCCATCTATAGCTGAGGTTTGGTTGGTAACTAAGGAGGAGGTGAAATTGCGGACAGGGAAATCTGTTCTCCCAACAAACAAAAACATACAACCTTACATTAAGATTTTCTGTAGTATACAATGGTTGCGGGCATCCTTCCAACCACATTCTTTCAGCTGTAGTTTGGTCTATTCAATCTCAGGTGTGCATTTGCTGAACAGTGACAGGGAAAGAGATTGTCAACCAGTGTTTGACTTTAATCTCAAAGTAAAATAAACATTATAAACCCCAATTTAGATGATCAAATATGAATAGAGTTTCACATACAAATAAGCCTTGATTCTACATGTCAAGGGCTGAGCATGCATCATCAGTATGACCCAAACAAAGAGATGAGGTTGGTGTATCCAACCCAGATGTCTCCAACCTTGATGCTACAAGGTCTGCAGGCTTTTGTTTCAGCAGCCTCCAATAAGACCATGCACTTTCTGTAGTTCTACAGGACCTGGGTTGGAGACCGTTGGTTCAACCCTAAGTGCTGTAATAACTAGAGTACTCCTAGAGGACAGTAAGGGGCGCCACTGACCAATATAGAACTCTGTGCAGACAATTGGGCTTGGTCCATTTGCAATTTTGCCAACACATCACACATTATATTAGATTATGTTAGCACCGTATCTAAAGCAGTTAAAGGTGGAACCGTTAAATACTTTTTGATATCCTTATACAGTACAAACAAGCTTCATAAAAACACTCCCAAAACATTTCAAATATGGAGTGTTTCAACAATGTCTAGGACAACGTCGAGGGGCAATCTCAAAGAGTGCAGAGACAATTTAGTGTGTGATTGACTTAGACAACAGCTACTTATAGTAGGCTTAACAAACATGTTAAAACAATTAAAGAGCTAAGATGAATAGGTCAGATTGATTCACGGGGTTGATCACAGAGTAAGTATAAGTGCATTTGGAATAAATCAACATACCCAACTGCTCAATTGTGTACTAGCTATATAGACTCCACAGGAGTTTGGTGGCACCCTAATTGGGGAGGACAGGCTTGTGGTAATGGCTGGAGCGGAATGGTATTAAAATACATCAAACACATGGTTTGATGCCATTTCATTTGCTCTGTTCCAAACATTATTATGAGCCATCCTCCCCTCAGCAGCCTCCCCTGTCATTGCCACTGCCTGGCAAATGCAAACGATTACCTGGTCTGGGAAAAAACATCACATATGCTCATCAAGTACTGCATCTCTTTCAGTCGTGACTTTACTCGTCTGGGGAGAGGCCTGTACTGAGCAGCTGCCTGCCGTTCTCTCCGGACGCTGACACAGACTGGAGGTCCATGGGCGCATCCAGAGCTTCTTGGCTTTCTGGGGCCTCCGAATCCTCCAGTTCCTCATTGCAGCTCATCAGCTTCAGCTTTTTCTTGGGCGGATGTTTCAGGGTGCCAAGGCGCTCCTTGACTTTATACTCCAGAGTGCTGTGAGGGATCCCGTAGACGGTCTGAGCCTTGGACACACTCATCTTCCCCCCCATCACCACTCCGATAGCCTCCTCCAGCAGCTCTGTGTTGTACTGACGGTATCGTCCCCTCTTCTTCCTCAGCTGCTTGTTGCTGAGGTCTGCCTCGGGGTCAGAGGTAGGATACTGCCCCCCAGAGGCAGGGAGGTCTGCATCGAATGAATCCCAGTACACCCTCTCTCCTCCACTGCTTCCCCGGCGGCTGTGTTTGGGCAGGATGGACCTCTGCCTTTTCCCCAGGCTGTTCTCACAGTGGTGGCTGGGGAGGCTGTAGGGATCAGAGCTCAGGGAGCCCCAGCAGAGGTCCACCCCCAGGCCTCCAAGGCCTCTCACCTGGGGGATTTTGAGGTCAACGGTCGGGGAGTGGGAAAGACAGAGGCCCTGGTCTCTGGGGGCCTCCTGGATGATTGCCTTCCCACAGGAGGGCGACTTGGTGAAGAGCCCTGCGGCCTCCAGCAAGCTGGGTAGGTCTTGGAGGTGGTCCCCAGCTCTGCTGTTGGCCCGGAGCTTCAGGAGGGCTCCGAAGTGGGTCTTGGAGGCCCAGGACGGAGAGCCGTACCTGGAAAGGAGAGAGAGGTGGCCGAAGGGTCTGGACATCCGGTTGTGGTTGGGAGACAACTCTGGGTTGGAATCCTGGTTCACTTCCTGTTTGATGTGAAGGGCGTGACAGAGAGGTGAGGTGGGCTTTAATGGGACGGAGTGGCTGAAATTCTCCCTCCTCCCATCCTGCAGGCTCCACATAGGCAGCCCGGCCTGTCCGTCAGCACTCAGGGAACGCCTGATTGGATGGAAGGAAATTGGGTGTAAGCAGAGCTTGCACAGTGCTTTATTGTTTCTCTCTCTAGGGGAGGATGGGTTGGGGGAGGGAAGATGTGGCCACTCCTTTATTGGTTGATCTTGCTTAGGTAACATCTTATTATAAGATATGTGTGTGAGTGTGTGCTCCTTTTAAGAACAAAAAAGGCTCAAGGTTTGGGAATTTGTTTATTTTGGCTTCGCATTATATTTTTAGTACAAATTATGCGTCAGTCAACATAACAATAAGAAAACAATACAAAAAAAAGGATATGCAGGGAAAATAAAATCAATAGAAAAATATAAAATCTAAAGAAAAAGTTAATGTCCAGCTCTGATCAGATAGGGCAGGAGAGTGAGGAGGGCATGTTGGTCATTAGCCCTGTCCATATAGCTCAGGAGGGAGGGGGGAGAGCATGTTGGTCATTAGCCCTGTCCATATAGCTCAGGAGGGAGGGCATGTTGGTCATTATCCCTGTCCATATAGCTCAGGAGGGAGGAAGAGGGCATGTTGGTCATTATCCCTGTCCATATAGCTCAGGAGGGAGGAAGAGGGCATGTTGGTCATTATCCCTGTCCATATATCTCAGGATGGAGGAAGAGGGCATGTTGGTCATTAACCCTGTCCATATAGCTCAGGAGGGAGGAAGAGGGCATGTTGGTCATTATCCCTGTCCATATAGCTCAGGAGGGAGGAGGGCATGTTGATCATTAGCCCTGTCCATATAGCTCAGGAGGGAGGAAGAGGGCATGTTGGTCATTAGCCCTGTCCATATAGCTCAGGAGGGAGGGAGGAGGGCATGTTGGTCATTAGCCCTGTCCATATAGCTCAGGAGGGAGGAGGGCATGTTGATCATTAGCCCTGTCCATATAGCTCAGGAGGGAGGAAGAGGGCATGTTGGTCATTAGCCCTGTCCATATAGCTCAGGAGGGAGGGGGGAGAGCATGTTGGTCATTAGCCCTGTCCATATAGCTCAGGAGGGAGAGGCGAGGGCATGTTGGTCATTAACCCTGTCCATATAGCTCAGGAGGGAGGGGAGGGCATGTTGGTCATTAGCCCTGTCCATATAGCTCAGGAGGGAGGACATGTTGGTCATTAGCCCTGTCCATATAGCTCAGGAGGGAGGGAGGGCATGTTGGTCATTAGCCCTGTCCATATAGCTCAGGAGGGAGGGGGAGGGCATGTTGGTCATTAGCCCTGTCCATATAGCTCAGGAGGGAGGGAGGGAGGGAGGAGGGCATTTTGGTCATTAGCCCTGTCCATATAGCTCAGGAGGGAGAGCATGTTGGTCATTAGCCCTGTCCATATAGCTCAGGAGGGAGGAGGGCATGTTGGTCATTAGCCCTGTCCATATAGCTCAGGAGGGAGGGGGGAGAGCATGTTGGTCATTAGCCCTGTCCATATTGCTCAGGAGGGAGGGGGGAGAGAATGTTGGTCATTAACCCTGTCCATATAGCTCAGGAGGGAGGGAGGAGGGCATGTTGGTCATTAGCCCTGTCCATATAGCTCAGGAGGGAGGGCATGTTGGTCATTAGCCCTGTCCATATAGCTCAGGAGGGAGGGCATGTTGGTCATTAGCCCTGTCCATATAGCTCAGGAGGGAGGGAGGAGGGCATGTTGGTCATTAGCCCTGTCCATATAGCTCAGGAGGGAGGAGGGCATGTTGATCATTAGCCCTGTCCATATAGCTCAGGAGGGAGGAAGAGGGCATGTTGGTCATTAGCCCTGTCCATATAGCTCAGGAGGGAGGGGGAGAGCATGTTGGTCATTAGCCCTGTCCATATAGCTCAGGAGGGAGGGGGAGGGCATGTTGGTCATTAACCCTGTCCATATAGCTCAGGAGGGAGGGGGAGGGCATGTTGGTCATTAGCCCTGTCCATATAGCTCAGGAGGGAGGGCATGTTGGTCATTAGCCCTGTCCATATAGCTCAGGAGGGAGGGCATGTTGGTCATTAGCCCTGTCCATATAGCTCAGGAGGGAGGGGAGAGCATGTTGGTCATTAGCCCTGTCCATATAGCTCAGGAGGGAGGGAGGAGGGCATGTTGGTCATTAGCCCTGTCCATATAGCTCAGGAGGGAGGAGGGCATGTTGATCATTAGCCCTGTCCATATAGCTCAGGAGGGAGGAAGAGGGCATGTTGGTCATTAGCCCTGTCCATATAGCTCAGGAGGGAGGGAGAGCATGTTGGTCATTAGCCCTGTCCATATAGCTCAGGAGGGAGGGGAGGGCATGTTGGTCATTAACCCTGTCCATATAGCTCAGGAGGGAGGGGGAGGGCATGTTGGTCATTAGCCCTGTCCATATAGCTCAGGAGGGAGGGCATGTTGGTCATTAGCCCTGTCCATATAGCTCAGGAGGGAGGGCATGTTGGTCATTAGCCCTGTCCATATAGCTCAGGAGGGAGGGCATGTTGGTCATTAGCCCTGTCCATATAGCTCAGGAGGGAGGGGGGAGAGCATGTTGGTCATTAGCCCTGTCCATATAGCTCAGGAGGGAGGAGGGCATGTTGGTCATTAGCCCTGTCCATATAGCTCAGGAGGGAGGGCATGTTGGTCATTAGCCCTGTCCATATAGCTCAGGAGGGAGGGAGGAGGGCATGTTGGTCATTAGCCCTGTCCATATAGCTCAGGAGGGAGGGGGGAGAGCATGTTGGTCATTAGCCCTGTCCATATAGCTCAGGAGGGAGGGAGGAGGGCATGTTGGTCATTAGCCCTGTCCATATAGCTCAGGAGGGAGGGAGGAGGGCATGTTGGTCATTAGCCCTGTCCATATAGCTCAGGAGAGAGGAGGGCATGTTGGTCATTGCAGCAAGGCAATCTGGCATTTAATAGCAGAGCAGGGCACAATGACCGTGTTACCAAATGACTAATGCTAACATAGCGATAGCCCTTTGCGATTGATGTTACCACTGAACAAGCACAGCAATAAAAGAGTAAGCCATCAGGATGGGATGTTATAGGGCTACTTACTGCACATAAACACTCACAATATCAACCTGAGAAATACTGTTACTAGAAAAACATCTGCCAGGTTAGCACTCAGGGCACACAGTATGTGTGACAGAACATAGCAAATCATCAGGTCTTATTGAGTGAACATAATTACATTAAATTGACGGGTGAATGATTGATTTGTGATACGGTGATTTGTGATGAGAGGAGATAATGACGGACAGAGGCAAATAAAATAAGCGCTTTACAGTTGCTAACGCACTAGCAGGCATAAGCCAATATATTATGACTTGACAGGTGTCTGCTTTTTTTTGCACTTCTAAATATTCCCTCCACCTTCAATCAGTTGTCTATCTCACCTCAGCTTTGAAATATCATTTCAGAGAGAGAGAAGAGAGGAGAGAGAGATTGGTAGATACTAGATATATGGACCTATACATCTGTGGATCTCTGCATACAGAGCTGTACATTCTGAACAGGATCACCACAAGCAGCTGGCTCTCTCCCTTCACTCACTCCCCCTCACTTCACTCATTCACTCACTCCCCCTCCCTCCCTTCACTCACTCACTCCCCCTCCCCTCCACTCCTTCCATCCCTCCTCTCCCTCCTCTCCCTCCATGTCCTTCCCCTTAATTAATCCAAATCCAAATTGAATTACGCAGTGTTCCATTTAAAATGCACTAACATTCATACCACAGTGTAATGATATCACGAGGCATTGCCCTAGGGCAGAACACAACAGAGTTTACTGGATTAAAGATGGAAAATTATTTTTGACCAATGTAAATCATTGAACACCATGCTGTGCAATTAGTAGAACGGAAAGCTCTACTGGTTAGGGGTTATTTCGCTTATTTCTTAAATCCATTGGAATCTTAACTACATCTTATTGTGTATTGAAAAGTAATCCAATAATAATAATGTCTCCTGATACCAAAGCATTTCCTTCAAGATGTCCTTCTTGAAGATGCACATGTGAAACCACTAATGTCAAACAGTCAAATCAACATGCATCTCCCCAGGAGTTGGTGATCATCGCTTCATGAGCTCATACAGGTTGTTATAAACTGTTGTTTGAACAGGTTATGGTAAAGCCCTACAGGAAGTAGAAACAGAAAGTTGGTCTTACCCTCTAAGAGTGGACGTCTGGGAAAGGTGAAGGCTGCGGAGCGATGACGTGCTACTTTTGGCCCGTCCCTTTTTGAGTGACAGGTCCAGGACTCCATCTAGGTACAGGACACAAGGGTTAGCGCAGTACATGTGCAATAGGGTTTCATATTTTCCCAGTATTTTACAAAATGTTCCATCCCAAGAATAAATCCCTTTCTCCCGGGTAACCTGGTATTTCCCGTCAAAACCGGAAGTGTCATTCAAAATCGTTATAAAGCATTGAAATATGCTTTGATCAGCATGAAAATTCAAACCTTATGCTACCTCAGCCTGATAAGACAAATGTAGTATATTTCATGAGCCCTACATTAACGACATTTAACGAGCCCAAGCCCAAATTATCGTGCCGTTATCCAATAAATATATGATATAGGCTACTGCACATTACGCACAACAGAACAACATAAAAGCCCATAGATGTAGCTAGCTACATACTCTCTTGGGTAAATAAATTAAACTAGCTCCAGTAAGCTAATCTTTTTGAGTGTGAACTGTATTACTGTATTGTATTATATGGACTGGAATTACACACATCATTCAAACCATGAGAACGCAGAAGAGAACATGCAATTCTGGTGCAGCACATGCTGCCTACAAAGTTAAATGTAGCCTATAGGATAGCAAATTCAATTAGTAGGCTGACGCATATATACTTTCAGAATATGTCCCCTCATGTTGTCATTGGTCTACCTCTGTCGCTTCTGTTGCTTAACTCCTTACTCAAAACCTATTCATTAAGTTCATCATTCCAATGACAACTTGAATAATACAAAGATGGAATGGTTATGGTCTTAATAAATAACTAAATATAACCTACCGCCATCGCGTGTTCGCTCTTTATTTAAACTACCCTATTGGCTGCAGTATTTAACAATCAGGAAAAAAGAGCTTGCGCCCCTCTTTGAATAGTCTATTGGTATAATGCTCAAATAAATTATGTCCAGCAAGCTATTCTAGTCTAGCTTTTTCTGCTTGGGACTCCAATAGCTAAGGAGTGAGAGAGAGAGAGAGAGAGAGGTCTACATGCATTGTGGGTCTACATGCATTGTGAATTGTGGGTCTACATACATCATAGGTCTACATGCATTGTGAACTGTGTTCCATACTGAGATGGACTGTCTGTCGCCACCCTGGGGGTTGATTCATCATGCAGAGGCCGTAGAGAAGCCAGATGTAGACATTGCATATCATTTAAAAGTTCCATTTCACGCCATGCTGTTCATATAAATCATTTATCATAATTTACCAGTATCTGGCAGTTATTTATCCTGGGAAAGGGAGGGGTTTTGGGCGTTAAATTCCAGTAACTGGGTTCCCGCCATTCAACCCTAGTGTGCAGTACAGTAGTGAATCTGCTGGTACCTTGTTCTGCAGGCTGTGGCTCAACCTCTTGACAGTGAGGAAGAGGTAACTTTACATCAAATCTATTACCAGTACAAGTGTGTCTGCTCGGTCAGTCTACTACCAGCACTGGTGCATCTGCTGCTACCTTGTTCTACAGGCTGTGGCAGAGGCTTCTTGACAGTGAGGTCAAGAGGCAAGTCCTGGTCGGCCATCAGCAGCTTGGAGAGGACGGGGTTCTGGCTGGGTACGGAGGCGGTCGCAGTACCACCAGGGCTGGCAGCTGGGGGTACCGTGGGCAGCGAGGGGGGAGGAGGCAGGCTTTGGTCTGTGTGGGGACCAGGCCTGGGAGTGGAGTGGCTGTCCGGAGTAGAGGAACTGCTTTTTGAGGTATATTCTGCAGCAAACTGGCGGATCATCCTCTGCATTATCTCCAGAGCCACTACTGGAATGTGCGGGTCTGAGAAGCTGGGCACAGCTGAGGGAGGGACAGGGAAAAACATTACAAAGACATCTGTAGAGACGGTTGACCCTAAGCCCGTGAGCGAAAGCCATCTCAACCATAGCAACAGTTTCTCAAATGTAACTAAGAACACATTTGGTCCCGTTAGATATTCCTGTCGATACCCAATCTTACAGAAATTGCTGTAACAAACACTGTTCTTCGTAAATAAAGACGTACCTTTTTTGTAGAGGACTGCATCAAAGAATTCCTCTGCTTGTTTCTCAAGTCTGGTGATCTTGGTCTGGTCTTTGACCAGCAGGGGTTTAGCCCCACTCTCCAACCCCTGGTTGCTCAGGCCAACTAAGTGCTCCTGGGAGAAGAGAGAAACAGAAAGATTGAATAATTATGTGGCAGATGTCACAGAGCAAGCTAAGGATGTGCTGTATGTGTTAGCAGAGTGCTTGTGGTAAATCGAAGATTCCCCTAACTACAGATCAGATTAAGGTTACCATAGGGGTTGGGGGTAGAGTAGGAAACATTCCGGGTAAATTAACGGATTTTTTCCGGAAATTTCCCATGGGAAGTTAAGCCTTGGAATTTAGGGAATTTTGCTTAAATTAATCCAAAAAAAGTTAGCTTATAACAGTGAACCTTTTTTTGTGGGATACACAAGGCAATGGCATATTTTGGTTAAACTATCCCAAATTCAATGGAATTGCAACCCTAAATGCGCGCAGTGCAGTCTTCCATCACATGTAGAGCTGATTCTCAAGATCTTGCACACTAATGAGCCTACACTACACTGTCTGAGCCAAGGACAACATTCTTTCTGTTAAGTTTTGATTACAATACTGGGTGGGGTGAATATATTTTATATAACATACATGATTTTTTGTTAACTGGTAAATAGTAGCCTACAGCAAAGTGTGTTTAAATCATTTCTAACTTTTGCTGCCATGTGGGTTTTAGCTTGCTTGAGCCTGCAAACTGAGTGTTAATTCACCTGTTTTCTTACATGTTTCATTTTAAAACACTTCTTACACAGGAGTTGTTCAATCTAACTGCTGAACCATTTCTGTACATGGAATTGTATTTGTTTACTCCTTTTTTCCCCCCAAATCTTTACAGGAAAACAGGAGACATTTCACTGCAGCTAATGTAGAAAGAAGAGCTGTGTACATTTGCAAATACTGTGCCAAATCATATGTGAACAAAGATGCAGAATCATCTGGCCAAGTGCATAAAGTTCCCTCAGCTTTCACAACAAGCAACCTCGAATAGAAGTAGAGAGACTCTAGTCAGAGGTGAAAATTATGAAGAATCAGACACCTTATCGATATCAACAGCTCATGGTCCTCCTGGAATCAGAGGTTTTCTTGACTCAATGGAGGAACGTAGTCAGAAAAGCTGATGAATGTCTTGCTCGAGCTGTGTATGCAACTGGTTCACCTCTGATGCTCACAGGCAATGTGTATTGGAAGAGATTTCTGAATGTTCTTCACCCAGCATACACCCCTCCAACCAGACATGCTTTATCTACACTTGCTGGATGCAGAGTTCAGAGTTCAAGTGAAGGTCAAGCAAATCAGAGAAATCAAACTATATTGCAATCATCTGATGGGTGGTTGAATGTTCGTGGGCAAGGAATAATTAACTACATCATCTCCACCCCTCAACCAGTATTCTACAAGAGCACAGACACAAGGGACAACAGACACACCGGCCTCTACATTGCAGATGAGCTGAAGGCAGTCAATGACCTTGGACCACAGAAGGCATTTGCACTGGTGACAGACAATGCTGCCAACATGAAGGCTGCTTGGTCTAAAGTGGAGGAGTCCTACCCTCACATCACACCCATTGGCTGTGCTGCTCAAATTGAATCTGCTCCTCAAGGACATCATGGCACTGAAAACAACAGATACACTCTACAAGAGAGACAAGGAAATGGTTAGGTATGTGAAGGGTCATGAAGTTATAGCAACAATCTACCTCACCAAGCAAAGTGAGAAGAATAAGAGCACCACATTGAAGCTGCCCAGCAACACCCGTTGGGGTGGTGTTGTCATCTTTGACAGTCTCCTGAAGGGGAATGAGTCTCTCCAAGAAATGGCCATATCACTGTCTGCCGATATGGACAGCCCCATCAAGAGGATCTTCCTGGATGATGTATTTTGGGAGAGAGTGGTAAGCAGCCTGAAACCTATAGCAGTAGCCATTGCACAGATTGAGGGAGACAATCCCATCCTGTCTGATGTTCAGACTCTGCTTGCAGATGTAAGAGAAGAAATCCATACTGCCCTGCCCACTTCACCGTTGCTCCAAGCAGTGGAAACTGCAGTTCTGAAATACATCAAAAAGCGTGAAGACTTGTGCCTGAAGCCCATACACACCGCAGCGTACATTTTGGACCCCAAGTATGCTGGCAAGAGCATCCTGTCTGGTGCAGAGATCAACAAGGCCTATGGTGTCATCACTACTGTGTATCGCCACCTTGGCCTGGATGAGGGCAAGGTTCTTGGCAGTCAGGCGAAGTACACTTCCAAGCAAGGGCTTTGAGATGGAGATGCAATATGGCAGTCGTGCCAACATATCTCATCAGCCACCTGGTGGAAGGGACTTTGTGGATCTGAGGCTCTTTCCCCTGTTGCCTCCATCATCCTCCAAATCCCACCAACATCAGCCACCTCAGAGTGAAACTGGTCCTTGTTTGGGAACACACACCAAAGCACACAACAGGCTGACCAATACAAGGGTTGATTTGTGGCCATCTGGGCAAATTTGAGGCTTTTTGAGCTTGGTAACGAGCCATGCTCAACAAGGTTGGAAAGTGACAGTGAAGATGAGGCCTCAGTCTGAAATTCAAAAGTTGGACATTGAGGAGCTCCAGGGAGAAGACATGGAAGCCTGAGAGGAAGACAACCAAAGCTTTAGTTTCTAGACTCATTTTACAGATGTTGAAAACGTTTTTGGGAGATGCGATGGATCATTCAATATTCCCTTTCTTTTGTTGTTCAGTGAAATCATCCCATGTAAAGAGTCAACTCATTTAATTAAAGTTCAATTCAGAACAAATTTTATTTTCATTTCAATTGGAAGGATTTCATAAATTTGCAATTATGTCTACTTATGATAAGGTAAAAGGTTTGTCTCCATATGATATAGTAAATATATCCAATGCAAAAAACATCTACATTTAAATGGTATTAATATTAAATGTGCATACATCTGTTAATTCCCATATATTCCCGTTAATTCCCACAAAGTTTCCACCTCTGAATATTCTCCAAAATGTGCAACCCTAGTTGGGGGTAAAGGCGCAGTGAGTATTAAACACATGATTTCCCTGTTTTTTTGTAAAAAATAAAACTCTGAAATTGTGAAAATTATGATATTCCCTTTGTGTGTAAGAGCTTTTTGAAAAAAAATCCTAGAATGTCAGCCTGTTCAGGTGGGATGGAATTTATGGCCCACATCATGATGCCACAATGTAATCTGATTATAATAGTCCAAAGACTGTCCATCTAGGTAAGGACGGTCTAGAGCCCATCTCCTATCAGCCAATCAGGGCTGTGCATGTAAATATCTTCAAATTTGTTTCCTAACGCCCACATGATTAGACTGAGCATTTCAAGGGCCAAAGGAGGCTCAGGGGAAAAAAATTATAAATCACTGTTTAATGAAAATGTGTTTATTAGACAGTGGTGATTACAAAATACTGCATGGGGGCTTTAACCATTAGGGAGATAACAATATTTGACCCTGGCCTGTATCAGTTAGGGGCAATGTTTGTTGTTTTCCTAGATCAGCGGGTCCCAAACCTTTTCACTCAGGCCCCCCATCCAGCATTGGGGAACATCCCACGGGTCACATCTATTTCTATTGGCAGAAGCACTGTTCATGACAAATGCTTCACACACCTCATGTTGTCATTTTCCTGCAATTCTACACATTTTTTCATGGGGTGAAGAATTCTTTTTAAATTTTAAAGCAAATTTTCATGCAATTCTATAGATTACCCCACATCTAATGTGTATTCGTATGATATTTGAGTGACTCAAACATTAAAACTAAATGTATAGGCTAAAAAACCTAGACAAAAAATGATAGCTGACACTTCTGACAAGTTATAAATAGCTCTTAAGGTTTGCAATGACTGAGGAAAACTGATGATGCACTACTCAATTACAAAAAAATGTCACCTTGTGCCTTCTACTATTACAACTGTCAAGAGTTAGCTGAAAGCTGGACTGAGTTCCAAAAAAAGTTTGGGAATCACTGTCCTAGATAATTTCAGTAGGCAGACGGAATGGGAGGAAGAGCAGTTTGTTCTTTTTATTTCTCTTCAAGTGCAGATCTGGGTTCATGGACACAGCTCTGCTTCTCTATAGGCTAAGGTCCAGTTGATGGGTGAAGTTTGAGCAAACTCCCCTCCAATCCGCCTCCATTAGATCGGTATGGCCTTCAAATTCAAATCTGGCCTCAGTCAGTTCCACGTTTCAGAATACTAACAATTCATAACGGTCTAGTTCCTCAAGCTCTGAAGCTTTCTCTTTCAGAATGAGGCTATAGCTACTTCCTCTAGGTCTCTTTCAGAATAACACCTATTCATACAGCCTAGCCCTAGTTGTTCCACATTCAGTTCTGAATGGGCTTTCTTTGTAGTCTATGCTCTTTGAAAATATTACCACTTCACAGCAGATAGGTACAACAGTTGCGAGAGAGTTGAATGAGACTGTTGAATTATTCAATGCTTCTAAAGGACAATGTTGCTGCTGCTTTTGTAGTGTGATAATACACCAGGTATACACATCTAGGGGTGGAACAGCAGCAGACAATAGAAAAGCCGTTACCTTGACTTTGTCTCGTCTTAAGCAGCAGAACAGGCAGTTCTCGTCAAATGACCAGTCTGTAACGCCTTCAGGCTCACTGTCTGTGGATCCACGAGAAAGGTCATTTTAGAAGAGACAGGGTATAGTATGACAAAATACATCTAAGGTGGTGGTGAAGAACAAGGCAACAAAAGGAAAACCTCTAGAAATCTTGGCTACACTGACAGTCCCCTAGACTTAAGGATCATAGATGTCAGAGTCAAACACTTATTGTAGAAAGACAAAACATGAGTAGACATTGACAATTGATTGGTACTTAAAAATATATATTCCAGTGAATGTGATTTCTAAAGTTATACAAAAGTGTAGCCTATATTATGCACTAAATTCACAACTGATTGTTTGGTTACTTACATTAATACCTAAAATGAGATTAGAGCAGGGTTTCCCTAACTCCGTCCTCGGGACCCAAAGGGGTGCATGTTTTGTTTTTTGCCCTAGCACTACACAGCAGATTCACATAACCAACTAATCATCAAGCTTTGATCATTTGAAAATCAGCTGTGCAGTGTAAGGCAAAAAACTAAACATGCACACCTTGTGGATTTATTTAAGAGTCATGGGGAGGGTGAATTTAGAAAAAATAAAAAACATGGACACAAGGAGTTCATCTCAGACCAACACAAAGAAAGTTACCAAATGGTGTTAGTGACCGTGAATTGGTGCCTGGTTTGTCATTTGTCATGGACATCCATTTGCTTTGAGTCCTACTAACCTTCAGCAAAGAGCATACCTTAATAATTGAGCATAATAATATACCTAGTCAGAGGCATGGGCAAATAGGCCTACTGGAATTCTAATCCCTGCACCTCTTGATACATGTTTGACTCTGGAATTGTTAACAAAATCAACGCAGGCTTCAGTTCAGGAGTCTTGGAACAACGATGTGTGGTTATGAATGGGATGGACATCATTTAGGTTTTAATTAGTGTAACTGATGTTGGTTTGTGTGTCAATCAGTGCAACATACGGACTCACCTTTAAATAACGTTAGGTCCTCCACCAACCTCGACCCAAACAACCCTTCTAGAATGCTCTCAAAACCTGGGGAAACAGAACAATGCATTCCATGAATAAACAGAACATTCCAGAAGTGTTGTGGAATTTGTATCCATTGGAGGGCCTACAGTTTCTCTGAAGATGTAAGCCTATGCATCCCGTTGCATTCATTGGAAATGTACGTACATAGGCCTTAGTCTTCTGCCAAGTGGCACAACTGACCCTTTCGCTAAGCCCCGTCCCCCTTGGTTACTGTTGCAACCTCAGACAATATTTTCCTGGGAAGCCCAATTCCCCATTCAACCGCTGGCGAAATCCCCTCACAATGATCCCAAATGTATAGCCACTAATAACAAAAAATTGGATGTAATAAATGTATTACTAGCGACTTTTAAATGATGCCACTTTATATAATGTTTACATATCCTACATTACTCATCTCATAGTGGGGAAAAAAAGTATTTAGTCAGCCACCAATTGTGCAAGTTCTCTCACTTAAAAAGATGAGAGGCCTGTAATTTTCATCATTGGTACACTTCAACTATGACAGACAAAATGAGGAAAGAAAATCCAGAAAATCACATTGTAGGATTTTTTATAAATTTATTTGCAAATTATGGTGGAAAATAAGTATTTGGTCACAAACAAGCAAGATTTCTGGCTCTCACAGACCTGTAACAACTTCTTTAAGAGGCTCCTCTGTCCTCCACTCGTTACCTGTATTAATGGCACCTGTTTGAACTTGTTATCAGTATAAAAGACACCTGTCCACAACCTCAAACAGTCACACTCCAAACTCCACTATGGCCAAAACCAAAGAGCTGTCAAAGGACACCAGAAACAAAATTGTAGACCTGCACCAGGTTGGGAATACTGAATCTGCAATAGGTAAGCAGCTTGGTTTGAAGAAATCAACTGTGGGAGCAATTAGGAAATGGAAGACATACAAGACCACTGATAATCTTCCTCGATCTGGGGCTCCACGCAAGATCTCACCCGTGGGGTCAAAATGATCACAAGAACGGTGAGCAAAAATCCCAGAACCACACGGGGACCTAGTGAATGACCTGCAGAGAGCTGGGACCAAAGTAACAAAGCCTACCATCAGTAACACACTACGCCGCCAGGGACTCAAATCCTGCAGTGCCAGACGTGTCCCCCTGCTTAAGCCAGTACATGTTCAGGCCCGTATAAAGTTTGCTAGAGAGCATTTGGATGACCCAGATGAGGATTGGGAGAATGTCAGATGAAACCAAAATAGAACTTTTTGGTAAAAACTCAACTCGTCGCGTTTGGAGGACAAAGAATGCTGAGTTGCATCCAAAGAACACCATACCTACTGTGAAGCATGGGGGTGGAAACATCATGCTTTGGGGCTGTTTTTCTGCAAAGGGACCAGGACGACTGATCCGTGTAAAGGAAAGAATGAATGGGGCCATGTATCGTGAGATTTTGAGTGAAAACCTCCTTCCATCAGCAAGGGCATTGAAGATGAAACGTGGCTGGGTCTTTCAGCATGACAATGATCCCAAACACACCGCCTGGCAACGAAGGAGTGGCTTCAGAAGAAGCATTTCAAGGTCCTGGAGTGGCCTAGCCAGTCTCCAGATCTCAACCCCATAGAAAATCTTTGGAGGGAGTTGAAAGTCCGTGTTGCCCAGCGACAGCCCCAAAACATCACTGCTCTAGAGGAGATCTGCATGGAGGAATGGGCCAAAATACCAGCAACAGTGTGTGAAAACCTTGTGAAGACTTACAGAAAACATTTGACCTCTGTTATATACCCTTTGTTGGCAATGACAAAGTATTGAGATAAACTTTGGTTATTGACCAAATACTTATTTTCCACCATAATTTGCAAATAAATTCATAAAAAAATCCTACAATGTGATTTTCTGGATTTTTTTTCCTCATTTTGTCTGTCATAGTTGAAGTGTACCTATGATGAAAATTACAGGCCTCTCATCTTTTTAAGTGAGAGAACTTGCACAATTGGTGGCTGACTAAATACTTTTTTTCCCCACTGTATGTATATACTGTACTCTATACCATCTACTGCATCTTGCCTGTGCCGTTCAGCCATCTCTCATCCATATATTTATATGTACATAATCGTATTCATTCCTTTACACTTGTGTGTGTATGGTAGTTGTGAAATTGTTAGAATACTACTGCATGGTCGGAACTAGAAGCACAAGCATTTGGCTACACTTGCATTAACATCTGCTAACCATGTGTATGTGACAAATAAAATTTGATTTGTTTCTAATACACAATTAAATTAAAACAGACTTCCCCTTGCTAATCAGGATACTCTTGGGCATGTTATGGTGGACTGTCATTACAATTGCTTCACAGGAAGCTGGTGTAGCTAGCCTCTGAATGGCTCGGAATTCCCTGTCAGCATGCAGTCAAAGCTATATAACCACGTTTTAGAGCCAACTAGTGCTCTCAAATCATATCCTGATGTAGACAGCAGATGGGAGTCGTATTCATAATTGTTAAATAACATACATTGAGAAAACATGTTATATTAAGTGGCTAGCTAGCATTAGCAACGTTTTGTGGTCAATGAGACAGCGCTAGCTAACCAGCTGAGCTAACAAAGTGTAACAAAAGTTTTATTTCTGATTTGAATGACAATTAAAATGTAGCTTTCCTCCAAAATGCCAATTACTGGGAATCTTTGACATGCTGTGATCAAACAGCAATCCTTCCTATATAGGACTAGCTAACCTAATTCTCCACAACCACACGGACTTCCCATTTTATTTTGAAGCCCCCCTCAAAGTTCCTAAAAAGAGCAAAAAAAACACACTACCATTCAAAAGTTTGGGGTCACTTAGAAATGTCCCTGAAATTTTTTGTCCATTAAAATAACATTACATTCATCAGAAATACAGTGGACATTGTTAAATTATTGTAGATGGAAACGGCTGATTTTGGAATATCTACATAGGCGTACAGAGGCCCATTAACAGCTACCATCACTCCTGTGTTTCAATGGCACGTTGTGTTAGCGAATCCAAATTTCTCATTTAAAAAAAAAAAGTCTAATTGAGCATTAGAAAATCCTTTTGCAATTATGTTAGCAGAGCTGAAAACTGTTGTTCTGATTAAAGAAGCAATAAAACTGGCCTTCTTTAGACTAGTTGAGTATCTGGAGCATCAGCATTTGTGGGTTCGATTACAGGCTCAAAATGGCCAGAAACAAAGCACTTTCTTCTGAAACTCATCAGTCTATTCTTGTCCTGAGAAATTAAGGCTATTCCATGTGAGAAATTGCCAAGAAACTGAAGATCTCGTACAGCGCTGTGTACTACTCCCTTCACAGAACAGCGCAAACTGGCTCTAACCAGAATAGAAAGAGGAGTGGGAGGCCCCGGTGCACAACTGAGCAAGAGGACAAGTACATTACAGTGTCTAGTTTGAGAAAGACACCTCAGAAGTCCTCAACTGGCAGCTTCATGAAATAGTATCCGCAAAACACCAGTCTCAACGTCAACAGTGAAGAGGCGACTCCGGGATGAGGCCTTCTAGGCAGAGTTGCAAAGAGAAAAAAAAGATATCTCAGACTGGCCAATAAAAAGAAAATAATAAGATGGGCAAAAGAGCACAGACACTGGACAGAGGAACTCTGCCTAGAAGGCCAGCATCCCGGAGTTGCCTCTTCACTTTTGACGTTGAGACTGGTGTTTTGCGGGGACTATTTAAATGAAGCTGCCACACACACACACACACACGGGCTGTGACAAGTGTGTAATTTTGGGTAACGATTGTCATAACCACCCCTCATCACGGTCAAGCGCTCCCAGCTTTGGTCACAAAAACGAATGGTTTTGAACGCTTGGAACTTTAGAAATTAAGCTTTTCCTCCTGATCGTGCCGTACTCTTAGCCTACCATCTTCGTGTAAAAAATAAAAACAAGTACTGGGTTAACTAAAAGTTTTACCATAATTGTAGGTTACACAATTATTGTGCCAGCCCTGACAAACACACAATTAGTAGGCTAGACTATATACTGAACAGAAGACCCTCTTCTCAACAGCCAAAGCCACAGCTGGAGTTTGTACACTCGTCTCACTGGCTGAGCACCATTCACTACAAAACATAATATGATAAGTATCCAAGCAGCCATGAACAGGTCAATGCATTACATGCTAAACTACATGGTTAATCCCATTGATCTGGTAAAGAGGTCAGAGGCAACATCCCTCCACTTGACAGTAGTTTGTCCCCAACCACACAACCTCACCATAGTTTCAAAACCCTTACACACAGGATACCGTTGCTGTTTTGGTACCATGGGCAAATCGAGGACAGAGTAGCTATAGAGGCTATGTTAATGTTGTAAGTAGTACAGTTTAAGTAGTCCACTCTACTAAAATCAAAATGTAACTTGCTTATTTACATGGCCCAAGTCACCCTTCTTAAACACTTTGCACAAGTTACTTTCCAGGAAAATACTGTGTCAGGACACAAACTCTAACAACATGTTGTTAATCCATTTTAAAAATACTCCTACTTAAAGTTTCTACGAGCCGAACAATCCGACGATCCAAGACACCAACCCAATTCTTCAACCAGTAATCAGCGTCATTAGTTTAAACCCCCCCATTCCAACCCCTTCCTTCTCCAGAGCATAATGTGAAAAAAGAAACTGGTAGCCTAAATAAAAAGAGAAGTGGTCAAACCAGCTAGAGCAGAGTTCTTTGGTTTCTGGGTTAGTGAACAGGACTTAGCCTTGCCATCACTTAAAACCCCACTTCTCTCCCATTGGTCAATTACAACCCCCTCCTTCAGAACAAAACGTGAGGAAAAATGTTTCATAAAGAAGTGGTCAAATAAGCTATAGCCCCTAGCTGAAGGCAGTACTGTAAAGTACTTAAGTAGTACTTTAAAGTATTTTTATTTAAGTTGTTTTTTTTGGGGTAATTGACAACTTTTACTTCCCTATATTCCTTAAGAAAATAAATGTACTTTTTACTCCATACATTTTCCCTGACACCCAAAAGTACTCGTTACATTTTTGAATGCTTAGCAGGACAGGAAAAGGGTCCGATACACACAATTATCAAGAGAAAATCCTTGGTCAATCTGGCGGCTCACTAAACACAAATGCTTTGTTTGTAAATGATGTCTGTCTGTTGGCGTGTGCCCCTGGCTTTCCATAAATATAAAAATACAAGAAAATGGTACCAACTGGTTTGCTTAATATAAGGAATTTGAAATCATTTGTACTTTTGATACTTAAGTATATTTTAGCAATTACATTCACTTTGATACTTAATATATTTCAAACCAAATACTTTTACTCAAGTAGTATTTTACTGTGTGACATTCACTTTTACTTGAGTCATTTTCTATTAAAAAGGTATCTTTACTTAAGTATGACAATTGGGTACTTTTTCACCATTGGCTAAAGGGAGGGCAGAATGAGCCCTTTCTGGGTTAACATGACTTCCTCTGCAGCAGCTAGTTAACCCAACCATCCAATCCCATTTCGGGAACATTTCAGAGGCAGAGAGAGGGAGAGAAAATAGGTCATCCACTTTGGTTAGACAGATGAGGCATTAAATCAATCCACTGTTCAGGAATTCATTTTGGTGCATTTAAAACATGAGACAGTGATACACTATTAAAATGTGCCACACATAGGATTTGTAAAAATGTTTGTATTTTAATTTCAGAAAATGTCCATAATATTTGCCGCTAATAGTGGAATGACAGTGTTTCACAGTATTATTTGCCCGCAAGCGATGTGATTGGCTGAGGAATTTGCCTATGGACTTCTTCCAGCAGAGCAACATATGTTGTCAAATTTGGATAGCTGTTCTGACTTTGTGGCTGTGTTATCTAGTGGAAATTGCTAATTTCCTAGTTGCTAAAATTCTACACTGTTCACTCAATTTCAGTTTATGTGAGAAAACAAGCAATGAATAGTGTAGGATATCAGTGTACCATCCAAATTGCTGTAAAAAAAACAAACATTTTTACCTCGGTTTGAAGCTGGTAGAACAAAACTAAAAGGTTACTTTCAGTTTTGGTCCACCAGTTTCAAACAGCGGTTTTGGTCCACCAGTGCATGTTCTCACATAACTGAAATTGAGTGAACAGTGTAGAATTCTATCAAATTACAGAGCGATTTCCACTAGATAACACGGCCACAAAGTCAGACCAGCTATCCCAGTTTGACAACAAACGCTGTTCCAGAAGGGAAAAACCAATAGATGAATCAGTCAATCACAACACTGGTGGGTTCCACAAGATATATTATTGCAATTGTCAAAAAAACAAACATACAGCCTGGCCTGTGAGGTAGTCCAACCCAGTGGTTTAAGTAAAAAAAATATATATATAAAGCTATACATATTTTAAAATTACTAAAGACCAAATGGAAACTGTATAAATGATAATGGACCTGCATTCATAGTTTCTTTACTGTGTCCTGCGAACTAATAAAATCACCCAAATGAAAGCTAGGCAGTCAGGGAGCATCGAAAATATTTAAAAAATGAGGACTATTTTTTGCTAATTTTGACAGCAAGAAAATAACACAGTCAGTGCGGCCCTCGGGACCTCTTGCGCCCCCTGGGGCAAAAATGAGTTTTACTCCACTACTCTACACAAAAATAGGCTAACTCATAGAGCATTCAGCATTGGGTAGTGGGTGTGGTGGTGCTGAACGCAACAAAAACACATGGAGAAAAAAAAATCTCACCACCAAAATACACCACTAGCAGTGAGCTATCAAAAAGCATGCTATCCAATATAGGAAGGAAGCAGTAAAACCAATGACATGGGAGTTCTAAATGGGGATTGTGGCCACCTGATAAACCTTTAGGCCTAACCCATTCATTGATTGAAGAAATGAATGAGGCTGCTGTGGATAACCAGATATGTAGGCTGACAGTATTTAGGGTAGAATAGGCCTACAGAGTAGAGATGTGCTTCTGGCGCTAGCCTATAGACTGCAGACGTGGCAGTAACAAGGCGCGAGGTAAAGAAGTGTGGAACAAAGACTTAATAATGATTCAATAACCATTAGGCTTGGCTACACTACTAACCTAATGAGAGAGAAAATCTATTAAGGCCAATCGTGAAAAGATTCAGGCTAGTATCAGAGTATAACAAAAGAAAGTTGCCCCACCATAAAAAAAAAAATCTATTAAAAAACACCGAAACCTTCCATTTCCATCGTCTTTATGCCCAGTCTCCAGTGTTGTGTTTCGTAAGGGACCACACACGCACACCAAATGGTGATCTAGGGACCACCCCGCTGGTGGACGTCAGACTGCTGTCACACTCAGTGCAAACCGACTCAACATGTAGTATTGTGCATATTACAGCAAATTTCCACCCAAAAACTATTTTGCCATTTGTTTCATTAGTCCATTGTTGATAAAGTACCAACATGTTTTGCATGTCAGTGTTCAAGTTTAAGATATAACTTTCAAAACACAGCCGATATGATGCAAAATACATCATACCGGCTGTATTTTGAAAGTTACACAGCTTGAAAACAGGATTACTGACATACAAAACATTTTGGGACTTTATCAACAATGAACTAATGAAACAAATACCAAAATAATTTTTGGGTGGAGTCTTCCTTTAAGAGCGTCTGCAACTGAGACCAACTCTCCTACATCCCAAAAGCCGGTTATGTGTATAAGATCACTTAGTCTAACTAAATGTTATATGAGCTCCTCATATTAGCTATATTGTAGGACTGCATGGAAACAGTTAAGCTTCTTTCTACTATGAGGAACCAGCTGCAGCATGACTGTCTGTAGTTACCATGCAGCGTTCACCACTCAATCTCCCTTCGCCTTCTCCTACCTATATCTCTAACCAATCAGGGCTGAGGATGGAGAAGAGATTTGGAGTGACAGCCTCTCCCCTCCCAGAAGCACTTAACTACTGAAATCCCCTTTTAGTACAGCTCTGGGTAGTAATTCTCCTTAGGTACAGATCTAGGATCAGTTTAACATCCTCACATCTTAATCTTAACTATTTAAAGGAAACCTAGAATCTGACCTTGGATGAGTGTCACGGGAGCAACTTCATCCTAATCTAAAAGACTGGACCACTATAGTAAGCTAACTACTAATACAGAAAGTATAATACTGGTTAAGTGAAATCTTAAAAAAATGGACAAGACACTAGGCTACAGGGTGTCATGGTATAGGCCGCTATCAGCTTCTTTGGGAATGAAGCCTAATGAAAGACATACAGTGCTGATAAGACTGAGTTCTGAACATTAGGCATACAGTTACATATTCATCAGATAAGTAGTGAGGGAAGAAGTTGGCAGCCCAAAAAGTTGTTTATCAGAGGAATTACCTACTTAAATTCAGTTTCGTTGTGTCACTTCCTCTAAATGAAAACAGGAAGTGTTCTTTGGTATTATAAATGGAATAACCTGAGTGACAAGGCATCAGTCCAATAACAGACTAGTTTTGCAGTGAAGGAACAACCCACTCATTCAAATTACATAATCCATGGCATCATCAATGCCTGCCAGGCAAATCCAATTCCCCAGCTAGCCCAGAAAACTACAGATAAAAACACACATGGAGAAATACACACGTGTAACAACGCTTCGGTCATTGTGTGTGTGTGTCTTAGAGTTGTGACAAATTTTACTTTTTTCTTCATGTTTAAACTGCAAATCTACATTGCGATTCCAGCAGCGAGACAATGGTATCATTTATGCTGCTGGTGCTCTTGTTTTTCCACGAGAGTGGCGCATGTAGCTTGCTGTTGTCCAATCACAAGTCATCAAACCTGCACTAGGCTACAGTCAAAGCCAGAGTCTCTGTTTGGCAAGTTATTAGGAGATATCTAGGCTAATCAATGGAAGATGGAATTAAAATGACAGAACTAAAAGTTAAATGAGATGGACAGGCTACAACAAATCAAATGTTATGTCACATGCACTGAATAAAACAGGTGTAGACCTTACCGTGAAACGCTTACTTACAAGCCCTTAACCAACAATGCAGTTCAAGAAATAGACTTAAGAAAATATTTTCTAAATACACAAAAGTAAAAAAAAGTATAACTATAAAATAATAACGAGGCTATATACAGGTGGCACAGATACAGAGTCAATGTGCAGGGATACAGGTTACTCAAGGTAATTTGTACATGGAGGTAAAGTGACCATGCTTAGATAATAAACAGAGAGCAGCAGCAGTGTAAAAGCAAAGTAATGTAAATCATCCGAGTGCCCATTTTATTAATTGTTCAGCAGTCTTATGGCTTGGGGGTTAGTAGCTGTTAAGGAGCCTTTTGGACCTAGACTTGGCGTTCCGGTATCGCTTGCCGTGCGGTAGCAGAGACAACAGTCTATGACTTGGGTGACTCAAGTCTTTAACCAGTTTTTGAGCCTTCCTCTGACATCGCCTAGTTTATAGGTCCTGGATGGAAGGAAGTTTGACCCCGGTGCTGTATTGGGCCGTACACACTACCCTCTGTAGCGCCTTACGGTCGGATGCAGAGCAGTTACCATACCAGGAGGTGATGCAACCGGTCAACACCATGAGCCAAAAGGTAAACTACTTCTTAATCATCTAAATTGAATTATTTGCTGTAGGATTCAGAAGGGGAGAAAGCACACAGTTCAAATGATGTGGTCTCAATTAGCATAGCTAACGTTATATAGCTGGCTAGCTAGCTTAAGTAGCTTTCCTCTTTGATGCAGTCAAGACAGGTACTATGTAATCAGATGAGATAAATAACTAGCAATAAGTTAGTCTACCAGCACAAGACGACTTGGGGGAAGGGGACAATCACTCACATTTGAGCTGCTGCTCTGCTTGGAGCCTCTCACTCTCCCTAATGCATTACAGTTCCAGCTAATAAAGAAGGGGGGGAAGCATTCTCTTCCTTCTAACGTTACACCATTGTTAAAAATATATGTGCCGTTATGATTGTAAGCATTTCATTGTAAGGTCTACACCTGTTGTATTCGGCATATTTGACTAATAACATTTGATTCGATGTTCACATCCCTGGTATGTATGTATGTATGTATGTATGTATGTATGCATGCGCGCGCGCGCGCGCGCGTGTGTATGTATGGTCCTAGTTTTGTTCTGTTTGCTTCCGTTTAAGAAAAGTTAACAGAATCGGCGGAATGAATACACCCCTGATCACACGTAAGCACAGTTCACATTCATAACAGCCACGTTGTATTCCTTCTCTTCCCTTCACTTGTGGACTTCAAGGCACAACACATCAGCTGTGGGACCAGCCAAAACAAACTTTCCAAGTCAAACCATATCACCGCTACACACAGCCTACATCGTTGTCACCATATAAGCTAAAGTAACGTCATAGTCAGCATAGCTAATAGAACTAACACAGTATAAACTGGGTGGTTTGAGACCTGAATTCTGATTGGCTGAAAGCCATGGTATATCAGACCGTATACCACAGGTATGACAAAACATTTAGTTTTACTGCTCTAATTACGTAGGTAACCAGCTTATAATAGCAATAAGGCACCTTGGGGGTTTGTGGTATATGGCCAATATACCACAGCCAAGGTCCGTATCCAGGCTCTCTACGTTGCGCATAAGATCAGCCCTTAGCCGTGGTATATTGGACATATTTTTCACCTAATTGGGCCTTATTGCTTAAGTAAACCCGCTACAATCATGCAGTAACGTTAGTGTATAGTCAGTAAGCAGTTACACCGACAGGCCTGGTGGCAATAAATTAGTAATACCAAAAGCTTACTTTGACTTGGAAGAGTTCCAGTGTTGGAAAGTCATGGCCAGCAAGCTAACATAGCAATCTGTGTTTAAGCAGGGTGTTTCAGTAGGCTAAACTAGCTAGCTGCATTTCCTAAGTAAGTAAGTGAAACTGAAAAAAATACAAAATCTCTCTCTCTTTTGCTTCTTCAGTTTGGAAGAAATTAATTTGTTTAAAATTATTACTTCTCTGAGTCAACTACTCACCACATTTTATACACTGCAGTGCTAGCTAGATAGCTAGCTGTAGTTTATGCTTTCAGTACTAGATTAATTACCTGATCCTTCGATTGGGTGGACAACATGTCAGTCCATGCTGCAATTGGCTTGTCATAATTACAGTGTAAGTCTATGGAAGGGGGTGAGAACCATGAGCCTCCTATGTTTTGAAGTCAATGTACCCCAGAGGAGGACGGAAGCTAGCTGTCCTCCGACTACACCATGGTACTACCCTACAGAGTACAGTAGCAGAGTGCTGCTACTGTAGAGTTTCTGATTGCAAGGCAATCAGAGCAGAAAGCCAAGCAAGCATACAGGGACAGCCTATGCTATATTTATTCGACCCGAGAACAGCCTAATCGCGTAGCTAATACGCATGTATTAGCCTAAACATTCATAGTATTAGGGATGTCAGACCAAATATAATGTTTTTAAATAAAAAACAATTGGTTGACAGCATTTTTCTAGATACAGACAAATAAAACCCACTACATATGCACTGAGCTTGTCTAATGCTTTAAGCACACAGTTTGATTAAATAATTAAGACTAGGGTTGCAAAGAGTCGGAAGTGGGAAGTTAAGCCCAGGAATTTTGCTTAAATTCATTAAAAAGTTAGCTTATAACAGTGAACCCGTTTTTGTGGGATACACAAGGCAATTCTAGGTCTTGTGGCATATTTTTGGTTAAACAATACCCAATTCAATGGAATTGCAACCCTCTGCATGCACAGTGCATTCTTCCATCACATGTACAGCTGATTCTCAAGATCTTGCACACTAATGAGATGCTATTGAGCCTACACTACTAAGACTGCATGCTTTCTGGTAAGTTTTGATTACAATACTGGGAGGGTTGAATAGATATGACATACATGATTTTTTGTTAACTAGTAAATAGCAGCATAAGAGTGTTTAAATAATTTCTAACAATTTCTGCTAGTTTTTGCTACCATGTGGGTTTGAGCTTGCTTGAGCCTGCTAACTGAGGTGTTAATTCACCGGTTTCCATACATGTATAATTTTAAAACATTTATCTAACAAATAAGTTGTTAAATCTAACTGCATAGCTATTTATCTGTACATGGAATTGTATTTGGCCTTTTTTTCCCCTAATCTTTACAGGAAAACGCCACAGGCACTATCTGATGTGTGGAGACATTTCACTGCAGCTAATGTAGAAGGAAAAGCTGTGAACATTTGCAAATACTGAGCCAAATCATATGTATAGAATGCAACAAAGATGCTGAATAATCTGGCCAAGTGCATAAAGTTCCCTCAGCGCACACAACAAGCAACCTCTGACAAAAGTCCCTCTACTTCTATTTCGAGGTGAAAATTATGAATCAGACACCCTATCGATAGCAACAGCTCATGGTCCTCCTGGAATCAGTTTTTTTGACTCAATGGAGAAACGTAGTCAGAGAAATGCTGATGAATAATGTCTTGCTCGAGCTGTGTATGCAACTGGTTCACCTCTGATGCTCACAGGGAATGTGTATTGGAAGAGATTTCTGAATGTTCTTCACCCAGCATACACCCCTCCAACCAGACATGCTTTATCTACTAATTTGCTGGATGCAGAGTTCAGAGTTCAAGTGAAGATCAAGCAAATCATAGAGAAAACAGACTGTATTGCAATCATCTGATGGGTGGTCGAATGTTCGTGGGCAAGGAATAATTAACTACATCATCTCCACCCCTCAACCAGTATTCTACAAGAGCACAGACAAGGGACAACAGACACACCGGCCTCTACATTGCAGATGAGCTGAAGGCAGTCAATGACCTTGGACCACAGAAGGTATTTCCACTGGTGACAGACAATGCTGCCAACATGAAGGCTGCTTGGTCTAAAGTGGAGGAGTCCTACCCTCACATCACACCCATTGGCTGTGCTGCTCATAAATTGAATCTGCTCCTCAAGGAGGTCATGGCACTGAAATGTAAATGTAAGAGATGTAAGATGTAAGAGAGGAAATCCATACTGCCCTGCCCACTTCACTGTTGCTCCAAGCAGTGGAAACTGCAGTTCTGAAATACATTAAAAAGTGTTTAGATGTGTGCCTGAAGCTCATACACGCCGCAGTGTTCATGTTGGACCCCAAGTATGCTGGCAAGAGCATCCTGTCTGGTGCAGAGATCAACAAGGCCTATGGTGTCATCACTACAGTGTCTTACCACCTTGGCCTGGATGAGGGCAAGGTTCTTGGCAGTCTGGCGAAGTACACTTCCAAACAAGGGCTTTGGGATGGAGATGCAATATGGCAGTCGTGCCAACATATCTCTTCAACCACCTGGTGGAAGGGACTTTGTGGATCTGAGGCTCTTTCCCCTGTTGCCTCCATCATCCTCCAAATCCCACCAACATCAGCCACCTCAGAGTGCAACTGGTCCTTGTTTGGGAACACACACCAAAGCACGCAACAGGCTGACCAATACAAATGTTGAAAAATATGTGGCCATCCGGGCAAATTTGAGGCTTTTTGAGCCTGACAACGAGCCATCCTTAACAAGGTTGGAAAGTGACAGTGAAGATGAAGCCTCAGTCTGATGTTCAAGAGCTGGACATTATGGAGGTCCAGGGGGAAGACATGGAAGCCTGAGAGGAAGACAGCCAAAGCTTTAGTTTCTAGACTATAATTTTTCCTGTGTGACAAGCGCACGTTGTCTCGCTCTCCTCCCGACTGCAGCGAAAAAGCACCACAGCAAAGCAAGTGCTTGTTGCGCTGTCCGTGCTGAAGCTGCAACTTAATTTCAGCCATTTAGTTTCTTACTCGTTTGACAGAAAGTTCTGTTACTGAAATCCATCATTTGTTTAGGAAAAACATTCCCCTCAACCCTTTCTCTTTACGTGAAACATAAGCATCACATGCATGTGACCAATATGGCCTGATGTATAGCCTATCATAATCACGTCAATCAATTGGTTGTAAGAAACTCCGATCACAGTAATGTCAACAACAAAATGGATGTAGAGGACATGAAAATTAAACTTGAAAACGGGCGAATGTTTACTGGTTGCTCAGGAGGGAAAGGGGAAGTCAGATCTGTGGAAGACATTTGACTTAGTTGAGGAAGCTACTAGAGATCCAGAAAAAGGAGGGTATAGGAGCAAGCGTTGTGTGAGTATTATGGTGTGCCAAACAGTTACTGTTAGATTACAATATTATAACTTTTTTCTGACCCGTTGGAAGAGTAAAGAACACTCAATAAATAAGTGTACTCTGTTCTAACGAGAATTAAAAAAAAAAAAAAAAAAAGATTGTGTACACACGACTAAAAACAGTGAAATCTAGTTTATTTACTGTTTAGGCTAATTATTCAAAGTTCCCTTTGTTATTTAATTTTAATGCTTGACTGCATTTAAAAGCATGAATGTCTTGTATGCTGTGTGATGGCATGAATGAATTGTATAATATATACAGAAATATAGGCCTAAGTTAGGATATTAAGACTAAACAGGATGCGCTCGTAGGCCTACAGCTCGATGGTGGTTACACAAGGTTGCTATACTAAGCCTACTAATGACATTACTTATTATAAATTATGTAATTGTAATAAAAAGGAGATCAAGAAAAAGAAGGGTATAGGAGCGAGAGTTGCGTGCATATTATTTGTGACAAACAGGTGCTGTTAGATTACACATAATCAGTAGGCTATTAAACAAACAGGCAACAGACGCAGGATCTGTCTTATTTCTGTAGATGTATATGGATGATTCATGAAGCCAGGCACATTTAACAGCTGGGTTATTGATTATAGGACCTAATTAAGTTGGGGTTACGGCTCTCCTCAATTTTCTTAGACAATTAGGCAAGGGCTGTTTCGTCATCTCTGCTGCTGCTGCCTCCACCACATTGTTCTCCATCCCAATACGCTGCTTAACTTTGCTATTATGCACTTAACATAGGGAAAGGCGTAAATTCTACAGCACACTGTAGACTATATTTCAGAACTGCGGACAGCGACCAGAATCCAAAGTGGGAGAAAGCACGTTTTAAAACAATATTAGATATATTACTGTTGCACCATTATTTTTACATAATATACATCACAATAGACCAGCCCATTCTACAGGACATTCAACATATCGTATAGGGTGTTGTCCTGTAGAGATGGAACAATAGGCGTCGAAATCAATGTGTCGTTACCTATGTCCTGTAATGCGTCAGTAACAGTATTGAAAATGGCAAGGGTAACAGCATTCTGTGAGGGAAACAAATACACTCAACTAATCCATCCTAAACCTAATGTGACCTAACAGTCCAATGGTGTAATGCTGCTCTTAAAATAACAGCCTACGGAGACTAAAGCCGACACACATATGTACGTCTCTAGGTAAAACCAATTAAAAGGCCATGTGATAAAGTATGTTGGTGTTTTGGTGCATCTCTCTGTAAAGACTACCTGACCTATGACAGTCTACGGTCATTACAATGAGGCTATGCACCAAATCAAGATGTTTAGTCTACCAATTAGAAGGCATGGTTTTATCTATACTAGGAAAAATCTATTTAATCCCAAACATAGATGTGCTAAATAAAAATGGGTCTTCAACCATTTCTTGCCCAGGGACCCCCTCCCTGGTAAACCTGCGACCAACAAGGTACATTAGAAAATAGTTCACATCAGGGCTTGACTTTTCTGTTTAATTGCCACTTGTCTTTTGGACAAGTAGGTCAGATTTTTGGTGTAAAAAAAAATATATAATAAAATAAAAAATAAAAAAACACATCATTGTAGGCTGATGCAAAGACCCACTTTACAAAATAAAATGGATTAGCATTTTTTTTTTTCCCCCTACAGAATTAGACAAGTTTATACACTATGCCAATTGGCTTCTTTGCATAGTCAAGCCTGTCTCAAAATACTCTCAAGACTCTCCTGGAGGATGATTGGCCACCCTTCGTAGCCTATAAAATATTGCAACATTACAATTACAACCAAATACTTGGTCTTTATAAAGTAATTCCCTCAAAGCTCAAAATGTGTTGTCCCGTTGTCTCTTCGTCCCTGGGAAGATAATAAAAATGATGGTTCAAAATAGACTGTCAGTTCTGGGACTGTCCTGCTTACCTTCAAAATGTTGATAGTTCTATTTCTTCATATTATAAAGCTCAACAATGCGCAAATGGCTGTTATTGAATTATGGAGCATTTGCATTAAGTGGGAAAAGACTGTTCTCAAAAGTGCACTGCACTTTTGTGACCAAAATGAAAATATCCATTAGAAATTAAGAAAAATATGCATCAACTAGCATGGGTTACTAATTAGGACTATGATTACACCTTGGGCTGCTGGACAATGAAATAAGATTGGTTTGAAAACCAATAGAATGAGAAATGCTGGTTTCAATGTTTCTAAAATAATTCCCTCAACATTTATGGGTGTATTTTGGCTACTTTGAAACAAGGTAAGACATGCTTCATAAATTGACATAAAATGTCCAGGTTTTAAACAATTAAGTTTATGGTTAAATCGTTTCAAAATCTTGAGCGCCTCTGCTCAGATTCAAGGTTGGTGGTGTGCGGCGCGCAACAGGCACTGTCCTTCACTCTCAAGTCTTGTAACCATTTGACCTGAACAAGCCGTGCCTTGAGTATGTCGACCGAAACAAGCCTTTGGAAATGAATTACCCTTCATTATAAATTGTCAAACATGACTGGCGTTTAGCCTATATTTATGTAATTAAGTCTTCTTAATGTTTGGCTACATTTTCTGGCACCTCCCTCATGTCAGCATGGGTTTGGACATGAGGCTGTATCCAATATGCATATCACCTACACTTTGACATGTAGGCTTTTTAAATGTACATGAAATGTATTTGAATAATATTCCAGTGTTGTCCCAATTCTGATCGGAGTAATTGTTTGATATTGTGAATTTATTTACTTGTCCATTGGGACAATTTAAAATGTCCAACGTCTTGATGAACAACCTGGCCTTAATGTCCATGTACTCTTATAATCTCTACCCGGCCACCCCTCAGAGCCTGGTTCTTCTCTAGGTTTCTTCCTAGGGAGTTTTTTCCTAGCCACCGTGCTTCTACATCTGCATTGCTTGCAGTTTGGGGTTTTAGACTGAGTTTCTGTATAGCACTTTGTGACATCTGCTGATGTATAAAGGTCTTTATAAATACATTTGATTTGAAATTTATATTTTTGTCCAACATGTGTTTTTTGTTGTTGTTTTGTCCCAGACAAGCATTAAATGTCGAGCCCTGCACATGCCTTGTCTTATCAGGTGAATGATGGCAAGAAGTAATCAACATTTAAAAATTAATAGATTGGGAGATAGTTTCATGAAGCATATTTTGACCTCCCCACATTATCAATTGGAAGAAGAAGTGTAAACTAATGTAGCCTATTAGCTAGAAAAGGTAACACCAAACACATTTTCACTAAGAACAGAGCAGTGGGTTGTCAAAAACGTTCAAGTTAGGAAAGCTTACCAGCAGCCAGAGGCACTTGCTGAACTAACAGCTAATTCGCATTTGCTTTTTTAAAGCCTCTGTCAGATACTCCAGTAAGTAACTTTTTTTTCAAAATATATTTTTGTAGATCCCTAGAGGGCTGCGGACCCCTGGTTGAATACCCCAGTGCTACATGATACAAAGTAGCCTAACGATGTACAATGTATTCTCTGTAAAGAAATGAAAAGTGCATCATTCCCTTTCCTTTGTGAAATAGAATGGTTATAATAAGTATGATTGGTGGGTAAGGGGGGATTCTGCCTTCCATTAAGAAAATGCTTTAGCAGTCTGTTCTTTCACAGAGAAATGGCTTCTTATGTAGGCCTAGTTGTGGGAATTCTTTAGAATTCTGCAAATTGCGCTTGGCTACATAACTATGGATGAAGTACTGATATAAGCAGTGTATTCAAGGCATGAAGATGAAAACGCAACAGCTATACAGTTTATAACTATGTTGTCAACAATAACCTACTGTCAAATGGAACACATTTTTGCTAATGAAAATATGTAGAGCCTGTGCACTGTTTGTCTAAGCACATCCCTCTGTAATAACACAGGACCGGGCCACACCAACGGCTTCTGTAGGAAATAAACAATGTCTTTAGGAAGGAGCTACGCTAGCTACCTCTCAGAACAGGCTCACAGCAGCACATCCACTAAACAATGTTTCTAACCGCAAGCCATGACTTTTTTTGGTGACCCCACAAGTGTTTCCCCTACTATTTAGGCGGGGTGGGGTCCTCCACCTAACCCTGAAGCCCCTAGCTATAATAGGATTCCCTTTTGAAGAGGAGTGTAAAGAATTAGGACTAGTCGTGGCTTCAGCTGAAAGCTACATGGTGGTACTACGAGACTGTTGCTTTGAGGAAACCTTTCGACCCGGTCTGTAACAATCTAATCTACTTTTTCTTCACCATAGAATCTGTATTGGACTTCCATGTTTCACTGGCATTCATGATTCTTGTTAGGATTTTCCAATGCAAAACACTGCCAAAACAAGACAGAGGATTCATGTACAGTGAAGACACACGTTTGCATACAGAGGCTGATAATGGTTTCTGCTGTTCTGTTGGACAATCACTCTCCTCTCCATTACTTTAGTGTTCACATGAAAACACACAAGGTACAAAATGTCAATTTCAGTTTGAGCAGGGCAGTGGCGCTACTGTCGTCCCTCCACCAAAAACCTTGTGTTGTCTTGACTTTAGGTAATAATAGGGGATGTTATAATGTCTGCACCCCAGGCCTCCATACTGTAACATAGCAGCAGGGGAACAACAGGAAAGTTGTGGGTCAAGGATGGAAGGCTGACCATAGGGGCTGACATGGCCTGGAGCAATGGACAGCAAGAATTACATTGGTTTAGGTTTCTCTTTCAACCCCCTTTTCACTGCATTAAAGATGCACTATGCAGAAATCGCTCTGCCATTTTATGGTTGCTAAAATTAGGTCGCCTAATTTCAGTTTGTGTGACAAAACAAGCAAGTACAGTGTAGAGAATCATTGTACCATCTAAACTGCTGTGAAATATATTTTCCATAACCAGAAATGTTGTATTTTCAGCTGTTTGAAGCTGGTATACTGAACAGAAAGTAAAAAAACACAAAAACTAAACAGGAAGCATAGAAATAACGCATATAAAAACATACCTACCGATTCTTAGACTTCATTTCAATGAGAAAGAAATACTATTTATAGATCTGTCAATGTGAATTTGGACAGGTCGCCCAAAATGTTATATATTGCAGCTTTAAGTAGACAACGGAGATCTGGGTCGTCTTCAGTAAGCATGTGACAAAACGGGTAAATGTTTGTTTTTATGGAAGAGGTAACCTACTACCAAAGCATTCCCCCCCAAAGCATTACATAAAAGCTGCACATTTTATTATGTTCAAAATATTTTATCCCGTTTGGTGCATGCTGAACTCAAGCTTGGCCAAATGTGAAACAAAAAAAACACATTTGACCCACTTCCCAAGTAAAGGTACAAATTGTTGCAATTCCTTGGCCAGTATGTTTAACTCCTTCTGTAAGTAGGTGAGTGTCACTGAGAAATTGGGCCTTGTTATTTTTACAGAACACACACACAGAGTTTAGAGAATTCTAATAGTAACCTCATTAGTCCAAACAAGTAAAACAAGTTTATTTGGGACAAATGCAGGCCCCTACCAGTTTCCTTATGTTAAAGAACCGTTTTGCAACAGAATCTGCATAATGAATACACCCCAGATTAGTAGGTAATTACAGGTAAGGTTGATGCAATGCCAAAAAAACTAATCCCACTTCTTGGAGCAAGAACACACTGATCCATAGGTGTTGCAAGTCAGTTTCAGACTAGTGGAGTAGAATACACATAATGTTGACAAACATTGCAGGAAATAAGAAGAATTTAGTACAGCCAAAAAGTGCTGTCTGACTAGATTTGTTTTCAAGGAGCAAATTCCCCCCTACCAGAGGGTCGAACCTGACTTCCTCATTGCAGCAATGCGCGCTGCCGAAAGCTGATTTGGAAGAAAGCTCGTTGACCCCCGAGCATCGCCCTCCCCCAACCAAAATACAGTAAAACAACGCGGGAGCGCGCATCTCAATCAAACGGAATCTACGCTCATTGGTCGTGGAATCAATCCTACTCCGTTTGACACTCCCTCTACAACTAACAGTGCCCTTTAAACAAATTATAAACTACAGACAAAACCACAAATACACAGATTACATTTGTATCTATCTGTTTTAATAAATAGTAAACGTATAAATACAGAGAGCCGTGTAATTACTTTCCGATGTAAACAATATTACAATGCGCTCAACAGTGACTGTCGAGAGGAAATAGAACAGTTGAAGACAAAAAAAAAGTCGCTCTGTGTTGCCCCTGATGGTCACAGCCCGAATTTTAGAGCAACGTAGATAGCGAAGAAATGAACAATTACAGAAATTGGTACCTGAAAACACGCCTGTTGCTTCGGCGTGCATTTCTGAACATCCTTACCTACACAATGAATGAGTTTGTGCCGCCACGAATCAAGATCCTGCCGAAAGCCTCGCCTCTCGGTCGTACATTGCTGCCTCTTGCACAGACTCGCCATTTTCTACCGAGCCCTCTCGGGAACGCGCGCGTTGGCAGAGAAGATCGCTAACATTAAGATGAGCGCGCACGCAATGAAGAATAGGCGCACTACCGAGTGCGCAATAAACTGCTGTCAGAGCTCAGTTGCGCTGTCACACCCTACAAGTTCATCTATTTAAAAAAATATATATATTTAACCTTTGTTTAACTTGCCAAGTCAGTTAAACATTATTTTTTACAAAGACGACCTACCCCGGCCAAACCCTAACCCGGATGCTGGGCCAATTTGTGTGCCGCCCTATGGGACTCCCAATCATGGCCAGTTGTGATACAGCCTGGAATCGAACCAGGGTCTGTAGTGTCTTAGACCGCTGCGCCACACGGGAGCCCCACATATTAACATTAATACTTTTTTCATCGTGAATAGAAAGGAAAAGGGGGACACCTAGTCAGTTGTCCAACAACGTATTCAACTGAAATGTGTCTTCCACATTTAACCCAACCCCTCTGAATCAGAGAGGTGTGGGGGGGCTGCCATATTTGACATCCACGCCTTCGGCGCCTGGGGTATAGTGGGTTATCTGCCTTGCTCAGGGGCAGAATGACAGATTCTTACCTTGTCAGCTCAGGGATTCAACCCAGCAACCTTCCGGTTACTGGCCCAATGCTCTAACCACTAAAGACTGCCTTACTTTGCTTTCTAACTTGTCTTATAAGAGATAATTTAGCCTTGGCCTACAGAATAATAAGTAGCCTTTGCCTTTTGAAAGAAACGTACATTAACTATTCTTTTTTTACAAGTTTTACAAATACAAATTGACATATTTATGTTTTAAAATGCAATAACTGTACTATTGTAAGGCCTGTCAATTAGACCACCATTAAAATCAGGAATTAACGACCGCTATACATTTTTGCCTACTCAATTAGACTAATTCTTTATAAAAAAATATTGTGCTTACACATATTTGAGCTAGTCATTGAAATACGACCTTTAAAATGCAGCATTAATTCACAGCACCATTGAACCATGTCTGCCAGAGTGCTGTAACACAAGGATTCCCAAACTCTTTCACTCTGGGCCCCTTATAGCATTGGGGAACATTCCGCTCAACCACCCTCCCACCCTGAGTGCGCGCCACGTTTATTTCTATGGGAAAAAGAATTGTTCATGACTGTTCACACCACTCTTGTTGGCGGAGATTTTTTTTTGCAGTTTTGAAATACAGTGTAGACATTGTTAATGTTGTAAATGACTATTGTAGTTGGAAACGGCAGATGTTTTATGGAATATCTACAGAGGCCCATTATCAGCAACCATCACTCCTGTGTTCCAATGGCACGTTGTGCTAGCTAATACAAGTTTATCATTTTAAAAGGCTAATTGATCATTAGAAAACCCTTTTACAATTATGTTAGCAGAGCTGAAAACTGTTGTTCTGATTAAAGAAGCAATAAAACTGGCCTTCTTTAGACTAGTTGAGTATCTGGAGCGTCAGCATTTGTGGGTTTGATTATGGGCTCAAAATGGCCAGAAACAAAGCACTTTCTTCTGAAACTCATCAGTCTATTCTTGTTCTGAGAAATGAAGGCTATTCCATGCGAGAAATTGCCAAGAAACTGAAGATCTCGTACAACGCTGTGTACTGATCTCTTCACAGAACAGCGCAAACTGGCTCTAACCAGAATAGAAAGAGTGGGAGGCCCCGGTGCACAACTGAGCAAGAGGACAAGTACATTACAGTGTCTAGTTTGAGAAACAGACGCCTCACAAGTCTTTAACTGGCAGCTTCATTAAATAGTACCCGCAAAACACCAGTCTCAACTTCAACAGTGAAGAGGCGACTCCGGGATGCTGGCCTTCTAGGCAGAGTTCCTCTGTTCAGTGTCTGTGTTCTTTTGCCCATCTTAATCTTTTATTTTTATTGGCCAGTCTGAGATACGGCTTTTTCTTTGCAAATCTGCCTAGAAGGCCAGCATCCTGGAGTCGCCTCTTCACTGTTGATGTTGAGACTGGTGTTTTGCGGGTACAATTTAATGAAGCTGCCAGTGACGTTATTCTAATGGACAAAAGATTTGCTTTTCTTTCAAAAACAAGGACATTTGTAAGTGACCCCAAACTTTTGAATGGTAGTGTGTATATATATCTTGTATATACAGCTGAAGTCGGAAGTTTACATACACTTAGGTTGGAGTCATTAAAACATATTTTTCAACCACTCCACAAATGTCTTGTTAACAAACTGTAGTTTTGTCGGTTACTTTGTGCATGACACAAGTAATTTTTCCAACAATTGTTTACAGACAGATTATTTCAGATTATGCCCTCTTCACGACTGTCTTGGTGTGCTTGGACCATGTTAGTTTGTTGGTGATGTGGACACCAAGGAACTTGAAGCTCTCAACCTGCTCCACTGCAGCCCAATCGATGAGAATGGGGGTGTGCTCCGTCCTCTTTTTCCTGTAGCCCACAATCATCTCCATTGTCTTGATCATGTTGAGGGGGAGGTTATTGTCCTGGCACCACATGGCCAGGTCTCTGACCTCCTCCCTATAGGCTGTCTCGTCGTTGTCGGTGATCAGGCCTACCACTGTTGTGTCATCTGCAAAGTTAATGATTGTGTTGGAGTCGTGCCTGGCCGTGCAGTCATGAGTGAACAGGGAGTACAGTAGGGGGACTGAGCACTCACCCCTGAGGGGCCCCTGTGTTGAGGATCAGCGTGACGGATGTGTTGTTACCTACTCTTACCACCTGGGGGAGGCCCGTCAGGAAGTCCAGGATCCAGTTGCAGAGGGAGGTGTTTAGTCCCAGGGTCCTTAGCTTCATGATGAGCATTTAGGGCACTATGGTGTTGAACACTGAGCTGTAGTCAATGAAGAGCACTCTCACATAGGTGTTCCTTTTGTCCAGGTGGGAAAGGGCAGTGTGGAGTACAATAGAGATTGCATCATCTGTGGATCTGCTTGGGCGGTATGCAAATTCAAATCAAATCAAATCAAATTTTATTTGTCACATACACATGGTTAGCAGATGTTAATGCGAGTGTAGCGAAATGCTTGTGCTTCTAGTTCCAACCATGCAGTAGTATCTAACAAGTAATCTAACAAATTCACAACAACTACCTTATACACACAAGAGTAAAGGAATGAATACGAGTATGTACATATAAATATATGGATGAGCGATGGCTGACCGGCATAGGCAAGATGCAGTAGATGGTATGGAGTACAGTATATACACATATATATGAGATGAGTAATGTAGGATACGTAAACATTATATACAAAATTGTTTAAAGTGGCTAGTGATACATTTGTTACATCCAATTCCTATGTTTAAAGTGGCTAGAGATTTAAGTCAGTATGTTGGCCGCAGCCACTCAATGTTAGTGATGGCTGTTTAACAGTCTGATGGCCTTGAGGTAGAAGCTGTTTTTTAGTCTCTCGGTCCCAGCTTTGATGCACCTGTACTGACCTCGCCTTCTGGATGATAGCGGGGTGAACAGGCAGTGGCTCGGGTGGTTGTTGTCCTTGATGATCTTTTTGGCCTTTCTGTGACATCGGGTGGTGTAGGTGTCCTGGAGGGCAGGTAGTTTACCCCCGGTGATGCGCTGTGCAGTCCTCACTACCCTCTGGAGAGCCTTACGGTTGTGGGCGGAGCAGTTGCCGTACCAGGCGGTGATACAGCCCGACAGGATGCTCATTGGAGTGGGTCTAGGATTTCTGTGATAATGGTGTTGATGTGAGCCATGACCAGCCTTTCAAAGCACTTCATGGCTACAGATGTGAGTGCTACGGGTCAGTAGTCAACTAGGCAGGTTACCTTGGTGTTCTTGGGCACAGGCACTATGGTGGTCTGCTTAAAACATGTTGGTATCACAGACTCGGACAGCGAGAGGTTGAAAATGTCAGTGAAGACACTTGCCAGTTGGTCAGTGCATGCTCGCAGTACAAGTCCTGGTAGTCCATCTGACCCTGTGGCCTTGTGAATTATGACCTGTTTAAAGGTCTTACTCACATCGGCTGTGGAGAGCGTGATCACACAGTCTTCCGGAACAGCTCTCTTGCATGTTTTCAGTGTTATTTGCCTCAAAGCGAGCATAGAAGTAGTTTAGCTCGTCTAGTAGGCTCGTGTCACTGGGCAGCTCTCGGCTGTGCTTCCCTTTGTAGTCTGTAATGGTTTGCAAGCCCTGCCACATCTGACGAGCGTCAGAGCCAGTGTAGTACGATTGATCTTAGTCCTGTGTTGACGCTTTGTCTGTTTGATGGTTCGTCGGAGGGCATAGTGGGATTTCTTATAGTCTTCCGGGCTAGAGTCCAGCTCCTTGAAAGCTCTAGACTTTAGCTCAGTGTGGATGTTGCCTGTAATCCATGACTTCTGGTTGGGGTATGCACGTACGGTCACTGTGGGGACAACATCATCAATGCACTTATTGATGAAGCCAATGACTGATGGGGTGTACTCCTCAATGCCATCGGAGGAATCCTGGAACATATTCCAGTTTGTGCTTTCAAAACAGTCCTGTAGCTTAGCATCTGCTTCATCTGACCACTTTTTTATTGACCGAGTCACTGGTGCTTCCGAGTCACTGGTGCTTTTTGCTTGTAAGCAGGAATCAGGCGGATAGAATTATGGTCAGATTTGCCAAATGGAGGGTGAGGGGAGATTTTTGTATGCGTCTCTGTGTGTGGAGTAAAGGTGGTCCAGCGTTTTTCCACTTTGGTTGCACATTTAACATGCTGATAGAAATTTGGTAAAACGGATTTAAGTTTCCCTGCATTAATTAAAGTCCCCCGGCCACTAGGAGCGCCGCCTCTGCGTAAGCATTTTCTTGTTTGCGGAATACAGCTCATTTAATGCTGTCTTAGTGCCAGCCTCAGTCTGTGGTGGTATGTAAACAGCTACGAAAAATACAGATGAAAACTCTATAGGTAGAGGTCTACAGCTTATCATGAGATACTCTACCTCAGGTGAGCAATAGCTCGAGTCTTCCTTAGATATAGTGCACAAGCTGTTATTTACAAAAATACATAGTCCGCCTGTTATCTTACCAGACGCCGCTGTTCTATCCAGCCGGTGCAGCGTATAACCAGCCAGCTGTACGTTGATAGTGTTGTCGTTCAGCCATGACTCCGTGAAGCATAAGATGTTACAGTTTTGAATGTCCCATTGGTATCTTCCGAGTAGGTCATTGATTTTATTCTCCAGAGATTGCACATTTTCCAGCAGAATGGAAGGAAGTGGGGGTTTATTTCATCGCAAATGAATTCTCAGAACGCTGCCCCGCTCTCTGGCCCCATTTTCTCTGCCTCCACATCACGTAAATCACAGGGATCTGGGCCTGTTTCCAAGAAAGAAGCATATTATTCGCGTCGGGCTCGTCATACTTGTTAAAGGAAAAAAGGATTCTTGGTGAGTAATCGCAGTCCTGATGTCCAGAAGTTATTTTCGGTCATAAGAGACGGTAGCGGCAACATTATTTACAAAATAAGTTTAAAAAAACAAGTTACAAACAACGCAAATAAACGAACAAAAAAACTATCGGTTTGGGACACGTAAAACGTCAGACTTCTTCTCCGGCACACCTGTTAATTGAAATGCTTTCCAGGTGACTACATCATGAAGCTGGTTGAGAGATTGCCAAGAGTGTGCAAAGGGTGGCTATTTGAAAAATCTCAAATACAAATATATTTTGATTTGTTTAACACTTTTTTGGTTACTACATGGTTCCATATGTGTTTTTTCATAGTTTTGATGTCTTCACTATTATTCTACAATGTAGAAAATAGTGAAAATAAAGAAAAACCCTTGAATGAGTGGGTGTTCTTAAACTTTTGACCAGTATTTTTTTATGGGGAGGGGAGTGTCACCCCTTGTCACCCTGCCGACACCTCGCCCCCCCCCCCCCAAGGGGCGTGCCACTGCTGTAACACATCAAACCAATCAGAACAGGGTTTAAATGAGCGGCAGCATAAGCCCTGCAATGAAACAGCACGGCTATGTGAGCGCGTAGTGATGCCATACGGTCCGCGTCAGGAACACTGAAGCGTATAGCGGCAGGCTAATAATGTCCTCTAGTCGATTTGTGCTTCTGCTCTCTAATCGTCAAATCAACTCGCTAATGTCGTGAAGGTGGATTCCAATGCTCCAGAGACAGAGAAGGTAGCGCACAGGTAAGCCGTTTGGTCATTTGAATGTAGGCTATGTACACTGGCAATAGAATGCAGTTCAGGACTTGTCCAAATTGGTTCAGTTACTGTAGCTACTGTAATATACAGGCATGATAGACGATACGCCGGCGACATAATAATAAGAATGTTGACAACATGTATGAAGGCAGACGTGTGATCAGCTAGGATTACTCAACTCGATAGGTGTTTTACAGGTGAGAATATAGCTGCATTGGGAGAGCGGTGTCACTGTAGCCTAATTTACATATAGACGGGAGTCTTTGAATAATATATTACTCATCCAGTGTCAACGGGTTCATACTTGAATTACATCATTGGCAGCATTTGTCTCATGCCAGTGGCAGCGAATGCCTACCTTATCAAGTTCTCTGGACTGATTAGGTTATATTTCTGCTGCAAGTTGATAAGAAATGATTGAAAATTAGGGGAAGCTTTTTCTCACACATTCCCCTTTTTCCTTTGTCTGTGTGTGTGAAAACCATTCAGAGTCCAGTAGAGGCCCCTGCTTTAGATTTTTGTGATTCACTGTCCATAGGCTAGCTAGCCCACCTCAAGTGTGCACACTTTACTTGATAGTACAGTCTCTGGAGAGTTGTTGATCTGATCTCTTTCCTGCTGTGCCTCTGGACTTCAGCACCTGTCCTCTGCCCCCTCACCTACCTCGTCTCTCTCTCTCTCTCTCTCTCTCTCTCTCTCTCTCTCTCTCTCTCTCTCTCCTGCCCATCCTCTCCCTTGACTTCAGCCTATCCGTTGGTCTCACATCTCTCCATTTGTCTTTCCCCAGCCTCTCTGCCCATCCTTCAATCTCTCCCCATCCCTTAATCTCCCTATCCCTCTCTCCCCTCCTCACCATCCATCCCTCTATACCCTCTCCCCAGCCCTCTCTCCCCTCGACTTTAACATACTGTACCTCTGAGGTCACACTAATGTCAGGGTTACGTTAAGACAGCTAGTTTCCCAAAAGTGCTCTTTGTGTGCGTGCAGAGCGGAGGAGCCATGACTCTGACGAGAGGGTCGTTCACCTACACCACTGGGGAGGAGTACCACGGGGAGTGGAAAGAAGGCAAGACATCTCCTCTAATAACCTTCTTTGTCAAGTTCACTTCATTTGACATCATTATACTGTGCAGTAGGCACATAGTGGCTGATCAATATGGCGCCAAAGCATCAGTGCATCATGCGTTATACTGGTATGTAGGCCTTCATGTATATATGAGCGTCTGGTGATTCTCTAATAGTACAAAGCCTTCACACTGAAGTCCAGAGGTTACTCAATTCATAGGATCAATCATCTGAGCGTAGTATCCTCAGGGTGTAGCATCAGCCAGATATTTTCATCCACAGAGCTGTCGGATATAACATCCTTACAGCCTCATTACCAGCAGCTAGCCTATCTAGGCAGTCCCCTGGAGTCTCTGACTTCATAATATGTTACCGAACAGTCTCCTGTGGCTCTCTGTCTTAACTACCAGTACCCTGTGTCTGTTTCTCTGCCTTAACTGTACGTATTTATTTAGTTAGTCAGTAGTTAGTGCTGTCAGTAATTAGGGTTAATCTGGGCAGGATGAATACCAGTGAGAGGGTGGGGGTTGGGGGAATACTGTGAACTCAACAACCCTTTGTTTTCCTCCTGTCCTTTGTTCTTTCTGTAAGGCACCAGACTAGGTTTTTAAACAGAAATTTATGTGAAAAATGTACAGAATAGTCTCCCCATTTCTAAAACTGTTAGATCTTATTATTCCGACTACACACACACACACACACACACACACACACACACACACACACACACACACAGTCGTAGTCTATTAAGACAAATCGTAACTAGTCTTTAACCCATGACCCACCACGTCAAGGTCGACCTCCCGTAGCTCTGTCAAATCATCAGGATTAGACCTTGGACTGCTTTAAGAAAAACACACTGGAAAGCTCAGACACAACTCCTGTTGAGGAGACACTTTTCAAGCAGCAGAACAGCCAAACCCATCTGCCAGGAGGAACTATAATATTCACGAGAATATTTCAGAATTTGAGATCGTTAAAACGTACTCTTTGTTTTAAAATGTCAGCTCCCTCAAACAACACAGCCATGTTATAAACAGTTCCCACGGTTTTAATGAGCAAAGAAGTCCAATCCAAGGTAAAATAAGGTCAAGACAGCAGGATTGCAGTTTATATACTGTAACGTTTACTGTAAGATGTGACATAAATATCCTAAACTTTCTTGTATCTGACCTGTAGATGATTGGCTAAGTACACATTCTTAAGGTTATATGCCTAGTAAAATATGGAGAGAACAGGCACATACATATTGGATCATACAGCTGGCAGACACACATGAATTCCTTGAATTCTTGTGTGTGTGTGTGTGTGTGTGTGTGGTGTAGATCATTCGCAGACAGATTCTGAAGTAGGAATTCTGCTGTAAACCTGCTGGATTAGACCACTTTAAAGAGACTGTAGGCAGATGGTATCCTAACATACTAAACCTGCTGGATTAGACCACTTTAAGGAGACTGTAGGCAGATGGTATCCTAATATACTAAACCTGCTGGATTAGACTACTTTAAGGAGACTGTAGGCAGATGGTATCCTAATATACTAAACCTGCTGGATTAGACCACTTTAAGGAGACTGTAGGCAGATGGTATCCTAATATACTAAACCTCTAGTTGATAGAGGGAAGTACGATTACAGTTAAAAATGGTGTGTATTCAGGACTCGTGCCAAGAAGCACAGATTGTTCAACGATCAACTAGCCTATTACAAGAGCATTGGGCCATGAAGTAGGTTGAACTAGTTGATGGGAAGAAAGGAAAGGAAAGGAAAGAAATGCTGCATTTCTAAAGTAATGTAACAGCTCAGATTGTTTTATTTTCTGTGTTTAATAACTTAAATGTTGTATCCTGTGCCCCCTGCCCAGGTCGGCGACATGGAATGGGCCAGCTGAAGTTCTCAGATGGAACGTGCTACGTGGGACAGTTTGAGAATGGACTGTTCCAAGGCTCAGGGGTGCTCCTCTTCCCAGACGGATCCAGGTGTGTGTGTGTGTGTGCACGTGTGTGTGTACATCTTCTATATTTCATATTTTGTTCTTCTTCATCCCTAGGTATGAAGGTCAGTTTACCCAGGGGAAGTTCCAGGGAGCCGGGGTCTTCAGTCGCTTTGATGGGATGAAGTTTGAAGGAGAGTTCAAGAGTGGTCGTGTGGAGGGATATGGTACGTTCATCAAACCACAAGGCTCTAATAGGAGAAACCGTTGCAAAACACAACACCTACCCAATCTTGCTGTTCTTATTTTTTGTGTTCCAGTCAGCAACTCATCCTCCATCTTGTCTGTTGTCTAGGGTTACTGACGTTTCCAGATGGGAACCATGGTGTGCCGCGTAACGAGGGCCTGTTTGAGAACCACAAGCTGCAGAAGAGGGAGAAGTGCCAAGGGGTGGTACTGCAGGCACAGGGAGCCGCCTCCACCGCCCGCAGTTTGGTTCTATGACCCTGCAGACACCCAAGACCCCACCAGGACACTGAGGAGTGGCTAGCTGTTCAGCAACTGGACTCATCTCATCAAAATGGTGGAACAATGGGTCTCAACCATGGCCAGGGTACAACGTCCTCACACAGGCACTCAGGGATGGACAACAGGGTTATGCACCAGGGTTGTGGTCAGTTGTGAATTGGTCTTTCATTTCAATTCTTGAATTTGAATTAGCCACACTCCACAGAAAGCAGAATTGAATTTGAATTAAAGGAAGTATAATTTACTTCAATGTATTTTATTTAAATTCAATATCTAATTTATTCTACGCATCATCTGGCCTATGCACAATGTACAGTTACTAATACTATGTATAACATACTGTAGGTTAAACCTAACATTACCTCTGCGTTATAATCAAGTTAATATTTTAAATGGGGTTTTCTTTGTAGTATACGTTGCATATGCTTTTGGTAAAATATATGTCAAAGGAATGAAACTTTCATGTCTCAGTTAAATTTCTTGGAATTGGTTTGAATTAAATGTCTAATTCCTTCAATTCAAAGTCTGCTTCCTGTGGGGTGTGGCCAATTGAAATAGAATTTGGCATTTCATGGGTTTAATTATATTCAGAATTGACCCCAACCCTGTCATGCTCTCTGTCTCTCTCTTTCTGCCCTGCCTTTCAGTGTCCTCCTGCTACACCAGTGCTGTTCTGCCTTTAAATCACCTTTTATTTGTCACATGCGCCGACTACAACCGGTGTAGACCTTACCGTGAAATGCTTACTTACAAGCCCTTAACCAACAATGCAGTTCAATAAATAGTTACGAAAATATTTACTAAATCAAGTCACACGGAAATCTCATAACAATAACAAGGCTATATACAGGGGTGCCGCTACCGATTCAAAGTGTGTAGGGGGTACAGGTTAATCAAAGTCATTTGTACAAGTAGTTAAGGGTAAACTGACTCTGCATAGATAATAAGCAGCAATGTAAATATTTAGGCTGGCCATTTGATTAATTGTTCAGCAGTCTTATTGCTTGGGGGTAGAAGCTGTTAAGGAGCCTTTTGGTTCTAGAATTGACGCTCCGGTACCGCGTGCTGTCTGACAGTCTGACTTGGGTGACTGGACTCTTTGACAATACATTTTTTGGGGCCTTCCTCTGACACTGCCTAATATATAGGTTCTGGATGTCAGGAAGCTTGGCCCCAGTGATGTACTGGGCCATACGCACTACCCTCTGTTGCGCCTTACAGTCAGATGCCGAGCAGTTGCCATACCAGGAGGTGATGCAACCGGGCAGGATGCTATTGATGGGGAAGTTGTAGAACTCTTTGATGATCTGGGGACCCATGCCAAATCTTTCAGTCTCCTGAGAGGGAAAAGGTTGTGTCCTCGTAACTGTCTTGGTGTGTTTGGACCATAATTGTTTGTTGGCGATGTGGACACCAAGGAACTTGAGACTCTCGACCCGCTCCACTTCAGCCCCGTTGATGTTAATGGGGGCCTGTTCGGCCCTCCTTTTCCTATAGATCATCTCCTTTGTCTTGCTCACATTGAGGGAGAGGTTGATGTCCTGGCACCACACTGCCAGGTCTCTGACCTCCTCCCTATAGGCTGTCTCATCGTTGTCGGTGATCAGGCCTACCACTGTTGTATCGTCAGCAAACTTAAGGATGGCGTTGGAGTTGTGCTTGGTCAAGCAGTCATGGGTGAACAGGGAGTACAGGAGGGGCCCCACGCACCCCTGAGGGGCCCCATTGTTGAGGATCAGCGTCACAGAAATGTGGTTGCCTACCCTTACCACCTGGGGGGGCCCGTCAGGAAGTCCAGGATGCAGTTGCAGAGGGACATGTTTAGTCCCAGGGTCCTTAGCTTAGTGATGAGCTTTGTGGGCTTTATGGTGTTGAACCCAGCTGTAGTCAATGAACAGCATTCTCAAATAGGTGTTCCTTTTGTCCTGGTGGGAAAGGGCAGTGTGGAGTGCGATTGAGATTGCATCATCTGTTGGAGCGGAATGCGAATTGGTGATGGTGTTGATGTGACCCATGACCAGCCATTCAAAGCACTACATGGCTACCGATGTGAGTGCTACGGGGCGGTAATCGTTTAGGGACTTTGGTGGTCTGCTTAAAACAGACTTAGTTATTACAGACTTGGTCAGGGAGAGATTGAAAATGTCAGTGAAGACACTTGTCAGTTGGTTCGCGCATGCTTTGAGTACACGTCCTGGTAATCCGTCTGGCCCGCTGCTTTGGGAATGTTGACCAGTCGTCCAGAACAACTGGTGCTCTCTTGCATGGTTCAGTGTTGCTTGCCTCGAAGCGAGCATAAAATACATTTAGCTTGTTTGGTAGGCTTGAGTCACTGGGCAGCTTGCAGCTGGGTTTCCCTTTGTAGTCTGTAATATTTTTAGAGCCCTGCCACATCCGAAGTCATGTGGCAGGGGGATAGTGGGATTTCTTATAAGCGCCCGGATTAGTGTCCCGCACCTTGAAAGCAGCAGCTCTAGCCTTTAGCTCTGTGTGGATGCTGCCTGTAATCCATGGCTTCTGGTTGGGAAATGTATGTGTGGTCACTGTGGGGACGTCGTCGTCGATGCACTTATTGATGAAGCTGGTGACTGAGGTGGTATACTCCTCAATGTCTCACCATGGTGCCCACACCAGGTGTATGGCTCTATACTACAGACCATTTTGTGTTTTGTCTGTACACCATTATGGCTCTTCTGTACATAGACTTCTGCTATCACCTCAAGAGGTGACGTATAGGGGAACTGGGATGCCTTTCAATGTGTGGAACTGTGGTTGTGTGAATTCACCCAGAGCATACCTTGGATGGACATGGGGCAAACATAATGCCTGCCTGCTCTGCTAGGAGGGCCTTGGGATTGGTCTCTGTGTCTGTCAGTCAGGACTGTAGCAAATTTCAGCAAAACAAATTGTCACCATAAGACTAGTGTCTGAAATGTAAATGATTAGAACTACAACAAGGGCAATGAAACACACAACACAATCACAGCATCTCACCTTAGAACAGGAAAACACTGCTGGCAATCTTAATTCCATACTCCATCTGACGCCTGTTCAGGTCAGGAGGGTGCTTAATGTTACTGAACATGATGATAGAATAACGACAGGTATGATTGTTATTCAAGTAGAATGAAAAGTATGCAGTTAAATGAGCTGTTAATTGTACTTTAATCTATGTCTTAATGCATGTGTGTGGCAACCTGTCAGGTCACATTGTTCTCTTTTGTCTTGAAATATCAGGGCTGTTTAATGTCGGTCCTGGAGGGCCGAAACACACAAATGTTTTTCTTCTACCTGGTAGTTAATTGCACTAACCTGGTGTCCCAGGTCTGAATTAGTCCCTTATTAGAAATTGAGGATGAAAACCAGAAGTGTTTCGGCCCTCCTGGACCGACATTGAACAGCGCTGCTTCATGATAACACTGGCGGGCTGCTTCTCAGGTTAGCACTCGCCCCCCAGTCTTGGTCTTGACTCAAACTAAATTTGAATCGGTCTCACTTTAGGTCTCGAACAAAACATTGGCCGCAGATGTATTGTTTTGAAAACGGGGAAGTGTCCCAAAACATGACTTAATTTATTATTCACTAAATAGTGGTTCTCACCTACAACATTAAGATGGATTATCATAATGGAATTGCACTAATCAAGCATTTCATTTTTCAGCTATTAATCAAATAGCCATCGCTCTGGTGAACTAGTCCTATACTGAGACTTAACTACAATATGTGAATAATGACCTATTGATATACACTGCTCAAAAAAATAAAGGGAACACTTAAACAACACAATGTAACTCCAAGTCAATCACACTTCTGTGAAATCAAACTGTCCACTTAGGAAGCAACACTGATTGACAATACATTTCACATGCTGTTGTGCAAATGGAATAGACAACAGGTGTAAATTATAGGCAATTAGCAAGACACCCCCAATAAAGGAGTGGTTCTGAAGGTGGTGACCACAGACCACTTCTCAGTTCCTATGCTTCCCTTACTGATGTTTTGGTCACTTTTGAATGCTGGCGGTGCTTTCACTCTAGTGGTAGCATGAGACGGAGTCTACAACCCACACAAGTGGCTCAGGTAGTGCAGCTCATCCAGGATGGCACATCAATGCGAGCTGTGGCAAGAAGGTTTGCTGTGTCTGTCAGCGTAGTGTCCAGAGCATGGAGGCGCTACCAGGAGACAGGCCAGTACATCAGGAGACGCGGAGGAGGCCGTAGGAGGGCAACAACCCAGCAGCAGGACCACTACCTCCGCCTTTGTGCAAGGAGGAGCACTGCCAGAGCCCTGCAAAATGACCTCCAGCAGGCCACAAATGTGCATGTGTCTGCTCAAACGGTCAGAAACAGACTCCATGAGGGTGGTATGAGGGCCCAACGTCCACAGGTGGGGTTGTGCTTACAGCCCAACACCGTGCAGGACGTTTGGCATTTGCCAGAGAACACCAAGATTGGCAAATTCGCCACTGGCGCCCTGTGCTCTTCACAGATGAAAGCAGGTTCACACTGAGCACGTGACAGAGTCTGGAGACGCCGTGGAGAACGTTCTGCTGCCTGCAACATCCTCCAGCATGACCGGTTTGGCGGTGGGTCAGTCATGGTGTGGGGTGGCATTTCTTTGGGGGGCCGCACAGCCCTCCATGTGCTCGCCAGAGGTAGCCTGACTGCCATTAGGTACAGAGATGAGATCCTCAGACCCCTTGTGAGACCATATGCTGGTGCGGTTGGCCCTGGGTTCCTCCTAATGCAAGACAATGCTAGACCTCATGTGGCTGGAGTGTGTCAGCAGTTCCTGCAAGAGGAAGGCATTGATGCTAAGGACTGGCCCGCCCGTTCCCCAGACCTGAATCCAGTTGAGCACATCTGGGACATCATGTCTCGCTCCATCCACCAACGCCACGTTGCACCACAGACTGTCCAGGAGTTGGCGGATGCTTTAGTCCAGGTCTGGGAGGAGATCCCTCAGGAGACCATCCGCCACCTCATCAGGAGCATGCCAAGGCGTTGTAGGGAGGTCATTTAGGCACGTGGAGGCCACACACACTACTGAGCCTCATTTTGACTTGTTTTAAGGACATTACATCAAAGTTGGATCAGCCTGTAGTGTGGTTTTCCACTTTAATTTTGAGTGTGACTCCAAATCCAGACCTCCATGGGTTGATAAATTTGATTTCCATTGATAATTCTTGTGTGATTTTGTCGTCAGCACATTCAACTATGTAAAGAAAAAAGTATTTAATAAGATTATTTCATTCATTCAGATCTATGATGTGTTATTTTAGTGTTCCCTTTATTTTTGAGCAGTGTGTTTGTTGTAGGTAAAACACACATTTCACATTTGCCTTAACAGGGTGTGTTGGAGGAATGGTCTAAATAGGGGAACTGTTCATTTGAGGAGGATCAAAATTAACTTCTTCCTCCCCTCTGCCATCCTCTTCTTCCTTTCCTATCTCAACCTCTTCTACCCTCATCCGTTCTCTCATCCTCCCTTTGTAACCCCTCACATCCTCTTCCTTTCCCTCCTCTTCTACCCTCATCCGTTCTCTCATCCTCCCTCTGTAACCCCTCCATCCTCTTCCTTAATTCCTCTTCCTCTCCTACCCCTCCATTTGCTCTGAGGGTGTATCCAGGAGCATGACATCCTAATGAGGCTAACACACACAGACTATCCACTGAGACGCATGCTGTGGTGATGACGGGATTCAACTCATGACTCCAGTGGTTTTCCACTCTAACAGCCTCTCCAAGGATGTCATTTGTAAGGAGGGAGTAGGTTCAACACTATGATTTTGACAGGCATGAATCCTTAGTTGCTACATCATTGATTCTTGAAGAATATAACTTATAAATTCCTCGTGCTTAGTTTAACTTTCATAACCCATCAGAACCAAAATATACACTTGTTTTAGTCTGTTTATCCTCTACAGGATCGGTGTCCTCTCTCTCGTGGGACGATTTAGCTAATGTAGGTTAATGTGATTAGCATGAGGTTGTAAGTAACAAGAACATTTCCCAGGACATAGACATATCTGATTTTGTCAGAAAGCTTAAATTCTTGTTAATCAAACTGCACTGTCCAATTTACAGTAGCTATTACGGTGAAAGAATACCATGCTATTGTTTGATGAGAGTACACTGTTATGAACTTAAAAATGTATTAATAAACCAGTGAGGACATTCAATTTTATTGGTCACACACATATGGTTAGCAGATGTTAATGCGAGTGTAGCGAAATGCTTGTGCTTCTATTTCCGACCATACAGTAATATCTGACAATGGGCAGTCTTGATACAACATTTTGAACAGAAATGCAATGGTTCATTGGATCAGTTTAAAACGTTGCACATAAACTGCTGCCATCTAGTGGCCAAAATCTAAATTGTGACTGGGCTGGAATAATACATTATGGCCTTTCACTTCCATTTCAAAGATGCAAACAAAATACAAAAAAAAGGTTTTTTTCTTTGTATTATCTTTTACCAGATCTAATGTGTTATTCTCCTACATTAATTTAACATTTCCAAAAACTTAAGTGTTTCCTTTCAAATGCTATCAAGAATATGCATATGCTTGCTTCCGGTCCTGAGCTACAGGCAGTTAGATTTGGGTAAGCCATTTTAGGTGAAAATTGAAAAAAGGGGGTGGATCTTTAAGAGGTTCGTACATTTTAAGCAAACACATCCATAGCTCTGTCTTTGAATTTGAGTGGCTACATTTCTCCAGACCCTCCCTTAGCTTTTTAGCAAAATGGGTGGGGAATATGCTTTGTTATAGCTCCAGTGAAAGATTCTAGCTTTGAGGGAAATTGTAAGTGAACTCTTTCAGTCTTTTTACTTCTAAAAACCAACATATAACAAATGTAAAATTTCTGTCACATATGCTATAGCCCTTTGCCAAGACATGAGGGAAGGACATAGTTGATCCGATGATCCGATAGCAGGCTGTTTATTCTCTGGTGTGTATTGCATTACATGTGTATCTTACAGTATATCTCTGTTAGGGGACAAGTGACACTTTATTGGCTAGGGACACTTTATTAACCATTAATTACACACCTATGTTACTTGTCATTATTAGTCATAGGACGGTTGGTATCTGTATTCTGTGGGGTTGAATTGTATTCTACTAGGATTGATCATGGCTATAGTGTGATAAACCCAAATGAATCCATTGTACATTTTAACAGTTTACTCTGAATGAGTAAATATATAGTTTTGTCTGTGGATAACTAGAGCCTTTACTAAAGACAATGGAATGATTAGATACACAGAGGATTTGGGAAGCAGACGTGTCTCTAATGAGACCATCATTATAAAAATATACTCCATTATTCCCCAGATAGTAGAATGAAATGGATATCAATGCTATATGGTAAAGACTTCTCCCCTAAGGATTTATGCTAATAACAAAGACAACGAGATTGACAGGAAACGTCTTATTTCTGACATTCTGGCTGCTAATTTGACAATAAAAAGTACCTTCTGATAAATCTGTACCTTTTGTTTATCTCTTTGTTCGATAGGCAACACAGACTAAAGAAAATATTTGTTAAATAATTTTATTTATTTTACATTTTTATTTGGTAGAAAGATTCTCTTACAATGATAAAGGTTTCTCCACATGTTTTCTTCAAAATCAAAATAAGGAGAGTTCTCTTTCACTGGGTATCCTGAATATTTCCCTGGAGAGACAAATAGCTGCCTATACCACAAAGTGAATGTCAATAACATTATGTGAATTCTGCTGTCGTTGGAACCCATTTGATCCTGCAGTTTGTTGTTTAACACGGTCCTCTCAAAGCTAAGGGGATGAATAGATGTGGGCGCAATTTTCCGCCACATACAGAACTAACGTTCTTTCGAGTAATTTTTGGGGTCCCCAAAAAAATCTGCTTGTCAAAGGGTTGTGAGGTGGGGGCCCCAACCCAATTTTGCTTGGGGCCCCCAAAAAGGCAAGAGCTGGTGCTGTTGAGAAGCTCAAACGCTGTAAATGATCCACCCACAAGCCACCATAATAAGACAGGACTTATTTAGACAGATTAAGACAGGACTTATTTAGACAGATACAATGTATTGTCTGCGAAAGGTTTGTCTCTTGCAGATAATTTTGCAAAGAAAAATCTTTGGAAATTTGTACCACAACTGAGATTTTCTAATAGGGAAGTCCTTGAATAAATGAAGTGTATTGGTGTGAGGCATTTGAAACGTATGTATAAGTCTGGTACGTCAGACTCATTTGATGAAGCTTGTGTTATACACTGAGAGCCTAGTATGGAGGCCTACAGGCAAAGATGTTTTGTTTGTATGGCATTTTAGGTGCATTAGTTAAACCTTCATATATGTCTCTCTGTTGTGTCTTTAAAGCATACCCTTCATTAGGGTTTCCGTTCTATATTATCTCTCCAGACATCCTCGTTCATGGCCAGACAGTAATGAGTCAGCCTTGGTTGTCATGACATTCATCTGAAGTTTCTGAATGGCTTCTTTTCACTACGCCAGGCAGTAAGATACTTAAGTATTTGAGAGTGTCAATGGGATTCTATGGCAACAAGAAATAAATCAAAATGGAAGATAAACGGCTCATATATTTTGCCCACTGTGGTATACTTGAGTAAGGTTTCCTGTCGGGTAGTCTATAAAAATAACCATAAACAAAATAATCATACTCATCATGAAAACAACATCATTTTTCACAACAGAGAATTCTACAGGTTCTGTAGACTAAAGAGGTTGACATAAACCCGGTGGCAGTTGAAGACAGCCCTGTTGTTATAACTGTTTCATAGTAAGCTAACAGGTCTGTCTGGTAGACTTCCCCTCCCCTCCCCCTCTTAATACTACTCTACTCCAGGACTGTATTTCAATAGTCAATATTGGTCTCCTCTCCTACATCTCAATTGTCTATAGTGGTCTCCTCTCCTGCATCTCAATAGTCTATAGTGGTCTCCTCTCCTTAATCTCAATAGTCTACAGTGGTCTCCTCATCTCCTCTCCTTCATTTCAATAGTCTACAGTGGTCTCCTCTCCTCATCTCCTCTCCTTCATTTCAATAGTCTACAGTGGTCTCCTCTCCTCCTCTCCTTCATCTCAATAGTCTATAGTGGTCTCCTCTCCTTGTCTCCTCTCCTTCATCTCAATAATCTATAATGCTCTCCTCTCCTTGTCTCCTCTCCTTCATCTCAATAGTCTATAGTGGTCTCCTCTCCTTCATTTCAATAGTCTATAGTGGTCTCCTCTCCTTCATCTCAATAGTCTATAGTGGTCTCCTCTCCTCTCTTCATCTCAATAGTCTATAGTGGTCTCCTCATTCCCTCTCCTGCATCTCAATAGTCTATGGTGGTCTCCGCTCCTCATCTCCTCTCCTTCATCTCAATAGTCTATAGTGGTCTCATCTCCTCTTCTTCATCTCAATAGTCTATAGTGGTCTCCTCTCCTCATCTCCTCTCCTTCATCTCAATAGTCTATAGTGGTCTCCTCTCCTCATCTCCTCTCCTTCATTTCAATAGTGGTCTTCTCTCCTCATCTCCTCTCCTTCATCTCAATAGTCTATAGTGGTCTCCTCTCCTTGTCTCCTCTCCTTCATCTCAATAGTCTATAGTGGTCTCCTCTCCTTGTCTCCTCTCCTTCATCTCAATAGTCTATAGTGGTCTCCTCTCCTCATCTCCTCTCCTTCATTTCAATAGTGGTCTCCTCTCCTCATCTCCTCTCCTTCATCTCAATAGTCTATAGTGGTCTCCTCTCCTTGTCTCCTCTCCTTCATCTCAATAGTCTATAGTGGTCTCCTCATCTCCTCTCCTGCATCTCAATAGTCTATAGTGGTCTCCTCTCCTCATCTCCTCTCCTTCATCTCAATAGTCTATAGTGGTCTCCTCTCCTCATCTCCTCTCCTTCATTTCAATAGTGGTCTCCTCTCCTCATCTCCTCTCCTTCATCTCAATAGTCTATAGTGGTCTCCTCTCCTTGTCTCCTCTCCTTCATCTCAATAGTCTATAGTGGTCTCCTCTCCTGCATCTCAATAGTCTATAGTGGTCTCCTCTCCTTGTCTCCTCTCCTTCATCTCAATAGTCTATAGTGGTCTCCTCTCCTCATCTCCTCTCCTTCATTTCAATAGTGGTCTCCTCTCCTCATCTCCTCTCCTTCATCTCAATAGTCTATAGTGGTCTCCTCTCCTTGTCTCCTCTCCTTCATCTCAATAGTCTATAGTGGTCTCCTCATCTCCTCTCCTGCATCTCAATAGTCTATAGTGGTCTCCTCTCCTCATCTCCTCTCCTTCATCTCAATAGTCTATAGTGGTCTCCTCTCCTCATCTCCTCTCCTTCATTTCAATAGTGGTCTCCTCTCCTCATCTCCTCTCCTTCATCTCAATAGTCTATAGTGGTCTCCTCTCCTTGTCTCCTCTCCTTCATCTCAATAGTCTATAGTGGTCTCCTCTCCTGCATCTCAATAGTCTATAGTGGTCTCCTCTCCTTGTCTCCTCTCCTTCATCTCAATAGTCTATAGTGGTCTCCTCTCCTCATCTCTTCTCTTTCATTTCAATAGTGGTCTCCTCTCCTTGTCTCCTCTCCTTCATCTCAATAGTCTATAGTGGTCTCCTCTCCTCATCTCCTCTCCTTCATCTCAGTAGTCTATAGTGGTCTCGTCTCCTCATCTCATCTCCTTCATCTCAATAGTCTATAGTGGTCTCCTCTCCTCATCTCCTCTCCTTCATCTCAGTAGTCTATAGTGGTCTTGTCTCCTCATCTCATCTCCTTCATCTCAATAGTCTATAGTGGTCTCCTCTCCTCATCTCCTCTCCTTTATTTCAATAGTCTATAGTGGTCTCCTCTCCTCATATAATCTCCTTCATTTTTAATAGTCTATAGTGGTCTCCTCTCCTCATATCCTCTCCTTCATTTTTAATAGTCTATAGTGGTTGCCTCTCCTCATCTCCTCTCCTTCATTGCAATAGTCTATAGTGGTCTCCTCTCCTTCATTTCAATAGTCTATAGTGGTCTCCTCTCCTTCATCTCAATAGTCTATAGTGGTCTCCTCTCCTCTCTTCATCTCAATAGTCTATAGTGGTCTCCTCATCCCCTCTCCTGCATCTCAATAGTCTATGGTGGTCTCCGCTCCTCATCTCCTCTCCTTCATCTCAATAGTCTATAGTGGTCTCATCTCCTCTTCTTCATCTCAATAGTCTATAGTGGTCTCCGCTCCTCATCTCCTCTCCTTCATCTCAATAGTCTATAGTGGTCTCCTCTCCTCATCTCCTCTCCTTCATCTCAATAGTCTATAGTGGTCTCATCTCCTCTTCTTCATTTCAGTAGTCTATAGGGGTCTCCTCGTCTCCTCTCCATTTTCACTAACTGTAAATACAGTGTAGAAGAGAGCAATATGGTGGAGATCTAATTGGAAATAGTTTTGATCTGTGCCAGTGCTGTTCTTTCATGTCAGAGCAGATGTGGTTCAGGAGAAGAGAAGGCGACTTAAGCCTGTTGATATGCAGTATCAAGTATCATAGTTTTAGTGTGTGTTTTATAAAGTGGATGTTTAATGATTGAAAATTATACAGGTCGAAAAATCGCGATTAGGGGTATCATCTCATCCAAGACCAAGGGAGTAATCTATCTCATCACCTGTTCATGTGGGAAAGCCTACGTAGGAAAAACGAAAAGCAACGCCTAGCTGAATACCGCAGCTCAATCAGGTGTAAGAACATTGACTATCCAGTAGCAGCTCACTTTGTTGAAGCTAACCATCCTTTCTCCTCCCTCAAATACACAGGCATTGAGCATGTTGCTCTAGCAAGGAGAGGAGGTAACATCGAGATCCTACTACTACAAAGGGAGGCTTACTGGATATCCTACTGAAATCGTCTTGTTTACTTTATTTGGAATAAGCTTTATGTGTGGATGTCAGGAGTACACTACATGGTAAATTATATACAGAAATCTGCAGTTGATTTAAAGGTTTTCTAAGCTAATATCAATAACATTAGCATACACATACATTATCTGTTATACAAAACCAACACTCTTGGATGCACCTTTTCTGTACATAATCCATACACAACATACTGTCACTATGGCAACAATGTCCCACGATGGCTCAGAAGTCAAAGTTTAACCAGTTTTTTTTTTTTTTTAAACCTTTATTTAACTAGGCAACTAGGTAATATCATCTAGGCAGGAACATATTCTGTAAAGTAAGGATTACTACTCATATTAATAGCTTTATCTTTCAAGTGCTTTTCAGGCATTGCACTCAAATCGATACCATTGTAGTGATTTAGGGAGAACCCATGGAGTGGGGCTTGAACGAGCAACCCTACAGTTATCCAGACCTCTTGGCAAAGGTACAGTGAACTCACATTCACAGGGCTTATACTATTGTTACTACTGCTTTAAGCCTTTCCACGATTCAGAGATTCACGTCCGTGTAATCAAACCAACAGACATTCTGACAGGTCTATCCCTGAGCTCGAGATCGTTTTCCCTCAGGCAGGACTGTACTTATGATGACAACAGGAAAATATTTCCACTGGATCCAGGGAAGTATGTCCACACATTTCTAACCCAATCCTGGGGTTTAACAAAGGAAAAACAGCCACCCCAACCATCCCATCCACCCCTGGGGCACCACAGAGACAATAGAGCCAGTGTTAACTAAATGTTGTCTGTGACTCTAGCCTCTGTAAAATGAACAGTTCTTCAGTGACCTTTCAACGTGGAACAACTGCTGATGGACAGTCCATTTTTTAATTACTGTAATAATGGTGGAGGATAAACCAAATGCAGTTTCAAATCAAAACCTAATGCTGATATAAAGCTTTGATGATACAATTAACACATGGGCCTACTGCATTGGTAGTATTTTAATCTGCTCATAAAATACTGCTCATAAAGACTTTTAACAACAAGAACAAAAATGCACTTCGACATACATTTGTACATCATTTGTTGATTTAATATCTCCATGGATGGTGTACTGTTGGAGAGCAAAGCCAGTAGTGAATGTACTGTGAATCTCGGATTCTCATATGGATTAGCTGCAATTTACATTGAATATATGGTGACTAGCCATATAGTGTCCCCACTAGGCACAGACTTCAATTCAACGTCGATTCCACGTTGGTTCAACATAATTTAATTGAAATGACGTGGAAACAACATTTATTCAACTAGTGTGACCACAGTGGGTCATTCTAATGCAAGAACACAGCTTTTCAGGGGTTTTACAGCTCTTCAGAAGAGAATCGCCAATGAGCTGCTTTTTTACGTCCAGTCACCAGCACCACACTGCTCAGCTGAAAGGACTTTTCTAAAAATGGGTTTTCCCCGAAAGCAAATGACATGAAAGCAACAGTCTCACCCTTGCTGGTATAACGGCACACAGAACTAATCTCTGAACTTCAGCCTGTTGTGTCCTAGAAAGACACACTGCAGATAACACATGAATCTAATACCATGTACATAAGGAGCATGAGTATACAGGAAATATATAACAAATACAGTAAAAGTGCTTATAACAAGTAAATGTGCTTGGTTTATGTTCCTGAGAGCCATGCAGACACACACTAGGAGAGTAGAGAATATATTATCAGGCCACTACTGTAACGGTACGATCCTGTTACATCAGATATAACCAGAAAACAAGATGATGAGAGTTTGCCATGACTGTAGGTCTGCGTTGAAATTACTTGATCAAATATGCGGTAGCCCACTGGGCACAGACCTCACTTCACAGTCTAGTTGTGATTTACATTTGAGAGATACACTCTTAGAAAAAAGGGTTATAAAAGGGTTCTTTGGCTGTCCCCATAGGATAACCCTTTTTGGTTCCAGATTGAACTCTTTTGTGTTCCATATACAGCCCTCTGTGGAAAGGGTTCTACTTGGAACCAAATAAGGTATGGGGACAGCCAAAGAACCCTTTTAGGTTCTAGATAGAAAATGTTTTTCTAAGAGGACTCAAAAGCCTGCACACACTGTGCCTATCCAGGATGGGTGGTCTGGTTAGGTAGGTAACAGTGGGGATGTGGAGGTTTAGGGCTGAATGCTGATTTGGTGGTCTGGTTAGGTAGGTAACAGTGGGGATGTGGAGGTTTAGGGCTGAAGGCTGATTTGGTGGTCTGGTTAGGTAGGTAACAGTGGGGATGTGGAGGTCTAGGGCTGAAGGCTGATTTGGTGGTCTGGTTAGGTCGGTAACAGTGGGGATGTGGAGGTTTAGGGCTGAAGGCTGATTTGGTGGTCTGGTTAGGTCGGTAACAGTGGGGATGTGGAGGTTTAGGGCTGAAGGCTGATTTGGTGGTCTGGTTGGAGTCGGTAACAGTGGGGATGTGGAGGTTTAGGGCTGAAGGCTGATTTGGTGGTCTGGTTAGGTCGGTAACCGTGGGGATGTGGAGGTTTAGGGCTGAAGGCTGATTTGGTGGTCTGGTTGGGTAGGTAACAGTGGGGGTACCAGACCCACCTCCCTCAGCTGATCCAGTTTCTCCAGAGTCTCCTTGGTGTCAAACTGCCACTCTTTCACCTGCTCCACTGCTGTAAATCCCTCCTGAAACACATAGACGCATGATTGTACAAACAGTTACACACGGACGTAAAAAGACACATTTGAATAGAAAATGTCTATGCCAACCTCCAGTTTTATTTGAGAAGATGTAATACTCACATGGTTTTTGAGCCTGGTGTCAGCCCCTCCCACAATGAGCAGCTTGAGTATCTTATATCTGCCCAGACGCACAGCATCATGCAGCGGAGTGTCCCCCTCCTGGAATACACAATTACAATACTACACTATGAGGACAACCAAGATAATGATGACAACGAAGACAACCAAGATAATAATGGCAATGAGGACAACCAAGATAATAATGACAATGAGGACAACCAAGATAATGATGACAATGAAGACAACCAAGATAATAATGACAATGAAGACAACCAAGATAATGATGACAACGAGGACAACCAAGATAATAATGACAATGAGGACAACCAAGCTAATAATAACAATGAGGACAACCAAGTTATTGATGACAACGAAGACAACCAAGATAATGATGACAACAAAGACAACCAAGATAATGATGACAACGAGGACAACCAAGTTAATGATGACAACGAAGACAACCAAGATAATGATGACAACAAAGACAACCAAGATAATGATGACAACGAAGACAACCAAGATAATGATTACAAAAAGGACAACCAAGATAATAATGAAAACAAAGAAAACAAAGATAATGATGACAACGAAGACAACCAAGATAATGATGACAATGAGGACAACCAAGTTAATAATGACAATGAGGACAACTAAGATAATGATGACAATGAGGACAACCAAGATAATAATGACAATGAGGACAACCAAGATAATAATGACAATGAGGACAACCAAGATAATAATGACAATGAGGACAACCAAGATAATGATGACAACGAGGACAACCAAGTTAATGATGACAATGAAGACAACCAAGATAATAATGACAATGAGGACAACCAAGATAATGATGACAACGAGGACAACCAAGATAATGATGACAACGAAGACAACCAAGTTAATGATGACAACGAAGACAACCAAGATAATGATGACAACGAGGACAACCAAAATAATGATGACAATGAGGACAACCAAGATAATGATGACAACAAAGGCAACCAAGATAATGATGACAACAAAGACAACCAAGATAATGATGACAACGAAGACAACAAAGATAATGATGACAACAAAGACAACCAAGATAATGATGACAACGAGGACAACCAAGATGATGAGCCATATTGTTACAATAATGAAGTTTGTTTATTGTATTTCAAGAGGAATGCAATGATAAAAGGCTTTTTAAGCACCAATACCACACAAAATTACAAAATCATATTAGACCAGGTATGATGCAATGAGAAAGCATGACGTCCTACCCTGTCTCTGGCGTTGATTTTGGCTCCACTGTTCAACAGGTGTCCCACTACGTCAGAATGGCCTGTCCTGGTGGCCACATGGAGAGGGCTGGCCATCAGCTAGGGACGAGAGAGAGAAAGAGAGAGAGAGAAAGAGAGAGAGAGAAAGAGAGCGAGAGAAAGAGAGAGAGCGAGAGAGTTACAGCCACCATGGGCGCATTTCTCCTCAAATCTTCCCAATTCTACATGTCAAAGGACAAAGAAACATTAATGTTCTTAATATATCTTAACCCCACTGAGGACAACCCTGGACTGGTGAAATGATAAGGCCGTGGGTAGATGGCCATTCTGTTAGCTGGCTAACTCTATAATGAATGAAATGTCAGTAGCTATAGTCGCACAAAAGCATCATGACACACATACCCACGTCTCACCTTGTCCCTGATGTTGAGGTCAGCTCCATGTTTCTGGAGGACCTTGATCACAGCCAGGCTTCCTCCTCTACAAGCCCAGTGGACAGCTCTGGACTCCAACTGGAAGACACGCGACATGGCCACATTCACTGTGCAATGTCTGAGGCTTAACAACTGACTCATCACCAGCTTTCCATTCCACAGCCTTAACCGTACCAATTATCCAATTATCAGCACAATGCTTGAGGTTATATAGAGGTTACATACTGTACATGTGATCATTTATTTTCCATTTGTTCCCTAGTATTGGAGTTAAAAACACAATTATGTCAATTATGCCATTTCATAGCTTTTATCATGGCAATGTACATTGACTATAGAATGTACAGTATTAATGGCAAGTGTCTCTCACCCGGTCTTTAGAATTGATGTTAGCTCCTTTCTCTAGAAGCTTCTGGATGACGGTAGAGTGTCCCTCGATGGAGGCAAAGTGCAGTGCTGTCCTCCTTAACTGGAAAAATATTATGTAATGTAAGATTATTATGTTATGTAAGATGTTGAACTGTTAAAATAATATTTGTTCAAGGTAAAAGGTACAATATAGTTTTTTAAATATGTTGTGCTACTGCTACAGTAGTACAAGGCCATGGCTAGGCCACAATAATGTCAATTGACCTCTTGGACAATACAGTTGAACTTTAACTCTTGAGGCCAGATCTTTCAACAAGTAAATACTTATATTTTGTGAAGTGAAGTCACATGCCTGGATTTTAACCTTTGTTTTAAGCCTTTTCCAGAAAAGGGAATTAGACCAAAAATTAAAGCAATTGTCTGAGGATGGTGCTAGACCTTCTGATATTAAAAGAAAAAGTGATTTTTTTGGTGAAAAGGCATAATAAAGGTTAAAATCCAGATCATGTGACATGATGAACCAAAACACAGGTCCTAAGTTGACCATATACCATACAGACTAGTACTTTCCTCATCACTGAAATTGGGGTCTCCTCCATCTTCCAGATATTTCTCCACCACTTTGAGTTTACCCTGAGTCGCTGCCTTCATGAAGTCAAAAGTGTCTACAGGTCCTAACTGACAAACACAGAGACCCATAAAAACGTGTTTGTGTTACTCTCTGGGACTTAGCAACTTATCCAGAATCAGCAACTTTTCAAAATGACAAACAGAGTATTCTGCACTGTTCCGGTCATCAAAAATAAATATTGCTAAATATGATATAAATGTTGCCTCACCACAGGTATGTCCACTGCCACCTTGGATGAGGACCCCGACTTCTTCTTCAACTTCCTCCTCTGGCAGTTCTCCTTGATGCTCTCTGGTCCTCCCTGATCAACTATCTTCCCCTCTGAAAATGAATTCCTCTCTCTCTCCTCTGGCTAGGGGAGACAAGATGGTGGTCAGAAGATTAGATTCTGCTCTCATACAGACTGACTCAGAATCAGAACTCAACCCCCTCTCTAGCTTAACATAATAACAACAATAAAGAATACGACTGCCAAGACAAGACACGAGATTGATTACATTCATCGTCTAATTATATTTATTATTGTCTTAACTATTAAAAGTATTACTATTCGCTCATTCTTCATACACCAGCCCTAGAGTCTGGTATGAGTGACTGGCCTCCCTTCCTTTGTTCTGTGTCTAGTGTAAACCAACAGCTGTTTGAACAGTAGCTAGCCTACACCTGATTTACTACAGTGGGATAGAAGGGGAGAGGGTCAGGTCAGTGCCTGTAAAAGCAGAGATGCCAGGAGCTCATGTTGAAGTGGCTAATGGCCAGATACATTCATAGCATGGTAACCTCATAGCCTGGTTGTGATCGTAAATGAGAACATGTTCTCAACAAAATATCTGGTAATAGAACAATGTTGCTGGCAGTAACCAACCTTGGGGAAATATAAGCAGCCTCTTGATATAGATGTGAGTAGGTTGTGTGTTCTTCATAAAATACAGGTGAATAGAATCAAATATTGTCTCAATAACAAGCCTGGTAAAAGAGAGCTAAGTAGACTGTATTGACAGTAAACTATTGCTGGATTTAGAATGAATGATTCATAGACTGTAATGTAACTGAGGTTGAATACATAACCACATGTATCAGAAGTTTACTTATTTGTCCTTTTACTTTACCTGGATGCTTTCAACATTGTGATTGGGGGGTTCACTGCCTGGTTCTTCCTGTTCAGGTGTGTCCCACTTTATATGTCCCAGCTTCACCGCTCGCGCTCTGCGACGCTGGTTAATAACATAGTAATTATATTCAAATCATAACTCTATCTAAAGTGAATTGAAAAACACACCTTAATATACTTTACAATTAAAACAGAAATGCAAAAATAGAAAGACAAGCAAAACGTTATTTTCCATTTGTAGAAAACTGGTGGAACCCTTCTGTGCTTGCAGTAGGAGTACTTATGTTTACAGTTTTTTTAATCGCTTTGGTACTATTTTCACAAATATGTGGTGAATTTTAATAACTGTTAGTACAAAACTCCAAATTGGCAACAGTCGTAAAGCAGCCATATTACAATCAAAACGTTTCATTATGCATTCATTTTGTTTGCAGACATATTTCACCACACAACCAATGATCCAAAATCGAAGTTTACTGTGAAATATAATGAGTACATTGGTTTAATCACCAAAACACAACATAATGATATCTTCTCAATTTAGTCATTTTAACAACCAGCTAATCCAATAGCAAAAAATTGCCCTTTGAATGTAGTAAGCTACAGTACTGTAAAGTACAATATATTACACTGTCTTTTACATTAGGCAATACTCTTGCACTATCCATTACAATTGACTAAACATCACATTTCCATAATTTCTATCCCATGTGTGTTCAAAGGTGTGATCACTGGAAACATCTTTCACAATGTATTCAAATGAAAGAAATGAAGGAAACAATGTTTACCAGCAATAGTATGCATCAAGCCTGTTTTGAGCTTTTTGCCCATTGAAAGAATTAACAGTAAATATGTTAATTGTTCATACACCTGGGGAAAAACCTTTTGGCATGGTGAATCCAAGCCCGACATAGGTCTGGATTGATGTCATTGCATGCCTCATCCATGGCATGAAGGAGGGTGGTGCGCTCATGGAGATGGAAATGATACATCTTCCACCTGCATTATAATCCTGTATTGATTTGACAGTATTGTATTTTACTTATGTATTGTAGTGGTCCTGTACATGACTCAGTTAGTAAGAGCATGGCACCAGCAACACCAGAGTTGTGGGTTCGATTCCCACTGGGGTCACATACCAAAATATGTGGACTGTTGTCACTTTGGATGAAAGTGTCTGCTACGTAAATGGCATATATTACGGTGCTGTATTCGCCTGTATTAAAGTACTGTATTGGCCAATTCAATTTTAGTAAAGCAGTATGAAATCTCCTGATCAAAAAGACCCCAGAAACTTCATTTTGGATGCATGTTTACTGTATAGGAGATGCATTTCTTTCTTGTTTTGGAATGTCTGTATTATTTTCGTATTGGTATTGTATTTCTTTCTGTATTATTTTCGTGTTGGTATTGTATTTCTTTCTGTATTATTTTCGTATTGGTATTGTATTTCTTTCTGTATTATTTTCGTATTGGTATTGTATTTATTTCTGCACTGTCGGAGCTAACAATACAATAATTTCACTGCACCTGCTGTAACATCTACTAATCTGTGTACGCGACCAGTAAAATATTATTTGTTACGTACAGTACGTCTCTGTCAATAACAGATTTTATTTTATTTACAGTAAAGTAAAATCATAATAGTCATCGTCATAGTAGTACATTGAAGAGTGGCACAGTGGTCTAAGGCACTGCATCTCAGTGCTTGAGGCATCACTACAGTGTCACTACAGACACCTTGGTTCGAATTCAGGCTGTATCACAACTGGCCATAATTGGGAGTCCCAGAAAGAAGGCGCACAATTGGCCCAGCGTCGTCCGAGTTTGGCTGGTGTAGACCGTCATTGTAAATAATAATTTGATCTTAACTGACTTGCCTAGTTAAATTATAATAATTAAAATATATATTATATTTTTTATGTTTCTACTTTACAGACATAACAGTACATTTTCATGATGTAGTTCTCGATCTGTAGTAGACAAACCAGTTGACATGTAAAATCTCTAGATTTACAAACCGGTTAAGGGATCATCAATAAACAGCAGTCGGATGAAGTAATGGTAAAAGGTATTTTAACAAAAGACAATAGAATCGTATTAAAAGTAACGTGAGCATTGCATTGTGAAAGGCAATTACTTGTATTGTAATGTGAAACATCTATTTCTAGATTTAACACAGATTAAGTTTTGTGAAAAAGTGACTGTATGATTTTGTGTGTTGTACTTAGTCAATTGAAAATGTGCTTAAAGTTTTGGAACAACTGCCTGTTTGATGATCTGTTTACTGTTTTGTGCTAAGAGTTGTGAAAATATCCCACATACTTGTGAATATTGCACTAAAGAGATTAACAAAACTGTACATTGAGAATAGTGGTAAATATAATGTATAACTAACAAGCTAACTGCCCTCTAGTGCTGAACTGCTGGTGTAAGAAAGTATAAATTCTACAAGTCTTCTTGTAGAGAAAGGAGAGATTTAACTCTGCTCTCTCCCTGGAGGCGGTATCAAACCATCTGTTGAGGGGGAATGGATCATAGAGGAATCTACAACAACACCTGTCCATGCAATATCATGTATTTGTGCATGGAATATTCAAATGAATCATTGCATGGAATATTAAAACTGAAATAGATTATATTAGAACGGTAAAAACATGAACAAATATAGACAAAAATCCTGAAGTAAAATCCTTGTAGACACCATGACATACAAATGTTTATGAAAGTCTATGAAACAAAATACATGTATAATCAAGGACATTACTTTATTTATAATTCAGTAATTACTTGATTTCATGTATTAGTTGTAAAGATGTAGCAATGTACTATAGATAGCCTACTGTAGGTCAGAGGTCAGGCTGTTAAGTTAATAAGCTGTAAACTCTTTCAGAAGCAGCAAAGGGTCTCGTGGTTATAGATACCTCAGATAACTAGGGGGGTCACACCAGGGGGAGAACTGCCCCCTCTCATTGAAGCCATAAAGTTCATGGCCAATCAGAGAACTGCAAGCTGTTTTTTTTAGATGTACTGAATGGGAAAATGGCAATCTTCGTGGTCAATATTTGTGTGAATAAAATGTTAATCAGAAGACAGTCACGGTATCAATAATTGCTTCTATTACACCAGATGTACACTATGTCCTTGAACGAATTATTAAAAATCTCACAAAGAACAAGTTAATAAAAGGATAAATTTGTTGCTACCGGCAGCCTGCAGTCCCCGGTCGGACTTCAACTTGAGATACTCAATGAGAGTGGGCAGTCGTTCTCCCCTGAAGTAGCTCAAATTGCGCATTTTCTTTATTTATAGAGAGCCCCCCCCGTCTTATATATATTTGCACACTATGAGGTTGAAATAATACTGTGAAATTGTGAAAATGATGATAAAGCCCTTTTAGTGTAATAGCTGTTTGAAAAGATCTGAAATTTCAGCCTGTTTTGGTGGGATGGAGTTTTGGCCTTCCGTGGTAACATCACCATGCTGTATATTAGTTAATAGACCAATAAGAAAGATAGTTAAACACCTCTCTGCCAATAACAGATAGTTACTCAATCCTAGCATAATTCTTGCTTGAGAAATTTGCGAAGAAGATATTTTTCTTGTTTTTGACCATTTTCATTGAAAACAGTCACAGTAAGGTACCTAACTGTTACCCAGAAATGATTTGATATTGAGATAAGAGATAAAAAAAAAGGCTGCATTGGACCTTTAAATACTCATCTGTGGCTAAATATGATGGCATTATTTGAGCTCTACGGCAACTTTCTCAATTTAAAACATTTGTCTAATGTGTCATGACTTGGATTCAGCCGTGACGCTCCCATCCATCTTCATTAGAGTCTAGGTTAGGAAAAGGTGTGAGGCACATAACATATATACAGCCTCGCATGTAAGTGTCCCACTAGCCACATCAATAGAGTGCTACCTTTGATTTTCTTTTCTGGATTGTCACCTGTTGAAGTGTCCTCGGGATTTTTTTAATTTTTTTATACACAATTGTTGTTTATTATAACGCAATGACATGTTACCTATTTACTACTAGAATGCATCTTAAATAAGTCATAATTTCCCCCTACCTCAGATTTCTTGAGGTCCAGATCTGCTTTCACATTGGTAGCCCACTGCACATCCTCCTCCATACTGGGGTGTCCGTTCAGGGTTGAAATGGAAACGACAGAAACACAACCTGTGGTCCCTTCCACTTTACATCTAACAGTTGTAACAGCTGAATAGCAAACAGATTGTCTGTCTAAATGTCAGTATGCCTGCTCAGGGGACCGGTTGGTTACCAGCTGTGATGTGGCGGTCCGGGGGGTCTTATACTTCCTGATTGGAATGCCAGGCTCATGAGGGGCATTGTGAAACCCTAGTAAACCGGTCTACTACTGTGTGTGACCCCCCGGCCCCCTTACACACACACGCTCCAGAGTCATGAGCACAGGGTGCATTCAGTCCACGAGCTCTTAGTTTTACCCTGCCCCTGTGCCAGCCGTGTTAGCTGTCGTTTTAAAAGGCCTTCAGACTCCAAGCTTGTAAACACACAGTTTTGGACGATTACGTTATTCATAAGTGCGTCAAGTGATACCTTGTAAATATCGGCAATGCTCATACCGTGAAGCAACCAATCAGTGACTGGCGTCGCGGACCGCCCTTTATGGATACAGTTTGACACAAATATCAGTAGGTTTATCAGTCTGTAACAAAAGCGTTTGTATGTTACAAATGTTGTTCACAGTTCGCGACCCCCTCCCACACACACACCTTTGAAAAGCAGTTGATAGGAAAGGTCAGGCTAACGTACTGAGCAGCCCACCACCAGAGCATGCTACTGATCTGAGCTCTAATAAATGTCTGATCCAGCAGGATGAGTCATGGTGATTGATATAAATCTCTGGTTAAGAGGACATTAGAGAGCAGTAAATAAATATAGTTATTACTTAGGCTGTGTGTGTGTGACATCACCAGAACACATGGGCCGAGAGCAGTGCACAGGACAAGCCTCAATATGAGTATGCCTTTGTGCTCAGACGGATCAATGTAAAAAGACATACTTTAAAGGTATTACATTTGTACAGATGGCCCCGTATTTCTGTACATACACTACCGTTCAAAAGTTTGGGGTCACTTAGAAATGTCCTTGTTTTTTAAAGAAAAGCACAGCGCAAACTGGCTCTAACCAGAATAGAAAGAGGAGTGGGAGGCCCCGGTGCACAACTGAGCAAGAGGACAAGTACATTACATTGTCTAGTTTGAGAAACAGATGCCTCACAAGTCCTCAACTGGCAGCTTCATTAAATAGCACCCGCAAAACACCAGTCTCAACGTCAACAGTGAAGAGGCGACTACGGGATGAGGCCTTCTAGGCAGAGTTGCAAAGAAAAAGCCATATCTCAGACTGACCAATAAAAATAAATGATTAAGATGGGCAAAAGAACACAGACACTGGACAGAGGAACTCTGCCTAGAAGGCCTCATCCTGGAGTCGCCTCTTTACTGTTGACGTTGAGACTGGTGTTTTGCGGGTGCTATTTAATGAAGCTGCCAGTTGAGGACTTGTGAGGCATCTGTTTCTCAAACTAGACACTGTAATGTACTTGTCCTCTTGGCAATTTGCCAATTTGGCAAAAACTTGGCAATTTCTTGCATGGAATAGCCTTAATTTCTCAGAACAAGAATAGACTGATGAGTTTCAGAAGAAAGTGTTTTGTTTCTAGCCATTTTGAGCCTGTAATCGAACCCAGAAATGCAGATGCTCCAGATACTCAATAAAGTCTAAAGAAGGCCACTTTTATTGCTTCTTTATTTAGCACAACAGTTTTCAGCTGTGCTAACATAATTGCAAAAGGGTTTTCTAATGATCAATTCGTCTTTTAAAATGATAAACTTGGATTAGCGAACACAACGTGCCATTGGAACACAGGAGTGATGGTTGCTGATAATGGGCCTCTGTACGCCTATGTTTCCAGACTTTTCCAGCTACAATAGTCATTTACTTGAAAATAAAGAAGAGCCGCACACTCTAGGAGCTCAGATGCAAAAATGTAATGTCCAACGTTGACAGGCAAGCTGTCTTCATCAGGGTATAATCACAAACACTGCGGGGTGACTCGTTTATGTAGTGTCAAAGGACACACACACACAGGTGTCTGTAATCATGGCCAAGTGTGGCCTAATATCATTGGTTAATTCTGAAATGTTAAAATGGCATACAAAGAACATACAAAAAACAAATGGATAGCATATGATCATAGATTCGATTTAGGCTACATAAGCCTACAAACAATTACAATGGCAAAGTCACAATAATTACAAGAATGGCTTCAGATCAAAGTCTACGTTGAGACCGAAGGGAGCAAGGGTCTTTAAATTAAAGATCCAGGCAGCCTCTCGTTTTACCAATAAATTATCGAGGTCACCCACTCTCCTAGGGAGGGTGACATGTTCAATGCCAATATAATGCAGAGACGAAATCGACTGGTTTGCTTTCAATTTTTGTAGCATCTGAGCTCCTAGAGTGGGCGGCTCCTCTTTATTTTCAGGTTTCCCACTCCGCTAGCCAGCACCTCGCCTATATAGGTGTGCGTTTCTTTTTCCTCTACAATAGTCATTTACAACATTAACCATGTCTACACTGTATTTCTGAGCAATTTTATGTTATTTTAATGGACAAAAAATTTGCTTTTCTTTAAAAGACAAGGACATTTCTAAGTGACCCCAAACTTTTGAACTGTAGTGTACGTTAGCATTCACACACACACACACAGGCGCACATCCTCAATTTTCTAACGACACGCACACACACACTGGCTGTTGTTCCTGTGAACCTGACCGTCTTACTGTGTAACAGTAGGTGAATTATTAATTTTCAGATAGGAAGGAGGAGGCAGAGTTCACTGGTGCATAAACAACATAACACTCTCTCTGACACAGATGTAGAATCAGCTCACCGTCACTTTACTCTTAACGTTTACCACAAGGAGTACAAACGCAAAACTGACCTTAGATCAGCGGTTAGGGACATCTTCAGTCTAGTGTGGCAGCCATTTTAGCTGATTAGAGTCATTTGCCTTCTTGTCGTCACTAGAGCATGGAGGACAGAAGAAGACCACGGACGACTGCTGTCTACAGACTCTCTCCAACGTCTCTGAGCCCCTAGTCTTTAGGTAGGGATTTGATTTAATTTTTCTTATATAAAATATTTTGAATTGTTCTATTCAACCTTTATTTAGCCAAGTTTGTCACTGAGATACGTTTTTGTTAAGTTTACTAGTGGCTGTGTGGAGTTAGCTAGCAAAAGCAACCTTCAGTCAATCTTGTCAATGTCTTGGTGTGGATAGTTTTAATGGATTTCAGGACAAGCACAGAAAAATAGGATCTCATCCCTAACCTTTCCTGGTGTGACACTAACCCTATAATAATTTGAAGGGTGTTTATATTTGTCCTGTAATGGAAATGCATTTATTGCATAGCCCAACTCTCCCTGAGACACCCGCAGGGAACGGGTCACAGCCAGAACCACCATTGTCCAGCACCCTGGAGCAGTTGGGGACAAGGGCACAGCAACAGCTTTTTCCACAATGTCAGCTCCAGGACTCGAACCAACAACCTTACGGTTACTGGCCCAATGCTTTAACCTCAAGGATACCTGCCACCCCTGCTGCTTGGCCACAATCTGTCTGAACCTTAACTCTAACCCTAGCCACAACCCCAATCCTGATCCTACCTTTCCCTGGTCAGACCCCAGGTCAGCATGGTGACTCTGAGAAACCTTAGTGTGGAGGACCCAGATGACTACAGCTCTCCTCCGGTGCCTGACGCTGACTTCACTGAGATAACACCTGTTACAGTTAGCCACAGGAGACCTACACCTGACACCAGGGAGATGCTACTCAGCAGGTATGGCTCTGTTTGTGTGTGTGTGTGTGTGTGTGTGTGTGTGTGTGTGTGTGTGTGTGTGTGTGTGTGTGTGTGTGTGTGTGTGTGTGTGTGTGTGTGTGTGTGTGTGTGTGTGTGTGTGTGTGTGTGTGTGTGTGTGTGTGTGTGTAATTCACGTATATCCTTTCTATTCCAGGACTAACAACCTAGCCTTGAGTCTGGTGCTACTGGTGGGATGCTACTCTGCTGTCCTGGTCCCTGCTCTTATACCTTCAGCCCCTCTGTCAGAGGCTAACGACAGCCAACACACTGATATGGTACTAAACACACACAAAAGCACATGAATACATATATTTGGGTGCGTGTTGTGTGTATTAAAATGCTATCTTGTGATTAACTGATTTCTCTTACTCTAGTCTGTGCTATAGGTCTTATTAAACTCCCCCTCCCTCTCCCCTCTCCTCTCTCCTCCAGGTCTTACTAAACTCCCCCTCCCTCTCCCCTCTCCTCCAGGTCTTACTAAACTCCCCCTCTCTCTCCCTCTCCCCTCTCCTCTCTCCTGCAGGTCTTACTAAACTCCCTCTCCCCTCTTCTCCAGGTCTTACTAAACTCCCCTCCGCCTCCCTCTCCCATCTCCTCTCTCCTCCAGGTCTTACTAAACTCCCCTCCCTCTCCCTCTCTCCTCCAGGTCTTACTAAACTCCCCCTCTCCCCTCACCTGTCTTCTCCGGGTCATACTAAACTCCCTCTCCAATCTCTCATCTCCACTCTCCTCCAGGTCTTACTAAACTCCCCCTCCCTCTCCCCTCACCTGTCTTCTCCGGGTCATACTAAACTCCCTCTCCAATCTCTCATCTCCTCTCTCCTCCAGGTCTTACTAAACTCCCTCTCCAATCTCTCATCTCCTCTCTCCTCCAGGTCTTACTAAACTCCCCCTCCCTCTCCTCTCTCCTCCAGGTCTTACTAAACTCCCCCTCTCTCTCCCCTCTCCTCTCTCCTCCGGGTCTTACTAAACTCCCCCTCTATCTCCCTCTCCTCTCTCCTCCAGGTCTTACTAAACTCCCCCTCTCTCTCCCTCTCCTCTCTCCTCCAGGTCTTACTAAACTCCCCCTCTCTCTCCCTCTCCACTCTCCTCCAGGTCATACTAAACTCCTTCTCCCTTCTCCTCTCTCCTCCAGGTCTTACTAAACTCCCCCTCACTCTCCCTTCTCCTCTCTCCTCCAGGTCTTACTAAACTCCCCCTCCCTCTCCCCTCTCCTCTCTCCTCCAGGTCTTACTAAACTCCCCCTCACTCTCCCCTCTCCACTCTCCTCCAGGTCTTACTAAACCCCTTCTCCCCTCTCCCCTCTCCTCCAGGTCTTACTAAACTCCCACCTCCCACTCCCCTCTCCTTGGATTAGCGAACACAACGTGCCATTGGAACACAGGAGTGATGGTTGCTGATAATGGGCCTCTGTACGCCTATGTTTCCAGACTTTTCCAGCTACAATAGTCATTTACTTGAAAATAAAGAAGAGCCGCACACTCTAGGAGCTCAGATGCAAAAATGTAATGTCCAACGTTGACAGGCAAGCTGTCTTCATCAGGGTATAATCACAAACACTGCGGGGTGACTCGTTTATGTAGTGTCAAAGGACACACACACACAGGTGTCTGTAATCATGGCCAAGTGTGGCCTAATATCATTGGTTAATTCTGAAATGTTAAAATGGCATACAAAGAACATACAAAAACAAATGGATAGCATATGATCATAGATTCGATTTAGGCTACATAAGCCTACAAACAATTACAATGGCAAAGTCACAATAATTACAAGAATGGCTTCAGATCAAAGTCTACGTTGAGACCGAAGGGAGCAAGGGTCTTTAAATTAAAGATCCAGGCAGCCTCTCGTTTTACCAATAAATTATCGAGGTCACCCACTCTCCTAGGGAGGGTGACATGTTCAATGCCAATATAATGCAGAGACGAAATCGACTGGTTTGCTTTCAATTTTTGTAGCATCTGAGCTCCTAGAGTGGGCGGCTCCTCTTTATTTTCAGGTTTCCCACTCCGCTTAGCCAGCACCTCGCCTATATAGGTGTGCGTTTCTTTTTCCTCTACAATAGTCATTTACAACATTAACCATGTCTACACTGTATTTCTGAGCAATTTTATGTTATTTTAATGGACAAAAAATTTGCTTTTCTTTAAAAGACAAGGACATTTCTAAGTGACCCCAAACTTTTGAACTGTAGTGTACGTTAGCATTCACACACACACACACACAGGCGCACATCCTCAATTTTCTAACGACACGCACACACACACTGGCTGTTGTTCCTGTGAACCTGACCGTCTTACTGTGTAACAGTAGGTGAATTATTAATTTTCAGATAGGAAGGAGGAGGCAGAGTTCACTGGTGCATAAACAACATAACACTCTCTCTGACACAGATGTAGAATCAGCTCACCGTCACTTTACTCTTAACGTTTACCACAAGGAGTACAAACGCAAAACTGACCTTAGATCAGCGGTTAGGGACATCTTCAGTCTAGTGTGGCAGCCATTTTAGCTGATTAGAGTCATTTGCCTTCTTGTCGTCACTAGAGCATGGAGGACAGAAGAAGACCACGGACGACTGCTGTCTACAGACTCTCTCCAACGTCTCTGAGCCCCTAGTCTTTAGGTAGGGATTTGATTTAATTTTTCTTATATAAAATATTTTGAATTGTTCTATTCAACCTTTATTTAGCCAAGTTTGTCACTGAGATACGTTTTTGTTAAGTTTACTAGTGGCTGTGTGGAGTTAGCTAGCAAAAGCAACCTTCAGTCAATCTTGTCAATGTCTTGGTGTGGATAGTTTTAATGGATTTCAGGACAAGCACAGAAAAATAGGATCTCATCCCTAACCTTTCCTGGTGTGACACTAACCCTATAATAATTTGAAGGGTGTTTATATTTGTCCTGTAATGGAAATGCATTTATTGCATAGCCCAACTCTCCCTGAGACACCCGCAGGGAACGGGGTCACAGCCAGAACCACCATTGTCCAGCACCCCTGGAGCAGTTGGGGACAAGGGCACAGCAACAGCTTTTTCCACAATGTCAGCTCCAGGACTCAAACCAACAACCTTACGGTTACTGGCCCAATGCTTTAACCTCAAGGATACCTGCCACCCCTGCTGCTTGGCCACAATCTGTCTGAACCTTAACTCTAACCCTAGCCACAACCCCAATCCTGATCCTACCTTTCCCTGGTCAGACCCCAGGTCAGCATGGTGACTCTGAGAAACCTTAGTGTGGAGGACCCAGATGACTACAGCTCTCCTCCGGTGCCTGACGCTGACTTCACTGAGATAACACCTGTTACAGTTAGCCACAGGAGACCTACACCTGACACCAGGGAGATGCTACTCAGCAGGTATGGCTCTGTTTGTGTGTGTGTGTGTGTGTGTGTGTGTGTGTGTGTGTGTGTGTGTGTGTGTGTGTGTGTGTGTGTGTGTGTGTGTGTGTGTGTGTGTGTGTGTGTGTGTGTGTGTGTGTGTGTGTGTGTGTGTAATTCACGTATATCCTTTCTATTCCAGGACTAACAACCTAGCCTTGAGTCTGGTGCTACTGGTGGGATGCTACTCTGCTGTCCTGGTCCCTGCTCTTATACCTTCAGCCCTCTGTCAGAGGCTAACGACAGCCAACACACTGATATGGTACTAAACACACACAAAAGCACATGAATACATATATTTGGAGTGCGTGTTGTGTGTATTAAAATGCTATCTTGTGATTAACTGATTTCTCTTACTCTAGTCTGTGCTATAGGTCTTATTAAACTCCCTCCCTCTCTCCCCTCTCTCCTCTCTCCTCCAGGTCTTACTAAACTCCCCTCCCTCTCCCCTCTCCTCCAGGTCTTACTAAACTCCCCTCTCTCTCTCCCCTCTCCTCTCTCCTGCAGGTCTTACTAAACTCCCTCTCCCCTCTTCTCCAGGTCTTACTAAACTCGCCCTCCGCCTCCCTCTCCCATCTCCTCTCTCCTCCAGGTCTTACTAAACTCCCCCTCCCTCTCCCCTCTCCTCCAGGTCTTACTAAACTCCCCCTCTCCCTCACCTGTCTTCACCGGGTCATACTAAACTCCCTCTCCAATCTCTCATCTCCACTCTCCTCCAGGTCTTACTAAACTCCCCCTCCCTCTCCCCTCACCTGTCTTCTCCGGGTCATACTAAACTCCCTCTCCAATCTCTCATCTCCTCTCTCCTCCAGGTCTTACTAAACTCCCTCTCCAATCTCTCATCTCCTCTCTCCTCCAGGTCTTACTAAACTCCCCCTCCCTCTCCTCTCTCCTCCAGGTCTTACTAAACTCCCCCTCTCTCTCCCCTCTCCTCTCTCCTCCGGGTCTTACTAAACTCCCCCTCTATCTCCCTCTCCTCTCTCCTCCAGGTCTTACTAAACTCCCCCTCCCTCTCCCCTCTCCTCTCTCCTCCAGGTCTTACTAAACTCCCCCTCACTTTCCCCTCTCCACTCTCCTCCAGGTCTTACTAAACCCCTTCTCCCATCTCCCCTCTCCTCCAGGTCTTACTAAACTCCCACCTCCCACTCCCCTCTCCTCTCTCCTCCAGGTCTTACTAAACTCCCCCTCCCTCTCCCCTCTCCTCTCTCCTCCAGGTCTTACTAAACTCCCCCTCACTCTCCCCTCTCCTCTCTCCTCCAGGTCTTACTAAACTCCCCCTCCCTCTCCCCTCTCCTCCAGGTCTTACTAAACTCCCCCTCTCTCTCCCTCTCCCCTCTCCTCTCTCCTGCAGGTCTTACTAAACTCCACCTCCCCTCTTCTCCAGGTCTTACTAAACTCCCCCTTCCCCTCCCTCTCCCATCTCCTCTCTCCTCCAGGTCTTACTAAACTCCCCTCCCTCTCCCTCTCCTCCAGGTCTTACTAAACTCCCCTCCCTCTCCCTCTCCTCTCTCCTCCAGGTCTTACTAAACTCCCCCTCTCCCTCACCTGTCTTCTCCGGGTCATACTAAACTCCCTCTCCAATCTCTCATCTCCACTCTCCTCCAGGTCTTACTAAACTCCCCCTCCCTCTCCCCTCACCTGTCTTCTCCGGGTCATACTAAACTCCCTCTCCAATCTCTCATCTCCTCTCTCCTCCAGGTCTTACTAAACACCCCCTCCCTCTCCTCTCTCCTCCAGGTCTTACTAAACTCCCCCTCTCTCTCCCCTCTCCTCTCTCCTCCGGGTCTTACTAAACTCCCCCTCTCTCTCCCTCTCCACTCTCCTCCAGGTCTTACTAAACTCCTTCTCCCCTCTCCCCTCTCCTCCAGGTCTTACTAAACTCCCTCCTCCCTCTCCTCTCTCCTCCAGGTCTTACTAAACTCCCCCTCCCTCTCCCCTCTCCTCTCTCCTCCAGGTCTTACTAAACTCCCCCTCACTCTCCCCTCTCCTCTCTCCTCCAGGTCTTACTAAACTCCCCCTCCCTCTCCTCTCTCCTCCAGGTCTTACTAAACTCCCCCTCACTCTCCCCTCTCCTCTCTCCTCCAGGTCTTACTAAACTCCCTCCCTCTCCTCTCTCTCTCCTCCAGGTCTTACTAAACTCCCCTCACTCTCCCCTCTCCTCTCTCCTCCAGGTCTTACTAAACTCCCCCTCACTCTCCCCTCTCCTCTCTCCTCCAGGTCTTACTAAACTGCCCCTCCATCTCCCCTCACCTCTCTTCTCCAGGTCATACTAAACCCACCTCCCTCTCCCCTCTCCTCTCTCCTCCAGGTCATACTAAACTCCCCCTCTCTCTCCTCCAGGTCTTAATAAACTCCCTCTCCCCTCTCCTCCCCTCTCCTCTCTCCTCCAGGTCTTACTGAACCCCTCTCCCCTCTCCTCTCTCCTCCAGGTCATACTAAACTCCCTCTCCCCTCTCCTCCCCTCTCCTCTCTCCTCCAGGTCTTACTGAACCCCTCTCCCCTCTCCTCTCTCCTCCAGCTCATACTAAACTCCCTCTCCCCTCTCCTCCCCTCTCCTCTCTCCTCCAGGTCATACTAAACTCCCTCTCCCCTCTCCTCTCTCCTCCAGGTCCTACTAAACCGCTCTTCCTCCCGGCTTGCGCAGCCCTGCCATCCGGGCTGGTGTGTGTCTCGTCTCCTCTCCCTGGACTCCTCCTCAGACCTCCAGGACATCCCTGTGTTCCTCCAGCCGGGGATAGCAGCAGACAGGCCTATTCCCTGGGACTTGGCTCCTCCTCTGGGTCTCCAGGGCTGTGACGAGAGTGTGGCTAGGGCTCTGGCCTCTCTAACTCATCCCGGCCTGCCCCCATCCCTGGAGGGGAGAGGTAGGGGTGGGGGCTGTAGGAGGTGTGTGGTGGTGGGCAGTGGAGGGGTGCTACATGGCAGCCACCTGGGATCCCATATCGACCAGTATGATGTCATCATCAGGTGAATGACCAATCAAACAAACAATCAATGTAATTGTAAAAGAAGCACAATCTTTTTAAATCAGATAATATTTTCCATTACCCCCTACGGTACCACCTGGATGACAATCTGTTTCTGATATTATAACCAATCCAATCGTTTTCCAGATGGCTAAAATAAATAGATCAAAGCAACTAAACTAACCTCTACCACTTCCTGGTCACTAAGGGGATATACTGGATTAGATTTGTATTGTCTGAAGCTGTGTTTTCCTTCTTCTCCTCTCTCACATCCTTCCCCTCCTCTTTCTCCTTCACACTCTTCTCTGTCCTCTCAGGATGAACAACGCCCCAGTGTCAGGGTTTGAGAGGGACGCAGGCTCCAGGACCACTGTCCGTCTGATGTATCCAGAGGGAGCTCCCCTTTCCCCCAGCGAGTATAGACACACCTCCCTGGTTACCCTGGTGGTCTTCAAGTGCCTGGACCTGGACTGGCTCACCTCTGTCCTCACCAAACAGCCTCTGGTGGGAATGTGTTTACTACCTGTTTGTTTTCTTGTTTGTCTGTTTGTTTCCCTGTCAGAGACACAGTGGCTTGAGGAATTTTAGTGCAGATTTGCAGACAGAAAATGACTTCTAAAGTAGCTGCTATACGTTCTGCTGTCCATGGACAGGGTTGGGTAGGTTACTTTCCGTTACAGTTACTACTTACCTGTCCAAGATTTTTATCAGTAACATAACTTTTGGATTACCCTAACATAATCTGCACTTTCAGTTACTGCATTTGGTATGCTATCATAGTGGTCTCTGACTTGTTGTCAGACTCACTCAGGTGGAAAAAACTCAAAGGTCAACTGCACTTCCTGATTTGGCCTTGTTTTTCATCAATGGTCATTAAGAAATACTAGCGGCCATGAGAGAAGGCAAACAAGAGTTGTGTTGGGGGTGTGGTTTGATGTGGGTGTTTCATGGGTGTGTCTTTGCCATTCAATCAAAACCTACAAGGACAGTAGCTAGCCAGTTTGAGTTTAAACATTATTGAAAGAAAGCTGGCAACCTGCATCAAACATGTCAGGTTTACTTGATTATGAGCTAGCAGGGATCAAACCTGTCTTCAGGTGCAACGTTAGATATGCAAATCTCCCTCTCCCGTTACACTTTAAGGAGAGGCTATGTATTTAGCTAGTTACATCACATTATATTGCCTAGTATCATAGTGGCATAGCCTATCAAATAGTGACATGTAGATAGCTAGCCCTTGATCATGACTCTCAGCTCCATTACATTACACATAAGTGTCATTGGACGAAGACGTTTTCTGTACCGGGGAGTTTTGTTAAGAGCCCCGATGCTAAATCTCAACATTGCTTGTAGTGCGGTTTTGGAAGCATAAGGTCCTTATATTTCATTTAAGTTTCAAAAAACAAAAGGTTAAATTGATACCCTCCTTGATAGGGTTAGTGTTCCCACACGGCCATATCTCCATGTTACAGCGTTTGTCTACCAAAGACAAGAGGCGACCATTGTGCAAATTAGCTATCTAGTGTGCTCCGCACAACTATGTAAGCGTAACTTGGGAAGTGTAGAGGAAGTGTAGTTTGGTCAGATGGAGGCTCCATAGCTGTATGGATCTGTGCAAAACTGCTACAGTAAGTGTATTTTTTTTATTTGAAGTATTCTTTCTCGCTGATGAAAGATAAGGGCCATAATGTTTCGAAAGCCGTATCTCAAGCGATGATTATTGACATTTCTAAACGTTAAAACCCAGCGTCGGGACTGTAGTTTACATGAGGCAGTCGTAGGCGAAGCTAATGGCTGAGAACTATAGGGAGAAGGCAGAATGGCGCCTAACGTTTTCGAGAGCTATAACTAGCTAGCTATAAACAAAATGGAGCTACTTACCAACAGCACACCAGTCTCAGGTTTGATGGTTGACACCCCAAAGTAGAAGCTAGTCAGATTTAAACCATATCCTGGCCATCTGCCTAAGATTGTTGAACAACTTTATGAAAGCCTATTTTCACTACAGTAGATACTTCCTGAGCAAGGGCAAGTACTAACCACTGTCTGCGGAATACTTTCCAGTGGGCGAGTTCCTTTTCCTGGGTGTGCGGGGTTTGCTAATTTTCAACCATTCCATTGGTCCTCTAAGGAGAGATCTGCACCCGCCTAGCCTCTGCTGAGTCCCCAACAACCGGGTGTTCCGGTTTTCAGGGGAAATGGAAAGAGCCTGTGACACAACTTCCACTTTTGGATGTTAACAAGGCGACACTCCATCTTAACTCCTCCTCTACATTTACTGGATTGGTTGAACAGTGAAAAATATGTTTTTCTTCTTTATTTTGCGCCAACTAGGTTACCACCAGGGCCATGCAAAGCAAACTTGCCCAGTCTTTTCCCAGAAAACACGGTGCCACCATGTGTTAATAGGTAAAAGGGGTAGGAATTGTTGACATAATTGTAAACTAACCTTCATTTACTCGTTGTGACACATTCAGACTCCAAACTCCGTTTTAGACGAAACTGACTTTATGACCAAAATTATCCTATTTGCACTTTGCATTCAATTTTCGTAAACATAATTTCTGAATTTAAAAGTAATCCAAGAAGTATTAACCTATTTTTTCAAAAGTATCTGTAATCAGATTACAATATTTTAGCTTGTAACGTAGCTGATTACAGTTAGTTTTTTTTCTAATCAGATTACATGTTTGTCTATGTTTGTGTTCTAGAGCTGTTTCTGAACTGGTTCTGCTTCCTGTGGTTGTGTTGTCTAGAGCTGGTGGTCCAAGCTGTGGTTCTGGAGAGACGTGGTGGAGAACATTCCTCTGAAGCCGGAGAACATCCAGATACTCAACCCAGAGATTATGCACAAGACGGCCCTAGCACTGCAGAGATACACACAGCAACAGAGGAAGGTTAGTACTACTGATACACACAGCAACAGAGGAATGTTAGTACTGATACACACAGAAACAGAGGAAGATTAGTACTACTGATACACACAGCAACAGAGGAAGGTTACTACTACACACAGCAACAGAGGAAGGTTAGTACTACTGATACACACAGCAACAGAGGAAGGTTACTACTACTGATACACACAGCAACAGAGGAAGGTTAGTACTACTGATACACACAGCAACAGAGGAAGGTTACTACTACTGATACACTCTCTGACAGCGGGAGAGGCGTGGTAGGCTGGGTCGGGTCGTGTGGGGTGGTTGCTCTCCTGTAGATAAATTAAGCAGCAGAGTATCTGCTGGCCATCCAACATGGAAATTCACATAGAAATACCTCACCTACAACAAAATATATATTGCATTTCGATCTGGAAAACTGTACCTGAATGCGGTGCCTCAGATGAAATAAGCCGCCGTTCTTCATTCATTATCAATGGAGAAAGCTCAAAACTGCAGAGGACAGCAGAGAGAGGGATGCTGGGATTTGTGTGAAGCATAAACACAATCAGAGGTTCAAGCACTCGCCGTAATCAGCAGGTTAGGAAGAGTACACAACCATTCTAGGAGGCACTTTGCCACAAATGTGCTCATTTGATATTTTCCAGCTCCAAACAGTGTGGTGGCGAGTCAATCTGCAAGTCTAATCTAGGCAAGCAGTGAGGAGTGCACATAACAATACAGGCTCAGACATCACAAGCCAGCAAAAAGAATCCCATGAAACAAACAAGTTACACACTCATTAACACACAACCTCGTGTGATGGATAGCTGTCGGCTATATTAGCCATGACTTACCGTTCTTTGTGAAGCATCAAATGTCGAAAGAAGTTGGAAATCGTTGCGCAGCGGTCTCTAATTTTCTTCCAGCATGTTTTGCAAGTTGCAATCCGTTTTTTGTTGATACAGCGTCGTCTTTATATCCGAAAATAATAATTTGGGGTATCATCTTTCCAAAGGCTCTATCTGAATTCACCCGCCGACGTTCTTCTGCACTGCCACGCACAATTTGATTGGCTGCTGTCCGATTCAAACTGTAATCGATTAATTGAAGAGTTGATGCGCTGCACACTTTTTTAAATAGCATCATTTTTTATATCTGGGCTTGGGCAGGGTATCAAGTCAGGTTGGGCAGGGTATCAAGTCAGGTTGGGCAGGGTATCAAGTCAGGTTGGGCAGGGTATCAAGTCAGGTTGGGCAGGGTATCAAGTCAGGTCGAGTCATAAGGCTCAAGTCCAAGTCAAGTCACGAATCATTGGTGTTAAAGTCAAAGTCGAGTTGCAAGTCATCATATTTGTGACTCGAGTCCAAGTCATGTGACTCGAGTCCACACCTCTGGCTATGCCCCTATAAGATGACAATGAATGGTTTGATTAGCATGAAAATTAGGTAAACCATATGCCATGGCCATCTCAGTCACCAGATCTCAACCCAATTGAACACTTATGGGAGATTCTGCAGCGGCATCTGAGACAGTGTTTTCCACCACCATCAACAAAACAGCAAATGATGGAATTTCTGTGTCGCATCCCTCCAATAGAGTTCCAGACACTTGTATAATCTATACCAAGGTGCATTAAAGCTGTTCTGGCTATGGTGGCCCAACGCCCTACTAAGACACTATGTAGGTGTTTCCTTTATTTTGCAGTTATATGTACAGTATAAATGCAATAATTGAATGGCTCTCTCTATGTGGTTTGCTTTAACATTTGGGTGGAAATGTTTCTTCTTAGAATGGTGTAGTCTGAACACGAGTTAGCCTTAAGAAACACTGAATTACCATCCTGTCTTCTCTCTCTAGTTGGTTCCTACGTTAGGTGCCAGTGCGGTGGTGATGGCCCTACAGCTGTGTGATGAGGTGAGCCTGGCAGGGTTTGGTTATGACCTGCAGCATCCCGGTGCCAGACTACACTACTATGAGAGTCTATGTATGGATGCCATCAAGGCCCAGGTACACTACAGTATATAAGAGCAGTGGAGAAAGAATAACAAAAGCTGATTGTTTGCTCTTCCCATAAAAATATTTGTTAGCTTGTGCTACTAGTAAGGTCCAGGTCAGAGAAGCACTTTTGAATTATATATATATTTTTAAAGTATCTTCCTGTATTGATTTGATTTTGTCCAGGTGGTACATGATGTGAGCGCTGAGAAACTCTTCCTCAGAGAGCTAGTGGCTGCAGGTGTCTTGACTGACCTCACAGGGGCGCTGTGACAGAGAGACAGTACCAGGGATGGACCCAGTTCTAGCAGTTGTGGTTGGAGGTTAACTGCCTTGCTCAAAGGCAGAACGGCAGATTTTTCCACCTTGCCGGCTCGGGGATTCGAACCAGCGACCTTTCTTAACAACCCCTGGTTCCTTCTCCTACCATGATGATTTAACCAATCAAGGCTTAGTTGAAAAATGTACTGTTATTATTTATGTATGCACCCATTACTGTAAGTCGCTTTGGATAAAAGTGTCTGCTAAATGTCAGATGTAATTATTATATATTAAAAGCCCAAAAGAGCCATTTTTATATCAATATCAAATCATTTCTGGGTAACAATTAAGTACCTTACTGTAATAGATTTAAATTAAAATGGGCAAAAAAAATTTATCAAGCAAGAATTTTGCTAGGACTGTCTGGGAGTGGTCTGAGTGGGGAGGGGAAAATAGGTAATAGGGGTTGCAACAATGGCAGCGGATAATTTCAGAAAGAGGGTCCAGATTGTCTAGGCCAGCTGATTTGTATGGGTCCAGGAAGTTCTCGATTATCGTGGATTTATCGGTGGTGACCGTGTTACCTAGCCTCAGTGCAGTGGGCAGCTGGGAGGAGGTGCTATTGTTCTCCAAAGACTTGACAGTATCCCAAAAAGTTTTGGAGTTAGAGCTACAGGATGCAAACTTCTGTTTGAAAAAGCTAGCCTTTGCTTTCCTGACTGACCGCGTTTATTGGTTCCTGACTTCCCTGAACAGTTGCATATCGCGAGGACTATTCGATGCTATTGCAGTCCGCCACAGGATGTTTTTGTGCTGGTCAAGGGCCGTCAGGTCTGGAGTGAACCAAGGGCTGTATCTGTTCTTAGTTTAAAAAATTTTGAAAGGGGCATGCTTGTTTAAGATGGTGAGGAAATTACTTTTAAGGAATGACCAGGCATCCTCGGCTGACGGGATGAGGTCAATATCCTTCCAGCTATAGTGTATGTGATGTACATTTCTACTTTCTTGGGGACTTGAATAATGACTGGCTTTCATCAAGCTGTCCGCTCAAGAGGAAGCTTCTTGCTGTAACCAGTGCCTGTAATCTGGTTCAGGTTATTAATCAACCTACCAGGGTGTTTACAAACACTACAGGAACAAGATCATCCACATGTATCGATCACATTTTTCTAATGCTGTAGAACTTTGTTCTAAAGCTGTATCCTTACCCATTGGATGCAGTGATCACATTATAGTGGCTATATCCAGGAACACCAAAGTTCCAACAGCTGGGCCTAAAATAGTGTATAAGAGATCATACAAAATATTTTGCTGTGACTCTTATGTGGATGATGTTAAAAATATTTGTTGGTCTGATGTGATTAATGAGGAGCATCCAGACGCTGTACTTGATGAATTTATGAAATTGCTTCTTCCAATTATTGATAAACATGCACCTGTTAAGAAACAGGTGTTAGAACTGTTAAGGCTCCATGGATTTATGAGGAATTGATCAATTGTATGGTTGAAAAAGATGTATATTTTAATTTTAATTTTTTATATTGTGTAATTGACTGTACATTTGTTTATGTGTAACTCTGTGTTGTTGTTTTTGTCGCACTGCTTTGCTTTATCTTGGCCAGGTCGCAGATGTAAATGAGAACTTGTTCTCAACTGGCCTACCTGGTTAAATAAAGGTGAAATAAAATAAATACATTAAATGGGGCAAAAGGAGTGGCTAGTAAGTCTGGCTGCACATCTGACTGGCTTACTGCAAACTGAGACATTATGTGACTAAACTCAACAACAAGAAGAAACTTTATTAAGAAGCCAAGATCAATGATATAAAGAATTATGGAAAAAAACTTTGGAGTACTTTAAATGAAATTATGGGCAGAAAGACAAATTCAACTCCATCTTTCATTGAATCAGATGGCTTATTCATCACAAAACCATTTGATGTTGCCAATTATTTGAATGACTATTTAATTGGCAAAGTGGCAAACTTAGGCAGGAAATGCCAACAACGAACAGTGAGTAATTTTATTCATGTATAAAAAAACGAATAATGAAAGAAAAGCATTGCAAGTTTGAATTTTGTAAAGTTAGTGAGGGAGAAGAAGAAAAATTATTGTTATTGATCAATAATGAAGAACCTGCTGGCATTGACAACTTAGATGGAAAGCTACGGAGAATGGTTGCTGACTCTATAGCCACTCCTATCTGTCATATTTTTTATCTGAGCCTAGAGGAATGTCTTTGTCCTCAGGCCTGGAGGGAAGCCAAAGTAATTCTGCTACCCAAGAGTGGTAAAGCGGCCTTTACTGGTTCTAACAGCAGACCTATACGCTTGCTGCCAGCACTTAGCAAGCTGTTGGAAAAAATTGTGTTTGACCAAATACAATGCTATTTCTCCGTAAACAAATTAACAACAGACTTTCAGCATGCTTGTAGAGCAGGGCACTCAAAATGTACTGCACTGACACAAATGACTGATGATTGGTTGAAAGAAATTGATAATAATAAGATTGTGGGAGCTGTACTGTTAGAGTTCACTGCAGCCTTTGATATTATTGACCATAACCTGTTGTTGAAAAGATGTATGTGCTATGGTGTGTACAGGGGCAGGACAGGCAAGGGTCAAAAACCAGGAGGACGAGAAAAAGAGAGTTTGGGAAAACACAGGAGCTGACAGGACGAACGCAGGTAAGCTTGACAAACAAGACGAACTGGCAACAGACTAATGGTAAACACAGGTATAAGTACACAGGGGATAATAGAGAAGATGGGCGACACCTGGAGAGGGGTGGAGACAAGCACAAAGACAGGCGAAATAGATCAGGGCATGACTGGTCCTGCACATCTCTAAAACTAAGAGCATTGTATTTGGTACAATTCATTCCTTAAGTTCTAGACCTCAGCTGAATCTGGTAATGAATGGTGTGGTTGTTGAACAAGTTGAGGAGACTAAATTACTTGGTGTTACCTTAGATTGTAAACTGTCATGGTCAAAACATATAGATTCAATGGTTGTAAAGATGGGGAGAGGTCTAGCCGTAATAAAGAGATGCTCTGCTTTTTGACACCATACTCCAAAAAGCAAGTCCTACAGGCTCTAGTTTTGTCTTATCTTGATAATTGTCCAGTCGTATGGTCCAGTGCTGCAAGGAAAGACTTAGTTATGCTGCAGCTGGTCCAGAACAGAGGCACGTTTTGCTCTTAATTGTAATCGCCAGAACTACAAGAAAATTCATTAGACACACACACACCACTTCCTCCTCCTCACCTGTAGTAGTCCCAGACTAGCATTAAGAGGCGGATCCACAGGTCCTTCACTTCCAGCTTCACTTCCAGCCCTGATTAGTCAGGGGTCAAAGGTCAGACAAACACAATGACATTCCAGAACATTCCAATGGGAAAATCCTGCTTAGTGTACCCAACATAGTTGATGAAATTTATCATTTCATTTTTTAACCAAATGAAGTAGCAGAAGAATCAGCCTCATCTCTTAGAGTGACAGTGGAATACTTACATTTTAATTCCCATATGCATTGAAAGAGCCTACTTTAGTTTATTATAATCCCAAATGTATTATAATCCCAAACTAGCGGCTAACTCTCAGACAACGCTCTAGACCCCCCCTTTCGGCAAATCTGACCACGACTCCATTTTGTTGCTCCCAGCCTATCGACAGGAACTAAAACAGGAAACGCCCGTGCTCAGGTCTGTTCAACGCTGGTCCGACCAATCTGATTGCACGCTTCAAGATTGCTTCAATCATGTGGACTGGGATATGTTCCGCATAGTGTTGGACAATAACATTGATGAAAACGCTGATTCGGTGAGCAAGCTTATTAGCAAGTGCATCGGTGATGTTGTACCCACAGTGACTATTAAAACCTTCCCCAACCAGAAACCTTGGATTGATGGCAGCATTCGCACAAAACTGAAAGCGCGAACCACTGCTTACCACAGGGTAAGGCAACCGGAAACATGACTGAATACAAACAGTGTAGTTATTCCCGCTGCAAGGCAATCAAACAAGCTAAGCGTCAGTATAGAGACAAAGTGGAGTCGCAATTCAACGGCTCAGACACAAGAGGAATGTGGCAAATTCTACAGTCAGTCACGGACTACAAAAAGAAAACAGCACCCTTGGCAGACCACTATGTCTTGCTCCCAGACAAACTAAACAACTTCTTTACTCGCTTTGAGGAGAATACAGTGCTACCGACATGGCCCGCTACCAAAACCTGCGGGCTCTCCTTCACCGCAGTCAACATGAATAAAACATTTAAACGTGTTAACCCTCGCAAGGCTGCCAGCCCAGATGTCCTCAGAGCATGCGCAGACCAGCTGGCTGGTGTGTTTACGGACATATTCAATCAATTCTTATCCCAGTCTGCTGTTCCCACATGCTTCAAGAGGGCCATCATTGTTCCTGTTCCCAAGAAAGCTAAGGTAACTGAGCTAAATGACTATTGGCCCGTAGCACTCACTTCCGTCATCATGAAGTGCTTTGAGAGACTAGTCAAGGATCATATCACCTCCATCCTACCTGACACCCTAGACCCACTCCAATTTGCTTACCGTCCCAATAGGTCCACAGACGACGCAATCGCAATCACACTGCACACTGCCCTAACCCATCTGGACAAGAGGAATACCTATGTAAGAATGCTGTTCATCGACTACAGCTCAGCATTTAACACCATAGTAAGCTCGAGACCCTAGGTCTCAACCCCGCCCTGTGCAACTGGGTCCTGGACTTCCTGACGGGCCGCCCCCCAGGTGGTGAAGGTAGGAAACAACCTCTCCATCTCCTCAACACTGGGGCCCCACAAGGGGTGCGTTCTCATCCCTCTCCTGTACTCCTGTTCACCAATGACTGCGTGGCCAAGCACCCCCTCCAACTCAATCATCAAGTTTGCAGACGACATTACAGTGGAAGGCTTGATCACCAACAACGACTAGACGGCCTACAGGGAGGAGGTGAAAGCCCTCGGAATGTGGTGTCAAGAAAATAACCTCTCACTCAACGTCAACAAAACAAAGGAGATGATCATGGACTTCAGGAAACAGCAGAGGGAGCACCCCCCTATCCACATCGACGGGACAGTAGTGGAGAAGAAGGAAAGTTTTAAGTTCCTCGGCGTACACATCACGGACAAACTGAAATGGTCCACCCACACAGACAGCGTGGTGAAGAAGGCGCAACAGCGCCTCTTCAACCTCAGGAGGCTGAAGAAATTTGGCTTGTCACCAAAAACACTCACAAACTTTTACAGATGCACAATTGAGAGCATCCTGTTGGGCTGTTACGGCAACTGCTCCGCCCACAACCGTAAAGCTCTCCAGAGGGTAGTGAGGTCCGCACAATGCATCACCTCGGGTAAACTTCCTGCCCTCCAGGACACCTACACCACCGATGTCACAGGAAGGCCAAAAAGATCATCAAGGACAACAACCACCCGAGCCAATGCCTGTTCACCCCGCTATCATCCAGAACGCGAGGTCAGTACATGTGGATCAAAGCTGGGACCGAGAGACTGAAAAACAGCTTCTATCTCAAGGCCATCAGACTGTTAAACAGCCATCACTAACACTGAGTGGCTGCTGCCAACATACTGACTCAAATCTCTAGCCACTTTAATAATAAAAAATTGGATGTAATAAATGTATCACTAGCCACTTTAAACAATGCCACTTTATATAATGTTTACATATCCTACATTACTCATCTTATATGTATATACTGTACTCTATACCATCTACTGCATCTTGCCTATGCCGTTCGCCCATCGCTCATCCACATATTTATATGTACATACTCTTATTCATTCCTTTACACTTGTGTGTATAAGGTAGTTGTTGTGAAATTGTTAGATTTCTTGTTAGATACTACTGCATGGTCGGAACTAGAAGCACAAGCATTTCGCTACACTCGCATTAACATCTGCTAACCATGTGTATGTGACAAATAAAATGTGACTTGATTTGATTTGACAGTAAAACCTTGCCCTTAATGAAAGTAGCCAGCGTCCCCTTTCCTAGCTCAGAAGTGGTGTGGTCCATGATGCTGAGAGAGGGAGTGATCATCTGACGTAGATGAAATAGATCAGGCCTGGGAACTGTTTAAGGTATGTCATATCCTCTGGGTTAAGGTCAATACACCTCACAACACAGAGATTCAGTACCACAACACTACAGTAACTCCTTTGGGTATGTAACCTCAGCTGGGTTAAATACACTCAACAACTATCTCATAGTTAAATACACTCAACTATGTCATAGTTAAGAACACTTAACTATTGTCATAAATATCTGTCCAATGTGGTCTGAACTTCTGTACCAGAATTTGCTTTTAACTGATTTTAGCTGACTTTAACTAGCTGCATGAGGACATTCTACCCCTGCAGATAAGATACACACAGTAGAAATGACATATAAGATGACACCAGACATGAAGAACTGTGTGCAACACACCAGGGCACACCATACCCCATTGATAGTGGTCAGCTTCTATCACTCTCAACATGCTGTGGAAACAGAGAAACACTGAAACCACTTGAGATTTACACTGAGTATACAAAGCATTAAGGACACCTGCTCTTTCCATGACATAGACTGACCAGGTGAACCCAGGTGAAAGCTATGATCCCTTATTGATGTCACTTGTTAAATCCACTTCAATCAGTGCCGAAGGATTTTTAAGCCTTGATACAATTGAGACATGGATTGTGTATGTGTGCCATTCAGTGGGTGAATGGGCAAGACAAAATACTTCAGTGCCTTTGAACGGGGTATGGTAGTAGGTGCCAGACACACTGGTTTGAGTGGGTCAAGAACTGCAACGCTGCTGGGTTTTTCACACTCAACAGTTTCCCGTGTGTATCATTGACTCGGTACTGGTACTCCTTGTATATAGCCTCATTGTTTTTACTGTGTTGCTATTTCCTTTTTTTCTCTCTATTTAGCAAATATGTGTCTTACTTTTTAACTCTGCACTGTTAGAAATGGGCTAGTAAGTAAGAATTTCACTGTAAAGTACAGTATACACCTGTTGTGTTTGGGGCATGTGACCAATAACACTTTATTTGAATGGTCCACCACCCAAAATGACATCTAGCCAACTTGACACAACTGTGGGAAGCATTGGAGTCAACATGGGACAGCATCCCTGTGGAACACTTTCAACACCTTGAGGAGTCCATGCCCTGACGAATTGAGGCTGTTCTCTAACCTCATAATATTGGGAGAACAAAAATAGGGAATAGGATGCCATTTGAGATTGCTAACAGGGGGGTGCGGGGTTACTGTGAGGCAGGACATGACACCATGGTGATGTTCCTTTTACTCTTCAACAACAGGAAGTCCTTCCAGTCCATCAACTTCTCCCTGAGACGGGTGGAGAACAAAGGGAAAGAGTAAGCACAAGTGTAGAGGGAGAGCAGAAAGGATGAGAGGTAGGGACAAGAGGGAAAGACAAGAGGAGAGAGAGAGTGGATAGGATGAGAGGAGGGGGCTAGAGGAAAGGCAAGAGAGGAGAGAGAGCGGATAGGATGAGAGGAGGGGGCTAGAGGAAAGACAAGAGGAGAGAGAGAGCGGATAGGATGAGAGGAGGGGGCTAGAGGAAAGACAAGAGGAGAGAGAGAGCGGATAGGATGAGAGGAGGGGGCTAGAGGAAAGGCAGGCAAGAGGAGAGAGAGAGCGGATAGGATGAGAGGAGGGGCTAGAGGAAAGACAAGAGGAGAGAGAGAGCGGATAGGATGAGAGGAGGGGGCTAGAGGAAAGGCAAGAGGAGAGAGAGAGCGGATAGGATGAGAGGAGGGGGCTAGAGGAAAGGCAAGAGGAGAGAGAGAGCGGATAGGATGAGAGGAGGGGGCTAGAGGAAAGGCAAGAGGAGAGAGAGCGGATAGGATGAGAGGAGGGGCTAGAGGAAAGGCAAGAGGAGAGAGAGCGGATAGGATGAGAGGAGGGGGCTAGAGGAAAGGCAAGAGGAGAGAGAGCGGATAGGATGAGAGGAGGGGCTAGAGGAAAGACAAGAGGAGAGAGAGAGGATAGGATGAGAGGAGGGGGCTAGAGGAAAGACAAGAGGAGAGAGAGCGGATAGGATGAGAGGAGGGGGCTAGAGGAAAGGCAAGAGGAGAGAGAGAGCGGATAGGATGAGAGGAGGGGGCTAGAGGGAAAGAGGAGGGAGAGAGTAGATATTGCTAACAGGGGGGTGTGGGGTTACTGTGAGGCAGGACATGACACCATGGTGATGTTCCATTTACTCTTCAACAACAGGAAGTCCTTCCAGTCTATCAACTTCTCCCTGAGACAGGGGGGTGGAGAACAAAGGGGAAAGAGTAAGCACAAGTGTAGAGGGAGCAGAAAGGATGAGAGGTGGGGACAAGAGGGAAAGACAAGAGGAGAGAGAGAGTGGATAGGATGAGAGGAGGGGGCTAGAGGAAAGGCAAGAGGAGAGAGAGAGTGGATAGGATGAGAGGAGGGGGCTAGAGGAAAGGCAAGAGGAGAGAGAGAGCGGATAGGATGAGAGGAGGGGACTAGAGGAAAGACAAGAGGAGGGAGAGAAGAGTAGAGGAGGATAAGCAAAAATTGCTTACTAGCAAAGGGCAATTTCTCACGCATAAATTTTGCTAGGACTGTCAGGGTGTGGTCTGAGTAGGGAAGGTTATAGGTAGAGCTTTGGATCTCTTTCTTATTGGGCTATTAACTAATTTACCGCATGGTGATGTCAAAACTCCATCCCACCAAAACATGCTGAAATGTATTTTCAAACAGCTCTTACACTAAAATGGGCATTATCAGAATTTTCACAATTTAACAGTATTATCCCAACCTCATAGTGTGGAAAAATAAATAAAACACAGGCCTACTTAATAGTAATAGCACTCACCTAGTGGCCGGTTTTGACATCATCTGCTGACGTCCTGCCTACCTGGACGGACGTCTAATTTTGCAGTGGACTTTGAGCGACCTGGCTGGTTGAAGAGAGGAGGTACTCATCTTTCTACATGTATGGTGTGTCTTTCTCAACTCTCAGTATTTAGCTCTATAGGCCTAGCAACTATTTTACAACCAAGATATTAGGCTATAGCTGCTACACTACATGACCAAAAGTATGTGGACACCTGCTCGTTGAGCATCTCATTCCAAAATCATGGATATTAATATGGAGTTGGTCCCCCTTTGCTGCTATAACAGCCTCCACTCTTACGGGAAGGCTTTCCACTAGATGTTGGAACATTGCTGCAGGGTCTTGCTTCCATTCAGCCACAAGAGCGTTAGTGAGATCGGGCACTGATGTTGGGTGATTAGGCCTGGATCGCAGTCGGAATTCCAATTTATCCCAAAGGTGTTCTATGGAGTTGAGGTCAGGGCTCTGTGCAGGCATGTCAAGTTCTTCCACACGGATCTTAGCAAACCATTTCTGTATGGACCTCGCTTTGTGTACGGGGGCATCGTCATGTTGAAACAGGAAAGGGCTTTCCCCAAACTGTTGCCACAAAGTTGGAAGCACAGAATTGTCTAGAATGTCATTGTATGCTGTAGTGTTAAGATTTCCCTTCACTGGAACAAAGGGGCCTAGCCTGAACCATGAAGAAGAAGAAAAAAAAACATTATTCCTCCTACACCAAATTTTACAGTTGGCACTATGCATTGGGGCAAGTAGCCTGGCATCCACCAAAACCCAGATTCTTCTGTCGGACTGCCAAATGGTGAAGCGTGATTCATCACTCCAGAGAACGCGTTTCCACTGTTCCAGAGTCCAATGGCAGTAAGCTTTACACCACTCCAACCAACGCTTGGCATTGTGCTTGGTGATCTTAGGCTTGTGTGGCTTGCTTCCAGAGGCAGTTTTGAACTCCATAGTGAGCATTGCAACCGAGTGTAACCAGTGTGAAATGAGGCTCCTAGCTCCTGCTCCCTATGTTCTACAGTAGATATGAGGCCCCTAGCTCCTGCTCCCTATGTTCTACAGTAGATATGAGGCCCCTAGCTCCTGCTCCCTATGTTCTACAGTAGATATGAGGCCCCTAGCTCCTGCTCCCTATGTTCTACAGTAGATATGAGGCCCCTAGCTCCTGCTCCCTATGTTCTACAGTAGATATGAGGCTCCTAGCCCCTGCTCCCTATGTTCTACAGTAGATATGAGGTCCCTAGCCCCTGCTCCCTATGTTCTACAGTAGATATGAGGCCCCTAGCCCCTGCTCCCTATGTTCTACAGTAGATATGAGGCCCCTAGCCCCTGCTCCCTATGTTCTACAGTAGATATGAGGCCCCTAGCTCCTGCTCCCTATGTTCTACAGTAGATATGAGGCCCCTAGCCCCTGCTCCCTATGTTCTACAGTAGATATGAGGCCCCTAGCCCCTGCTCCCTATGTTCTACAGTAGATATGAGGCCCCTAGCTCCTGCTCCCTATGTTCTACAGTAGATATGAGGCCCCTAGCCCCTGCTCCCTATGTTCTACAGTAGATATGAGGCCCCTAGCCCCTGCTCCCTATGTTCTACAGTAGATATGAGGCCCCTAGCTCCTGCTCCCTATGTTCTACAGTAGATATGAGGCCCCTAGCCCCTGCTGCCTATGTTCTACAGTAGATATGAGGCCCCTAGCTCCTGCTCCCTATGTTCTACAGTAGATATGAGGCCCCTAGCCCATGCTCCCTATGTTCTACAGTAGATATGAGGCCCCTAGCTCCTGCTCCCTATGTTCTACAGTAGATATGAGGCCCCTAGCTCCTGCTCCCTATGTTCTACAGTAGATATGAGGCTCCTAGCCCCTGCTCCCTATGTTCTACAGTAGATATGAGGCCCCTAGCCCCTGTTCCCTATGTCCTACATTAGATATGAGGCTCCTAGCTCCTGCTCCCTATGTTCTACAGTAGATATATCCTCCGAGTGACAGGTTTAAAATATTCAAAACATTGATAAAGTATTTATAAAGCATTTATAACATATTTGAATATTTTAAACCTGTCACTCGGAGGATATAACAACAAAATTAAATGACATGGCGCTTCCCTATACCGCTAGGACTGTATACACTACACATACCTGTATGAACCTCTCCAGTCTGTTGCAGAGGTCCTGCATGGGGGTCTGGCCTCAGGCAGCTGAGCCCACCAGACCTTCACTCAGATGCTTTTCTAACTTAGCAAACGCCTCCAGGAACACATAGACTTATGGCCAGTTTACTGTTAGAGAGAGAGTGAGAGTGAGAGAGTTCTCATAGTGACACATCACTGCTCTCTTCTGGTTTGATCTAAAATAACATCCCATGTTGTGAGATCAATGCACAGTTTGTCATTTATTTTAAATGTGACCTTTTATTTAACTAGGCAAGTAAGTTAAGAACAAATTATTGTTTACAATGACAGCCTACTCCGACCATACCCAGACGACGCTGGGCCAATTGTGCACTGTCTTATGGGACTCCCAATCACAGCCTGGATTCGAACCAGGGACTGTAGTGACTTCTCTGATACTGAGATGGAGTGCTTTAGATCACTGCACCACTCGGGAGCCCACACCTCTTTCTAACCCATGTGGGTGTGTACAGTCCTTAGTGAGCAGCACCAGAGTGATTCCAGGTCAGAGTGGCAGACAGTAAGTGAGGCATCATGGGATAGCAGCCCTTCTTCAGAATGACCTACAGGAAGAAAGAGAGATACCTAGTCAGTTGTGCAACTGAATGTACTGAACTGAAAGGTGTCTTCCACATTTAACCCTGAATCAGAGAAGTGAAGGTGGCTGCCATAATCGACATCTACGCATGGGGAACAGTGGGTTAACTGCCTTGCTCAGGGACAGAACCAGATTTTTACCTAGTCAGCTCTGGGATTCGATCCAGCAACCTTCCAGTTATTGTCCCAATGCTCTAACCACTAGGCTACCTGTCGCCCTCTGTTAGGGGTCGAGAGGTCAGGGGGAGGAGCTTCCAGGGTTTGGACACTGTCCTCTGCCATCTGAAGACAGAATGGTTTTTATATGCATTTCATCTCATGAGAAGTTATACAGAATCTAAAGAACATGCAGATCCTATAGCTTTGAGCAGGTGCTGAAGATCAAAATAAATGTTAATCAAAATGTGTTTGACCTCCAAGGACTGTCTAACTTAAATTCAATGCATGATTTATGAGAAAGTCTAAAGTACATGCATTCGTCAAATTAGGTTCCAGCCCTTTTTGGTGCAGCAATACTGTTGTTGTTACTTTGTCCTAGTGGGCTGGATCTCACCTGAATGTCTGGACCCACATACTCGAACACAGGAGCATCGCTCCTCTCAGGACCGCTCCCCTCATACCTGCCTGCAGAGAGCGAGAGAGAGCAGAGGGTTAGTGAGTTGAAACAGTGACAGTGCAAGTATAACATATCACTACTGAGCCACATGGTTTAGAAACATTAGAGGCTGAGATGTTCTCTACATCCTGAATGCACACTACGTTGCTATTAAAGTTTAGAAGCATTCAGACAGAGTAGAATTTTCTTCTTCTTTCACTCAGTGCTCCAACCGTGGGAGCTGTATCCTCCAAGCTGTTGCTAGGATACATGTTCTGCACCATGACGGTCAGACGAGGTGAGGGTACTGGCATTACGACTGTGGGGGAGAGGAGAGGGTGTTAATATAGTAATGTGTAGTGTACCTGGAGTAGAAGGCTAGTAGTTTGGTGTTAATATAGTAATGTGTAGTGTACCTGGAGTAGAAGGCTAGTAGTTTGGTGTTAATATAGTAATGTGTAGTGTACCTGGAGTAAAAGGCTAGTAGTTTGGTGTTAATATAGTAATGTGTAGTGTACCTGGAGTAGAAGGCTAGTAGTTTGGTGTTAATATAGTAATGTGTAGTGTACCTGGAGTAGAAGGCTAGTAGTTTGGTGTTAATATAGTAATGTGTAGTGTACCTGGAGTAGAAGGCTAGTAGTTTGGTGTTAATATAGTAATGTGTAGTGTACCTGGAGTAGAAGGCTAGTAGTTTGGTGTTAATATAGTAATGTGTAGTTTACCTGGAGTAGAAGGCTAGTAGTTTGGTGTTAATATAGTAATGTGTAGTGTACCTGGAGTAGAAGGCTAGTAGTTTGGTGTTAATATAGTAATGTGTAGTGTACCTGGAGTAGAAGGCTAGTAGTTTGGTGTTAATATAGTAATGTGTAGTGTACCTGGAGTAGAAGGCTAGTAGTTTGGTGTTAATATAGTAATGTGTAGTGTACCTGGAGTAGAAGGCTAGTAGTTTGGTGTTAATATAGTAATGTGTAGTTTACCTGGAGTATTTTTATTTATTAATTTTTTTTATTTCACCTTTATTTAACCAGGTAGGCTAGTTGAGAACAAGTTCTCATTTACAACTGCGACCTGGCCAAGATAAAGCAAAGCAGTTCAACACATACAACAACACAGAGTTACACATTGGAGTAAACAAACATACAGTCAATAAAAAAAAATCTATATACAATGTGTGCAAATGAGGTAAGATAAGGAACATGGTGGCGAAGTAATTACAATATAACAATTGAACACTGGAATGGTAGATGTGCAGTAGATGAATGTGCAAAGTAAAAATACTGGGGTGCAAAGGAGCAAGATAAATAAATGAATACGGTAGGGGATGAGGTAGTTGGTTGGGCTATTAACAGATGGGCTATGTACAGGTGCAGTGATCTGTGAGCTGCTCTGACAGCTGGTGCTTAAAGCTAGTGAGGGAGATAAGTGTCTCCAGTTTCAGTGATTTTTGTAGTTCGTTCCAGTCATTGGCAGCAGAGAACTGGAAGGAAAGGCGGCCAAAAGAGGAATTGGCTTTGGGGGTGACCAGTGAGATATACCTGCTGGAGCGAGTGCTACGGGTGGGTGCTGCTATGGTTACCAGCGAGCTGAGATAAGGCGGGGCTTTACCTAGCAGGGACTTGTAGATGACCTGGAGCCAGTGGGTCTGGCGACGAGTATGTATCGAGGGCCAGCCGACTAAAGCCTATAGGTCGCAGTAGTGGGTGGTATAAGGGGCTTTGGTGACAAAACGGATGGCACTGTGATAGACTGCATCCAGTTTGCTGAGTAGAGTATTGGAAGCTGTTTTGTAGATGACATCGCCGAAGTCGAGGATCGGTAGGATAGTCAGTTTTACTAGTGCAAGTTTGGCAGCATGAGTGAAGGAGGCTTTGTTGCGAAATAGAAAGCTGATTCTAAATTTGATTTTGGATTGGAGATGTTTAATGTGAGTCTGGAAGGAGAGTTTACAGTCTAGCCAGACACCTAGGTATTTGTAGTTGTCCACATATTCTAGGTCAGAGCCGTCCAGGGTAGTGATGCTAGTCGGGCGGGCGGGTGCAGGCAGCGAACGGTTGAAAAGCATGCATTTGGTTTAACTAGCATCTAAGAGCAGTTGGAGGCCATGGAAGGAGTGTTGTATGGCATTGAAGCTCGTTTGGAGGTTAGTTAACACAGTGTCCAAAGAAGGGCCAGAAGTATACAGAATGGTGTCGTCTGCGTAGAGGTGGATTAGAGAATCACCAGCAGCAAGAGCGACATCGTTGATGTATACAGAGAAGAGAGTAGAGGGCTAGTATTTTAGTGTTAATATAGTAATGTGTAGTTTACCTGGAGTAGATGGCTAGTAGTTTGTTGTTAATATAGTAATGTGTAGTGTACCTGGAGTAGAAGGCTAGTAGTTTGGTGTTAATATAGTAATGTGTAGTTTACCTGGAGTAGAAGGCTAGTAGTTTGGTGTTAATATAGTAATGTGTAGTGTACCTGGAGTAGAAGGCTAGTAGTTTGGTGTTAATATAGTAATGTGTAGTTTACCTGGAGTAGAAGGCTAGTAGTTTGGTGTTAATATAGTAATGTGTAGTTTACCTGGAGTAGAAGGCTAGTAGTTTGGTGTGCACCAGTGTGATTGCATGTAGAACCTGCTCTCTCTACACTACTGTTGATCTACTGCACCAAGCGACGCTCAGAAACTCTATACACTGTTCAGATAGAGTAGGATGGATCAACCTCTCTACAGCCTGATGTCCCCATTGGGGAGAACAGAGTTAGTAAAGTACAGTATGCAGTATAAAGCAGATTATAAACTCGGTGTTTAGAGCACTGAATGCTGATTGTCTGAAAGCCGTGCTATATCAGACCGTATACCATGGGCATGACAAAACATATATTTTGACTCTTCTAATTATGTTGGTAACCAGTTTATAGTTTCAGTAAGGCACCTCATGGGTTTGTGGTATATTTTGGGGGGAGGGGTCAAATGAATTTTATTTTACTATTACACTTCAAATTACAATACAATAACACAAAAATACATACTGTAGGACATCACTACACATATATATTTCTCTGAAGAAGCATAAAATAACATAAAAGTAAAATAACAAAATCACTACACATTAATTGAGTTTCAAAAGTTAAAGTACCTAAAATCAAATCAATAAAAAGGTGTTGACGTGAGTTGCCAGAGGCTGAAAGGGTAATCCTGTCACTAGGGTAGTAATGGAGGGGAGTTCCAGTCATGTGCTGAAGACTAGACTGACGAGGTTCTGACAGTTTTACAATGATCTGGTATTCCTGGAATGCATTATGCTAGTGTGCGTGTGTCCGTCTGTGTGTGTGTGTGTGTGTGTGTGTGTGTGTGGAGAGATCCCATGTGTCATTAATTTACTTCCTTGTGCAAGTATTAGGCCTACGGTACTATATCACATGAGATGCAGCCTAGCCAGCACATGGTGCAGAATCATTAGTTCCATTGTCCAGACAATGAAAGGATGTTCAGACTTACACAAATGTAACCTTGATTATGCAACTATCCTTGAGCAAAGTCAAAAGAAACACACATGCAAATTAGGCCGTGTGGAATTTCAGAATGTTCCTTGTTTCTTAGAACAAATCTGTGGAGACATTCTATGATAATCTGAGTTTGGAATCTGACACACCGTTCATATCTCTGGGTCTACCAACCAGAGAGAAGGAAAGCATTTAGTTATTCTAGCTGCATTTTAACATCAATATTTATGCTTTATTTGTCTTGCTTTGGTCACACTGTCCACGCTAGCCAGGGGTTCCAACGGTGTTAGTGCACAGCCTAATCTTTACCATCAATTTCCAGCGGCTGGACATTCATGGAAGTCTTATTTAAGCTGACAACTGTTTAGACAGAGTAAACACAGCAAAGTCCTGCATGTTGGCTTGCAGAAGAAAGACAGCCTCGCATGTTTCAAAACGGATCACAGAGTATAAACAGAGTTAGCCAGGGTTTGGTTACAGCTACCTCTGCTAAAGAGCCTCTGTCACGCAAAAGTATTCAGGACACCGGTGCAGTGTACTAAACCGTGTCACCATTAGATTGGGTCAAAGGGCGCAGAGGTTATTATCACAACGTACTGGTTTAGAAGATGTTGAGTTTTCCAAACAGAAGTTTCCCACAATGGCCCGATGAGAGCGGGTTAGATGGATCATATCTGGATAGTGGAAACACAATGGTTGAGTGTTCACTTCAGCACACTACAGGTAATCTGACTCTGTGAAATCCTCTGTTTCCTTATTTTATCCAGTGAATTCAGCCATGAGACATACAGTAAGTTGTAATAAGTTGTATTACTTTGAAAAGTCATGTTCTCGGCAGAAACTGTTTGTGTCAGCTCATCCGTGTATGTAAGTCTTGGGAGTTGTAATCAAATGAACTGTGGCATCCCTCTGATGTTGTTTTTCTGACAAATGCCAGTCCAGTTTACACTTTGAACGTGTGTCCTGAGATCAGTGTACCTGGGATATTTTTCTCTTGTTTGTGTGTGTTTGCGTTGCAAGTATGTCTCTCTCTCTCTCTCTCTCTCTCTCTCTCTCTCTCTCTCTCTCTCTCTCTCACACACACACACACACACACACACACACACACACACACACACACACACACACACACACACACACACACACACACACGCGTGTTGTTCACTTAATTTTGAACAAATAAAGAGCCCTAAAGGTAAGTGAAGTGCTATGATCATATAAGGGCTGATGGTGGAGATATCTGTTGTGCGCTTCAGAGAGAGAGAGAGAGAGAGAGAGAGAGGACTCCTTTCTCTTAACAGGACTGCTGGTTAAATCTAGATGTGAATGAGTCTAGTATTCTGTTTACAAGTCAACAAGGTTGACCTGTTTAAGATGAACCATATGTGGGATGGAAGCTGGATTCTTCAGGTTAATTTCTGAACAGGTCTGTGATAAATTTATAAAAGCAAAAGTCTATTTCCTGAATGAAGTTCACAGTTCTGTGCATGCTGCAGTTCAGTGATCAGGTTCATGACTCTTGAAGGACTGCCAACACAATATCATACCTTAAAATGTTCAATGAAAAAGGATAGTACATTTTTCAACTATCACATGAGTGCCACATACTGTTGTACTCAAACCCAACTCTGACAATCTTGACTCAATGAAAATCCAGTCACCTAGAAGAAAATATATATATTCTTTTCACAGCAGCGTAAGCTCTCAACATTACTGTGTCTGGTTTATGGTCCACTGCTAGCCCACCACAGACCATACTAACTTTCTCGTCTCCTGTCCTCTTCTACTCTCCTCCTCCCCCCTCACAGCCAAATAGTACACCTGATTGCATTAATAAAGGGCTTGGTAATTAGTTGAGTAGTTGTATCATGTGTGCTGGTACAAGATTGGAACAAAAAACGTGCATGGACCAAAGTAGCGAAACACTAACCTAACCTGGTTCTGAAGCATTGGGGACTGACGAAGCCTGGCAGGGCTGAGCCTAGCAAATGTTTCCCATCAACCACTGGCTCTCCACCTCTCTCTGACAGGACAGGGCAAGGCAGGGCCCTCCTTCCCCACAACAAAGCCCGATTCCAGCTGCCTCTACATCTGCTGGGGGCTGTGTGTGTGTGTTTGTTTGTGAATGTGTGCATTTATGTGTGTGTCTGTGTCTGTGTGTGACACCTGGCTCTCTTTGTGAGCTTTCTCTTTGTGTGTGTGTATGTGTATGTCAGTTTTTCTGATTGCTTCCTACTGTCACTGTGAGTACTCTCTCTGCTTTAATTCGAACTCGTGTAGATCCTTTCATCCTCTCTTTTGCCTCACCAACATGTGGTCCTGTGTGCTCCTCCTTCCTCTCCTCTCCTCCTCCCTTCACTCCACAATCATTTCCACTCCGTAACCTTGCTGAGATCACAGAATGTTTCTTTATTTCATTCTATGGCATTTTAATGATATTTATTCAGAAGTACTATTAACAGAGAATCTGTTTGCACATAGTTTAAGCCATACAGTAGCAGTACGTGAGACAAGTACAGTTGTGTGCCAATACTATTCGTGTTAACGGCTCGATTCAATCAGATCAGCTTTAGCTGACATCCCCATAGCTGATAATTTGATGGTGTCGGAGGTGGAAGTGCGTTAGGGTTGATAAATCCACAAGTGGCTCCCGGCATTATACCTAAATCGGACATCACCATGCGCTGCCCTGAGTCGTATTAAGAGAAATCCCACGCAGCCTTGTTAACAAGTTGGAACACTGGAACGTGAGATGTAATCTACACCTCCATTAGGCTGATAGATGTAATCTACACCTCCATTAGGCTGATAGATGTAATCTACACCTCCATTAGGCTGATAGATGTAATCTACACCTCCATTAGGCTGATAGATATAATCTACACCTCAATTAGGCTGACAGATGTAATCTACACCTCCATTAGGCTGACAGATGTAATCTACACCTCCATTAGGCTGACAGATGTAATCTACACCTCCATTAGGCTGATAGATGTAATCTACACCTCCATTAGGCTGATAGATGCAATCTACACCTCCATTAGGCTGATAGAAAGCCTCATTATTTTATTTCATTATTTTCTATTTGAGTGTCATCATTTCTATATAGCCTACACTTTCTCATTCTGAACTTCTAACACGAGTGGGACGGGTGTGGCTTTGTGACAATGATCACAAGAGCAGCTGCTGACCAATTTGACAGCTCCAACTCTGTTACACCTCCAACACCGCCAAAACACCAGCTTTGCGGCGGTCGGCTATCGCTTGATCTAATTGAATCTAGGACAAAGTAGGTTTACTTAGCCTATAGCTGCGGTAGGATTTTACCAATAGGAATTTGCTAATCTTCTACTGTGTACAGTACGTGCTTTATTATAGCAACAAAACCATCAAACAAAAGTAAAGCAGTATCACAATAGAAACACCTATTACAATCAACGTTATTGTAATAATTTTATTATCGCTGTATATATTTTCTTTACCAAAAAATAATGCTCAACTGCACACTTTACACAATAAAATAATGCTCTTTTAAAAAAGGAAATATGAACAACTCCACACATAATATACTTATTATTATTCATCACATTCAGTCAAAATGTTCTCTGTCTCCCAGCCCCGTACGTACACGGTACAGTATCTCTTGTAAGATGATAACCATCAAGTTCCCATGAAGAATAGTTACAGTACACATGCCATGCATTGTGCTGCCATTTTCCATTGACTTCCGGTTCTGTTTCAGTCTCACCCAAAAAGGTACCAGTTCAATTTTGCTTCCCTCAATATTAAAAATAATTACATACAAATATACATTTATTTTTATTTAAATGACAATTATATGTAAATAAACACTTCAAGCATGCATCTCCTGTAATTAACACGCTTTTATGTACATTACATATTCAAATAGAGTGATAATACATCGACTAAGGGAATTCTGTACAAAACAATCCAAACTTAATAAGTCATATTTAATATTATTAATATGAATAGTTAATATTTATCATAAAGGCTAGCAGCATAATATACCTGTACATGGGACTGGACGTGCAGTGCTGAATCTGAATGGGAGGTTGATTGACAAGAATAGTGTTTTAGTAACATGTGTTCATAGTGACCCAGCTCAGTGCGCCTAGAGCGAAATACTGTAAATGCAATATCTGTTGTTTTCATCAAACCAGTAACCGACTCTCGCTTTCATTTCTGTCTGAAGATGAACACTCTGCTGTGCATCGCTGCCTTCAACTGTCCTTCAGACAACAAACCCACCACCATACCACAAAGCGATTCCCAATTGCCAATGAACAGTTTAGGTAGATGTAAGCCAAGCTGATTTGGAACCAAATCTCAGAGGGACATGGTAGACAAGGACAGGCTCATCAGCAGGGGTATTCACACACACACACACACACACACACACACACACACACACACACACACACACACACACACACACACACACACACACACACACACACACACACACACACACACACACACACACACACACACACACACACACACACACACACACAACCACAACCACACCATACCATACCCCACCATACCACACCACACCACACCATACACAGTATGTATGTATGTATGTAATATTCAGTCAGACAGCAGACATGGCTGCTGGGGCTGACACACGTCCTGCGGTTGACTGGTATTGTTTTCTTCAGGTTTTCTCTTCTTTCTGTCTCTCCGTCTGCCAGGAGCTCCAGAGTATCAACAACAGAGAGTTGAAAGGAGTTTGCAAGGGAAACAATAAGTTGTTGGCAGATACAAATCTGAGTGTCCGTTAGTAGATCTGATCAAAGACATGGAAAATAAGTATTGTTGGAGGATGATACAACCTTCTGAAATAGCAGTTCTGTCATAACAAAACTCAATAACCTTTTTACAAAACAATACAAAATCCCAATAGTAGAATCATCCCTGTCCGTCTTGTAGCACATGGGGAGTCGGTATAGAGAACTATTGAAAGGTATTCAGTGCAACCCTTGTCTGGGACAAAGGGCAAGCCTTTCTGAGTCAGACCAAGGACTAGGAACTAGTGATAATGAACCAAAAGGTAAAAAGTAAGGGATAGGGACTAGGGATAAGGTAGTGAGGGGTGAAAGGGTGGTCCGGTACTAGGCAATGAGGGGTGATGAGGGGTGAGGAGGAGGGGGTAAGGGCTGATGGAGGTAAATGGTGAAGGGTGAGTGGTGAGGAGTGTGGGGGTGAAGGGTGAGGGTGAGGGGTGAGGAGTGTGGGGGTGAAGGGTGAGGGTGAGGGTGAGGGGTGAGGAGTGTGGGGGTGAAGGGTGAGGGGTAAAGGGTGAGGAAGAGTATGCTGAGGATTATCTGCGGCAGGCATAAGCGTTGATGTTCTTGATGACATAGAAGCCGATGGTCATAGGGGGCATGGCTATCGTCCTCCCCGCCCGGAGCATCTGAGGCTTCAATTCCGGGAACGTCTCGTTGTCCACCATCAACAACTTTTCTCCGTTCAACTGGACTGACCTGGAGGAGAGAGTGGAGTTGGAGAGACGAAGAGAGTGGAGTTGGAGAGACGAAGAGAGTGGAGTTGGAGAGACGAAGAGAGTGGAGTTGGAGAGACGAAGAGAGTAGAGTTGGAGAGATGAAGAGAGTAGAGTTGGAGAGATGAAGAGAGTAGAGTTGGATGCACAACGAGAGTGGAGTTGGAGAGACGAAGAGAGTAGAATGAAAGATAGGAGAGAGGAGGGAGAGAGAGGATAAGGATAGGTGCGAGAGGGCGAGAGAGGGAAGGGTGGGAGAGGAGAAAGGGTTTAACTTTTGCACGAAGCTGGAGTGGTAGAGCAGCAGTCCTGAGGCTGCATGTACAGTCATCTGAACACTAGGTGGAGGTAAAGTTACATAATGGCAACCTCCTGACGGGCAGGTTTTGTGACAGATGTGATCCTTCTTATCTAGATGGAAGAGTGGCTAGCTTGGGGTTTATTTTCCAGGCAAATCATGAATTGATCTGCACTATCATGGGTGAATTCCTAGTCTAATACAATTGACTGACAAGGAACTGATCACAAACTCATTGAAGTCTGCCTCAGAGAGCACTGAGAAGAGTTTCAACCCTTTGGAAGTGGGGATTAGACTGGATATCCTAAAATAAATAGCCCTACAAAAAAACACAAACAAAATTCTTCAGATACATGTTTCTTAGATTTTGCAACAATGCTGTATTTTTATGAGACTGACAGATTCCAATAGATGTTTTCCTGTCCCGTCGTCTGTGAGTGGAGGCCTGTAGTAAGTCAGCGGTACACTAGCTAACTGAACGTGAATGCTAATGAATCCAATGCAATGCTTCAACGTCCATGACAAATCAACATTAAACACAGCAAAATAGCAAATGAATAACACGGTTATAAAGATTAAAGGGACATTTTGTAACATTTTCTCAGGGGGAAAAACAAGACTCAGAGACATATATACAGTACCAGTCAAAAGTTTGGACACACCTATTCGTTCAAGGGTTTTTCTTTATTTGTACTATTTTTAACATTGTAGAATAATAGTGAAAACATCAACACTATGAGATAACACATATGGAAAGTGTTAAAATAATTTCTTCAAAGTAGCCACTCTTTGCCTTGATGACAGCTTTGCACACTCTTGGCATTCTCTCAACCAGCTTCATTAGGTAGTCACCTGGAATGCAGGTGGAATCACAGGTGTTCCGGAGAAGAAGGCTGACGTTTTACGTGTCCCCAAACGATTGTGTTTTTTTGTTCGTTTACTTGTGTTGTTTGTAACTTATTTTTTTACTTATTTTGTGCATAATGTTACCGTCTCTTATGACCGAATAAAACTTCAGGACATCAGGACTGCGATTACTCACCATGGACTGCCGGAATTCATTTTTTTCCTTTAACGAGTCTGAGGAGCCCGACGCGAATGATATACTACTTTCTGGGGAACAGGCCAAGATCCCCGTGATTTGCGTGAAGAGGAGGCAGAGAAAAAGGGGCCAGAGGGTGGGGCTGCCTTCTGAGAATTCATAGGAGATTAAATAAACCCCCACTTCCTTCCATTCTGCTAGCAAACGTGCAATCTGGAGAATAAAATAGATGACCCAGGCGGAAAATTTAGCTACCAACGGGAAACTGTAATATCAAAACTGTAATATCTTACGCTTCACGGAGTCGTGGCTGAACGACAACACTATCAACATACAGCTGGCTGGTTATACGATGTAACGGCAGGATAGAACAGCAGTGTCTGGTAAGACAAGGGGTGGCGGACTAGGTATTTTTGTAAATAACAGCTGGTGCACGATATCTAAGGACGTCTTGAGCTATTGCTATCGCCTGAGGTAGAGTATCTCATGATAAGCTGTAGACCACACTATTACCTAGAGAGTTTTCATCTGTATTTTTAATATATGTTTACATACCACCACAGACTGAGGCTGGCACTAAGACAGCACTGAATGAGCTGTATTCCTCCATAAGAAAACAAGAAAAATCCTCCGATGGCATGGAGGAGTACACCGCATCAGTCATTGGCTTCAACAATAAGTGCATTGATGATGTCATCCCCACAGTGGCCATATGTGCATACCCCATCCAAAAGCCATTGATTACAGGCAACATCTAGAGCTAGAGCTTTCAAGGAGCGGGACTCTAACCCCCTTTTACACGGTGCTACTCTCGGTTGTTGTCATCTATGCATAGTCTCTTTAATAACTCTACCTACATGTACATATTACCTCAACTAACCGGTGCACAATGACTCTGTACCGGTACCCCTCTGTATATAGTCTCACTACTGTTATTGTACTGCTGCTCTTTAATTACTTGTTACTTTTATTTCTTATTCTTATCCGTATTTTCTTTTACTGCATTGTTGGTTAGGGGCTCATAAGTAAGCATTTCACTGTAAGGTCTACACCTGTTGTATTCGGCAATTTGATTTTAAAAGTTAATTTGTGGAATTTCTTTCCTTCTTAATGCGTTTGAGCCAATCAGTTGTAGGTGTGGTATACAGAAGATAGCCCTATTCGGTAATAGTTCAAGTTCATATTGCGGCAAGAACAGCTCAAATAATGACAGTCTATAACTACTTTAATACATGAAGGGCAGTCAATCCGGAACATTTCAAGACCTTTGGAAGTTTCTTCAAGTGCAGTCGTAAAAACCATCAAGCGCTTTGATGAAACTGGCTCTTATGAGGACAGCCACAGAAAAGGAAGACCCAGAGTTACCTCTGCTGCAGAGGATATGTTCACTGGAGTTGCGCCTCAGATTGCAGCCCAAATAAATGCTTCACAGAGTTCAAGTAACAGACACATCTCAACATCAACTGTTCAGAGGAGACTACGTGAATCAGGCCTTCATGGTTGAATTGCAGCAAAGAAACCACTACTAAAGGACACAAGAGACTTGCTTGGGCCAAGAAACACAAGCAATGGACATTAGACTGGTGGAAATCTCTCCTTTAGTCTGATGAGTCCAAATGTGAGATTTCTGGTTCTAACCGCCGTGTCTTTGTGAGACGCAGAGTAGGTGAACGGATGATCTCCGTATGTGTGGTTCCCACCATGAAGCATGGAGAAGGAGGTGTGATGGTGTGGGGGTGCTTTGCTGGTGACACTGTCTGTAATTTATTTAGAATTCAAGGCACACTTAACCAGCATGGCTATCACAGCATTCTGCAGCGATATGCCATCCCATCTGGTTTGCGCATAATGGGACTATCAATAGTTTTTCAACAATGACCAACAATTAGTTTTTCATCAAGGACAATGATTCAAAACACACCTCCAGAATGTGTAAGGGCTATTTGACCCAGAAGGAGAGTGAGTGCTGCATCAGATGACCTGGCATCCACAATCACCCGACCTCAACCCAATTGAGATGGTTTGGAATGAGTTGGACCGCAGAGTGAAGCAAAAGCAGCCAACAAGTGCTCAGTATATGTGGGAACTCCTTCAAGACTGTTGGAAAAGCATTCCTCACGAAGCTGGTTGAATGATTTGTTTAACAGTTTTTTGGTTACTACATGTTTCCATATGTGTTATTTAATAGTGTTATTGTCTTCACTATTATTCTACAAAGTAGAATACAGTAAAAATAATGTGTAGTGTGTCCAAAATTTTGACTGGTACTGTAAATACGGCTCAGGCAACACTTAACTATCAACCCACACCTCCACCTTTGCTTTCTTTAGAAAATACAGGGAGCTAGGTCACAGTTGTAAATGAGAACTTGTTCTCAACTTGCCTACCTGGTTAAATAAAGGTGAAATAATTATTTATTTTTTAAATAAAGGGTGAACACTCTCTCTCTCTCTCTCTCTCTCTCTCTCTCTCTCTCTCTCTCTCTCTCTCTCTCTCTCTCTCTCTCTCTCTCTCTCTCTCTCTCTCTCTCTCTCTCTCTCTCTCTCTCTCTCTCTCTCTCTCTCTCGGCTCGGGGTGATAATGTGTGTAAAACAGCAGGCTTCAGAACCCCAATGTTGATCTTCACTAACGCCTCTCACAGGATTTATGTTAGCTAGTTCAAAGCACTGGGGAGCAGGGAAGTGGAATGAGAGAGAAACAGAGATGAAGAGAGAAAAACAGAGAGTAAGAGAGAGAGACAGGAAGGGGGAGTAGAAGGAGACAGAAAGACAGAAAATAGGGGAAAAGTCTAAATATCCTTTTTATATAATGTAAATTAAATTACACTTCCATATGCTGTTCCTTCTGCAGCTCCTGGCTACAGATGTGTATCTGTGTGTGTGTGTGTGTGTGTTTGAGTGTGTGACCCTTTAAGTCAACAAGTTTCACCTAACTTTCACTCCAACACTGTTAGACTACAGCATGGGTATTCAACGGGTGGTTGCAGGGGGTCCGCAGAAATCTACACTGAATAAAAAAATAAGCAAGTAAAGTGTTGGTCCAATGTTTAATGACCTGAAATAAAAGATCCCAAAAATGTTACATATGCACAAAAAGCGTATTTCTCTCAAATGTTGTGCACAAATTGGTTTACATCCCTGTTAGTGAGCACTTCTCCAAGATAATCCAAACACGTGACAGGTGTGGCATATCAAAAAGCTGATTAAACTGCATGATCATTACACAGATGCACCTTGTGCTTAGGACAATAAAAGGCCACTCTAAAATGTGCAGTTTTGTCACACAACACAATGCCACATTGGTCTCACGTTTTGAGGGGGCGTGCAATTGGCAACTGACTGCAGGAATGTCCACCAGAGCTGTTGTCAGAGAATTTAATGTTCATTTATCTACCATAAGCCGCCTCCAACTTTGTTTTAAAGAACTTGGCAGTAAGTCCAACCGCAGACCAAGTGTAACCACGCCAGAATAAATTCATGTTGAATTACATACCTACAGTAGAAAATAAGATATCTTCCTTCTGATGATGTCAACTTTATTTCACAACTCCAAATACTGAGTCAATTACACTCACTGGAGTATCTGACATAGGCTTTGAAAAAGCACCCTCGAATAGCTTTCTTGACTTGGACATACATTTTTGCAAACACATGGTTAACCTTTGTTTAACTGCTCGGCACTTAGCGAACATATGTTTAGAGTTACCTTTTCTAGCTAATAGGCTACATTAGAGTTTACACTTCTTCTTCCAATTATAATGTGGGGAGGACAAAATAATGAAAAAATATCTACCAAATCTATTCATTTTTAAATGTTGATTACTTCTCTTAGCCATTACCATTCACCTGATAATAAGGCAAGACATAACATGATGGAGGATTGAGGTCCCTGGGTGATGGAGGTCCCTGGGTCGCCGGTTTGCCTGGGAGGGGGTTCCTGGGCAATAAAGGTTGAAGTCCCGTGGACTATAGTAACAACCACAGAGACCCATATTCAAGTCCAGTTCGGGCTCCCCTGTGAATTCACTGCAATATTATTTGACAACAATTCTTCCATATTCCAAACGCAACGTGAGTTGTTTTGCGAAAAAGCTATATTTACCAGGATGCATTAAACCCTGTAGATGCAGTCCTACCAGGAACAGTATGATATTCCATTACACTTCTTGATTATCTGTTAGTCTGGGACCACTGTTAAACTCTGGGAGTTAGTATAACCTTACCTAACATTACATTTTTCATGCACATGTATAGTTGAGTGGTATCATTCCTAGCGTTGAGCACACACCAGACCCCGGTAGGTCAGTGGTTTCAAGACTGTGGCCACCTTTCCTGTTTCATACTGTCTAAATAAAGTAATACAAAATAAGAAAGGAGGGTAGAATTATACTGTGATAATGACCTGATTGAGACCATAGGCCCCAAAGAGGAAAGAAAAATTTGAGAGCATCTTAAATTTACCAGATTTATTGAGACTGAAATGTAATGGCAAACGTAAAGTCATTTTGGGGTATTCGATGGTTAGCCTCAATTTTAACTCATCCTTGAACTTTCTGCACCCTTTGTGACATTTCACTGGTTCATTTCCCTTTGTATTGGGGTGGCAGATAGCCTAGAGGTTAAGAGCATTGGGCCAGTAACTGAAAGGTCACCGGTTTGAATCCCTGAGACGACTAAGTTAAAAATCTGTTGATGTGCCCTTGAGCAAGGCACTTAACCCTGGTTGCTCCTGTAAATTGCTCTGGATTAGAGGGTCTGCTAAATGACCAACATGTCAAATCTAGAGAATGCAAAGCCGTTAAACACATGAATACCTACATCAATTTCCTGTGGCCAGACCTGTGTATACATGTATAGGGCTGGCTGTTGCATTGTAGTCATATTTATAGACATCTGGAGTTGCTCAAACAATAATAAAAGTCCCCACTGCTCTACCTATGCTGAATGAAAGCAGTAAGACCACCAGTTGGAGTCTAGAACAGAGCCGGCGTTCCCCTCCGCTGCTTACGGTTCTATTAACAACCACTATAATCCCTTGTAACACCACTAACACATCCTCATCATTAACCTGTTATTACAGCACACACACACGCTGAAATACACACACATGCACACAGGCCCGTACACCCATGTGCACGCGCACGCACACACACACACTCATTAGGCCGTTATTGCAGGATCAGTCTTGTGTCTGAATAACAGGCTGAGCTTAGGCTGGAGAGGCCAAGAGAGGGATGGATTACTGCCAGACAGACAGACAGAGAGGAGGGGAAGGAGAGAGCAATTTGGGGAAACGAGTGCGGCAGAGTTAGTGAAAAGGACCTGGGACATGACAGCCTGGAAAACAGGGGGGAGACAAGGAGAGGAGAGAGGAAAAGAAGGATGAATGTGTAGAGAGAGAAAGGAGCAGAGAGAGAAAGGAGCAAGAGAAAAGGGGTGAATGTGGACAGAAGGAGGGCAGCAGTACTACTGGTATGGAATGGTAACAGTGAGGTAGAAGACAGAGGAAAGGGGTGCCTGGAGTGTAGGGCTGTGCAGGGCTACTGGAACTGATAGAACAGTTGATCTGCCCAGAGGGCTCTGGGGGTGCAGACCAGATCAGACCAGAACCATCCCCTCTAGGAAGGCGACCCACACCCTTCACTTTTCAATTTCAATAAACCAGGACAAACTTATTGTTCTAATCAGATTTTATTGCCAATTCTCAACCATGGATGTTTGGATGTTTGATATCTCTTTGCTGTATGTGTACGTCATGACTGACTGCTTCTCTCTCCTGAACATTTGCTCCTACTGTAAATACATCCACCGGTAAACAACATAGCTTATTCCCTCTGTAGAAATACTATAGCCTGTCAAAAATCTACCTTTTGAGACCTTTTAATATGTTTCTTGGAAATAGTAAAATATTAATCTTTATAACCTGGCTAAAAAGACCCTCAAGTCTTCTTACCATCCACTATACTGTAGAGCAGGGATCATCAACTAGATTCAGCAGCGAGACAACTTGTTTCTTGAGCGGAAGGTCGGGGGGCCGAAACATAATTACAAATAATTTGCAGATTGCAAATTGACTGCAAGAAACCCAAACAGATATAATATTTGACTAAAACACATTCATTTCAAATCTTGCTTACATTTGTATACACTCTATTTTGTGTGGGAATACTTGGGAACAGTTTTCCAAAATGAAAATCCCTTGTAGCTGATTTCCTGGTGTTTTTACAGTCTTTTACGTCCAACAATGACAATTCTAAAATGTTTATAATAATAATTATATGGGCAACCTTGCGGTGTAGTATCTAGATAACTATGGTCCTGGAGGGCTGCAGGGTTATGCAGGTTTTTGTTTCATTCCAGCACAAAGTATCTACAGTATGGAGGCCTCATAAAGGGTTTATGAAGGCTTGAGCCTTTAAAGATTCAGTAGAGACGCACGTTTCCCTGACAGAGATCCCAAATCCTATCTTCCAATCTTCCCTATTAAAGGACAACCCCCCCACCCTGTTTCCCACAGAGAGGTTAGCTAGAGGGACAGCTGTGTTATGGTAACCTAGGTCTCTCTGGCTCTCTCCTGTATGTTGGACAGTGGATCATGGCGTGCATGCATGTGTGTGCAACTATATATTAAGATGCCGAAGTCTCGACCTCGATAATATTTTCTAATTTGAAAAAAAAGTTTATAATAAAAATATATACAGTATAGGGCCTATTGTACAAAGAAAAACATATAAATTACGGGTCAAGATCTAAATATTGCTTCCACCTTTGATCAAAGCTCAGAACGCGTATATTCTTCAAATCAAATAAAATCAAAATGTATTTGTCACATGCAGGTGTAGACCGTGAAATTCTTACTTACAAGCCCTTAACCAACAATGCAGTTCAAGAAATATAGTTATATTTACTAGATAAAAAAAATAAGTAACACAATAAAATAACAATAATGAGGCTATATACAGGGGGTACCATTACCGAGTATTCTACTTCCGGCGCCGACAGAGATGGCAGCCTCGCTTCACGTTCTCAGGAAACCATGCAGTATTTTGTTTTTTTATGTATTACTTCTTACATTGTTACCCCGGAAAATATTAAGTTTTATTACATACAACCGGGAGGAACTATTGGATATAAGAGCAACGTCAACTTACCAACATTACGACCAGGAATACGACTTTCCCAAAGAGGATTCTCCTTTCGTTAACCCAAACACAACAACAGACTGGATAGCACGTGGCTACTTCAAAACAACGGCGGCGCCGGAGAAGAGGGAAACGCGCCGGTCTTTTGGTCAAGCTACGTCGACGGGCGCATCGTGCACCTCTCCCGAGTATTTTAATCGCCAATGTACAGTCTCTTGACAACAAAGTAGACGAAATCCGATCGAGGGTTGCCTTTCAGAGAGACATTCGAGACTGCAACGTTCTTTGCTTCACGGAAACATGGCTCACTCAGGACACGTTATCAGAGTCGGTACAGCCACCTGGTTTCTCCACGCATCGCGCCGACAGAAACAAACATCTCTCTGGTAAGAAGAAGGGCGGGGTGTGTGTCTTATGATTAACGAGACGTGGTGTGATCATAACAACATACAGGAACTCAAGTCCTTTTGTTCACCTGACATAGAATTCCTTACAATCAAATGCAGACCGCATTATCTACCAAGAGAATTCTCTTCGATTATAATCACAGCCGTGTACATCCCCCTCAAGCTGATACATCGACGGCACTGAAAGAAATTCATCGGACTCTATGTAAACTGGAAACCACATATCCTGAGGCTGCATTTATTGTGGCTGGGGATTTTAATAAGGCTAATTTAAGAACAAGGCTCCCGAAATTTTACCAGCATATCGAATGTGCCACCGGGCTGGTAAAATCCTGGACCACTGTTATTCCAACTTCCGTGATGCATACAAGGCTATTCTCCGCCCTCCTTTCGGCAAGTCTGACCATGACTCCATTTTGTTGCTCCCAGCCTACAAACAGAAACTAAAACAGGAAACGCCCGTTCTCAGGTCTGTTCAACGCTGGTCCGACCAATCTGATTCCATGCTGCAAGATTGCTTCGAGCACGTGGACTGGGATATGTTCCGGATAGCATCTGACAACAACATTGATGTATACGCTGATTCGGTGAGCGAGTTTATTAGCAAATGCATTGGTGATGTTGTACCCATAGCAAATATCAAAACCTTCCCCAACCAGAAACCATGGATTGATGGCAGCATTCGCCAAAACTGAAAGCGCGAACCACTGCTTTTAACCAGGTAAAGGCTACCGGAAACATGACTGAATACAAACAGTGCAGCTACTCCCTCCGCAAGGCAATCAAACAAGCTAAGCGTCAATATAGAGACAAAGTAGAGTCACAATTCAATGGCTCAGACACAAGAGGAATGTGGCAGGGTCTACAGTCAATCACGGACTACAAAAAGAAAACCAGCCCGTCGCGGACCATGACGTCCTGCTCCCAGACAAACTAAACAACTTCTTTGCTCGCTTTGAGGACAATACAGTGCCACCGACACGCCCGCTACCAAAACCTGCGGTGTCACCTTCACCGCAGCCAATGTGAGAAAAACATTTAAATGTGTTAACCCTCGCAAGGCTGCCGGCCCAGATGGCATCCCTGGCCGTGTCCTCAGAGCATGCGCAGACCAGCTGGCTGGTGTGTTTACGGACATATTCAATCAGTCCCTATCCCAGTCTGCTGTTCCCACATGCTTCAAGAGGGCCACCATTGTTCCTGTTCCCAAGAAAGCTAAGGTGACTGAGCTAAATGACTATTGGCCCGTAGCACTCACTTCCGTCATCATGAAGTGCTTTGAGAGATTAGTCAAGGATCATATCACCTCCATCCTGCCAGACACCCTGGACCCACTCCAATTTGCTTACCGTCCCAATAGGTCCACAGACGACGCAATCGCAATCACACTGCATACTGCCCTAACCCATCTGGACAAGAGGAATACTTATGTAAGAATGCTGTTCATCGACTACAGCTCAGCATTTAACACCATAGTTCCCTCCAAGCTCGTCATTAAGCTCGAGACCCTGGGTCTCGACTCCAGCCCTGTGCAACTGGGTCCTGGACTTCCTGACGGGCCGGTCCCAGGTGGTGAGGGTAGGAAACAACATCTCCACCCCGCTGATCCTCAACACTGGGGCCCCACAAGGGTGCGTTCTCAGCCCTCTCCTGTACTCCCTGTTTACCCATGACTGCGTGGCCAAGCACGCATCCAACTCAATCATCAAGTTTGCTGACGACACTACAGTGGTAGGCTTGATTACCAACAACGACGAGACGGCCTACAGAGAGGAGGTGAGGGCCCTCGGAGTGTGGTGTCAGGAAAATAACCTCTCACTCAATGTCAACAAAACAAAGGAGATGATCGTGGACTTCAGGAAACAGGAGAGGGAGCACCCCTATCCACATCGAGGGGACAGTAGTGGAGAAGGTGGAAAGTTTTAAGTTCCTCGGCGTACACATCACGGACAAACTGAATTGGTCCACCCACACAGACAGCGTGGTAAAGAAGGCGCAACAGCGCCTCTTCAACCTCAGGAGGCTGAAGAAATTTGGCTTGTCACCAAAATCACTCACAAACTTTTACAGATGCACAATCGAGAGCATCCTGTCGGGCTGTATCACCGCCTGGTACGGCAACTGCTCCGCCCACAACCGTAAGGCTCTCCAGAGGGTAGTGAGGACTGCACAACGCATCACCGGGTTAAACTACCTGCCCTCCAGGACACCTACACCACCCGATGTCACAGAAAGGCCAAAAAGATCATCAAGGACAACAACCACCCGAGCCACTGCCTGTTCACCCCGCTATCATCCAGAAGGCGAGGTCAGTACAGGTGCATCAAAGCTGGGACCGAGAGACTGAAAAACAGCTTCTACCTCAAGGCCATCAGACTGTTAAACAGCCATCACTAACATTGAGTGGCTGCTGCCAACATACTGACTTAAATCTCTAGCCACTTTATACATAGGAATTGGATGTAACAAATGTATCACTAGCCACTTTAAACAATTTTGTATATAATGTTTACGTATCCGACATACTCATATCAAATGTATACACTGTACTCTAAACCATCTACTGTATCTTGCCTATGCCGTTAGGTCATCGACCCAAATCTCTAGCCACTTTAATAATTATAATTGGATGAAATAATGTATCACTAGCCACTTTAAACAATGCCATTTATATAATGTTTACATATCCTACATTACTCATCTCATATATATGTGTATATACTGTACTCCATACCATCTACTGCATCTTGCCTATGCCGGTCAGCCATCGCTCATCCATATATTTATATGTACATACTCGTATTCATTCCTTTACTCTTGTGTGTATAAGGTAGTTGTTGTGAATTTGTTAGATTACTTGTTAGATACTACTGCATGGTCGGAACTAGAAGCACAAGCATTTCGCTACACTCGCATTAACATCTGCTAACCATGTGTATGTGACAAATAAAATTTGATTTGATTTGATTTGATTTGAGTCAATGTGCGGGGGTAAATGTTAGTCGAGGTAATTTGTACATGTAGGTAGGGGTAAAGTAACTATGCATAGATAATAAACAGCCGAGTAGCAGCAGTGTAAAAACAAGAAGGGGGGGTGGGATGGGGGATCAATGTAAATAGTCCGGTGGCCATTTGGTTAATTGTTCAGCAGTCTTATGACTTGGGGGTAGAAGCTGTTAAGGAGCCTTTTGGACCTAGACTTGGTGCTCTGATTCTGATTGCCGTGCGGTAGCAGAGAGAAGCAGTCTATGACTTGGGTGACTAGAGTCTTTGACAATTCTTTGGGCCTTCCTCTGACACCGCCTAGTATTTGGGTCCTGGATGGCAGGATGCTTGGCTCCAGTGATTTACTGGGCCATACGCACCATCCTCTGTAGCGCTTTACGGTTGGTGCCGAGCAGTTGCCATACCAGGCGGTGATGGTCAAGATGCTCTCGATGGTGCAGCTGTAGAACGTTTTGAGAATCTGAGGGGCAAAAGTTGTTGTTGTGCCCTTTTCACGACTGTCTTGGTGTGTTTGGACCATGATAGTTTGTTGGTGATGTGGATACCAAGGAACTTGAATCTCTCGACCCGCTCCACTACAGCCCCGTAGATGTGACTGGGGGCGTGTTTGGCCCTCCTTTTCCTGTAGTCTACGATCAGCTCTTTTGTCTTGATCACGTTGAGGGAGAGGTTGTTATCCTGGCACCACACTGCCAGGTCGCTGACCTCCTCGCTATAGGCTGTCTCATCGTTGTCCGTGATCAGGCCTACCACTGTTGTGTCATCAGCAAACTTAATGATGGTGTTGGAGTCGTGCTTGGCTACGCAGTCATGGGTGAACAGGGAGTACAGGAGGGGACTAAGCACGCATCCCTGAGGAGCACCCGTGTTGAGGATCAGCGTGGCAGATGTGTTGTTGCCTACCCTTACCACCTGGGGGCGGCCCGTCAGTAAGTCCAGGATCCAGTTGCAGAGGGAGGAGTTTAGTCCCATGGTCCTTAGCTTAGTGATGAGCTTTGTGGTCACTATGGTGTTCACGCTGAGCTGTAGTCAATAAACAGCATTATTACATAGGTGTTCCTTTTGTCCAGGTGAGAAAGGGCAGTGGAGTGCAATTGAGATTGCATCATCTGTGGATCTGTTGGGGCGGTATGCAAATTGGAGTGGGTCTAGGGTTTCCGGGATGATTGTGTTGATGTGAGCCTTGACCAGCCTTTCAAAGCACTTCATGGCTACCGACGAAGTCATTTAGGCAGGTTACCGTTGCTTTCTTGGGCACAGGGACTATGGTGGTCTATTTGAAACATGTAGGTATTACAGACTCGGTCAGGGAGAAGTTGAAAATGTCAGTGAAGACACTTGCCAGTTGGTCAGCGCATGCTCTGAGTACACATCCTGGTAATCCATCTGGCCCCACGGCCTTGTGAATGTTGACCTGTTTAAAGGTCTTGCTCACATCGGCTATCGAGAGCGTGATCACACAGTCGTCCGTAACAGCTGGTGCTCTCTTGCATGCTTCAGTGTTGCTTGCCTCAAAGCGAGCATAAAAGGCATTTGTCCGTCTGGTAGGCTCGTGTCACTGGGCAGCTCGCGGCTGGGTTTCCCTTTTTAATCCGTAATAGTTTGCAAGCCCTGCCACATCCAATGAGTGTCAGAGCCGGTGTAGTAGGATTCAGTCTTAGTCCTGCATTGTTGCTTTGCCTTTTGGATTGTTCGTCTGAGGGCATAGTGGGATTTCTTATGTACTCCTCAATGCCATTAGATGAATCCTGGAACATATTCCAGTCTGTGCTAGCAAAACTGTCCTGTAGCGTAGCATTCGCGTCATCTGACCACTTCCGTATTGAGCGAGTCACTGGTACTTCCTGCTTTAGTTTTTGCCTTGTAAGCAAGAATCAGGAGGATAGAATTATGGTCAGATTTGCCAAATGGAGTGCGAGGGATTTCTTTGTATGCGTCTCTGTGTGTGGAGTAAAGGTGGTCTAGAGTTTTTTTTTCATCTGGTTGCACATGTGACATGCTGGAAGAAATTAGGTAAAATGGATATAAGTTTGCCTGCGTTAAAGTCCTTGGCCACAAGGAGTGCCGCTTCTGGATGAGCATTTTCTTGTTTGCTTATGGCCTTGTACAACTCGTTGAATGTGGTCAAAGTGCTAGCATTGGTTTGTGGTGGTAAATAGACGGCTATGAAAAATATAGATGAAAACTGTCTTGGTAGATAGTGTCGTCTATTGTTTTTCATTAGGTACTCTATCTCAAACAAGCAATACCTCAACACTTCTTTAATAATAGACATTGCTCCCCAGCTGTTATTGACAAATAGACACACACCCCCACCCCTCGTCTTACCGGACGTAGCTGTTCTATCCGGCCGATGCACGGGGAAACCCAGCCAACTATATTTTAACTGTTTCGTCGTTCAGCCGCGAATAGCGCGAATAACCGAGATTTGGGCCTGGTCTCGGAGAAACAGTACATCCTTCGCGTGTCGGACTCATTAAAGAAAAAATCTTTGTCCAGTTCGAGGTGAGTAATCGCTGTTCTGATATCCATAAGCTCTTTTCGGTAGCAGCAACATTATGTACTAAATAAGTTACAAACAATGCGGAAAAACACACAAAATAGCACAGTTGGATAGGAGCCTGTAAAACGGCAGCCCTTCCCGTCCAGCGCCATTCTCTTGATCTGACAGTTCTAATCGCGCTTGCCTCTTTGAGAACAAGTGGAATCATGAACAGTGGTTTGTTCATCAAGTTTGCCTGCATCCCTTTGATTTGCCTCCCGTATTTGCATTTTTAGCAGCACGTTCACCACACTCTCAAACAGCTAACTCCGCGCTCTCACGGCACAGGCTGAGCACCTGAGACATGAAACAAATTACCCCATCTCACAGTCAGCTCAATAGGCAATTAGTCTGGAGACGGTGCTGGTAGGACAAAAGATTGACTTGCCTAGTTAAATAAAGGTTAAATAAAATGTGAATAAAAAAATATATATGACAAAAAAAAACTCATAATAACTTTACAGAGTGTAGGCTAGTGAAACAGACAGTGACGTGGCGCTCAGTGGTGAGGCTGGGGCAGGCTGCAATGCATGCAGGAGGAAGCAAAGGAGGCAGAGGTCAGTACTGTGGTTCCCAAACTTGGGTTCGGGCATAACGTTACAATTGTATAGCTAACAGGCTATGTGTTCTTTGTAGATGGACTGAGGTGAATGAAGCTACAGCAGTCAAGGTGACAATGGCTGGGGTCTTTTCAGCTTGTTTTTGCTGTTCTCCAAATAGCATTTTAAAGAATTTTGTATTGTATAGAAATGCCGTAAATAAGCTTCATTTCTATAGAAAGATTCCTTGGTGGAAACACCTAAATATTGGCCGTAGCTACACATGATCCCTGAGACAACGAGAGATATAGAGAGAAATATAGAGAAATGGAAGGAGAGAGTAAGGGGAAAGGAGTGAGAGAGAGAGAGAGAGAGAGAGAGAGAGAGAGAGAGAGAGAGAGAGAGAGAGAGAGAGAGAGAGAGAGAGAAAGAAAGAGAGATAAAGAGACAGAGAAAGAGAGATAAAGAGACAGAGAAAGAGACAGAGTGTGTATGTGTGAGTGTGTGTCAGACCCCTGCTATGCACTGACCTGGCATGTAGTCCATCTGTCCCGTAGGGCTGCAGCAGGTACTGATGGACAGTCTTGTTACGTAAGGTTCCCGCCAGCTTGATTTTCTTCCTCGACCGATGCAGGTTGATGATATAGATCGTTATGGACCCTCTCACGTAGTTATGACTGGAAGGCAGAGAAGAGAAGCTTTCTACATTAAAAAGCGAGTAAAGGTAAACACAAATATTGGTTTTCATGGTCTTCTTGTTCTTCTTCTAATCTCATGAATCAGTCCCAAAACACTAAGCATCACCCCCCCACTGCAGAGACTACCTTCTGTTGCTTTCTCACTCCCCTTTCTCACTATGTCTATGCAGATCTGGAAGGTGCTGTATAGTGTCTTCCTCTGCCAAGCACAATAGAAACTTCAATAACTGAACAGGAGAACAGACCTGTTAAAAACAGAGTAAAGCCTCTACCGGACAATTTAATAACAGGATCAAAACACTCTTGTGAAATCAAAATCAAACGTGTTCCAAGCATTCCATAAACTCCCTGAAATATATAATTTATCTTTGTAAGAATCCTAAAACTATTATTTATGTTTAGCATATAAATCCAGATAAAACGGTATTTTGTGTTATTCTTCCATTGCCCTCTTGGCCCTTTTTCTAGATATTTACAGCACATTTCATAACACTGTGGTATATGCCCAGATTGAAGGGATCTAATATGTTTTGATATGCTCAAGACCTAAGACCTGTAGTCTCTACTCACATCACATTCAGGATCAATTGGAGGGTGTGAAAGTGTGGGACTGACCTCCTAGAATTACACAGACAACACTGCATGTGTTGAGAGTGCTGGGGAGAGGATTTCGGGAATATTGGCCAAAGATAAGAAAAACATGATAACATGTAATAAACTGTATAATGTGAAGGCTGGATCAACACAACTGGAGTGGTACCATATGTTTCAGGGTGTGTGTGTGTGCACCATAGGTTTCAGAGGACCACATTGTTAAGGGTCAGGGTTGGGCTTTGTCAGACCGGTCGATTAGCGATCCTTCTCTGATTAGCAATCTCTCCATCTCTCTTGCTCTCCATCTCTCACGGCTTCAGGTTTTTGTTCATTCTCTGTTTCTACAACTCATCGTACACCAAGGAAATGCTGAGCAGACCCACAGAGAGCCGTTTCAAGTGACTTGAAAAATGCAAACATAGACACATGGACAGAGAACAGATTAGAATCAGGGTTGGTCACGTCTGTATACAGAAAGCAACGTCTGTCTGTCTTTGTGTCAGACAGTGTAATCGGTCAGCCCGGGAGTATTTCTTCTGCTTAACTATTGAAGCCTTATGCCAAACATTGCTCAGGGCTGGGATGTATCAGACAGAAAGAGATGGAGGATTAGATACTGATAGATTAGACGGAGAGATGGAGAGAGGGATAAAGGATTTCAAACGATGAGGTTCTGAGGCATTAGAAGCAGGAACGTAAACAACCTTTCACGTTGTTTGATGCTGGAGCATTGGTTTAGAGTGAAACAGACCATGCTATCCACTAAATGTCTGGAAAGCTAGAAACTGCTAACTGGCTAGAAGAATACAATACCCTTGATAGCAAAAGAGTACTGAAAACAATAATGGGCTGACAGGCTAACTGGCTAGAAGAATACAATACCCTTGATAGCAAAAGAGTACTGAAACCGCTAGCAGGCTAACTGCCTAACTGGCTAGAAGAATACAATACCCTTGATAGCAAAAGAGTACTGAAACCGCTAGCAGGCTAACTGCCTAACTGCCTAACTGGCTAGAAGAATACAATACTTTTGATAGCAAAAGAGTACTGAAACTGCTAACAGGCTAACTGGCTAACTGGCTAACTGGCTAGAAGAATACAATACCCTTGATAGCAAAAGAGTACTTAACCCGCTAACTGGCGAACTGGCTAGAATAATACAATACCCTTGATAGCAAAAGAGTACTGAAACCGCTAACTGGCGAACTGGCTAAAAGAATACAATACCTTTGATAGCAAAAGAGTACTTAACCTGCTAACTGGCGAACTGGCTAGAAGAATACAATACCCTTGATAGCAAAAGAGTACTTAACCTGCTAACTGGCGAACTGGCTAGAAGAATACAATACCCTTGATAGCAAAAGCGTACTGAAACTGCTAACTGGTTAAAAGAGGATGAATGTTGAGATCCAGATATAAGTGCCGTGCCAGGGGCTAAAGTCTCCCATCTTAAAAGGCGATCGTCACCGTCCTATCCTTCCAGGTGCCAGATGGAAAGCATTGGATGACAACTATTTCAAATCTCTGCAGATCTGTCAACAGGCCACACCATGGGTAACAGATCAGATGTGAGGTGTGTCTGTATCAGTAGATACCGAGTCCCTAGAGTGTATCATTACGCTACTGCTCTCTACACAACACCTGCAGCTGAGATGGAATAGAACAGAGACACATCCAATGGCCTTGACCTGGGGATAGAGATCAAAGAAAATGTTCACCAGCAAAGATGGAAGACTGATAAACGCTTATAGGTGTTTATTGTATATTCAATAAAAATATAGAACATAGTTATTTCATACAGATAATGTAGTGTGTGGAGCCAGGTGAACAGATGTAACTGAGCCGTGTGTGTATAGGTGGGACAGAGGGCAGTAAGTCTAGCCTGGTGCTGAAAGCACGTACGGCTGGGTTAAATGATAACCTTGAACAGGGGGAACAGGGGGACGGTGCTGCTCTTTATCTATTCTGGGACAGACGTACCTATTGTACCTCCATCTCCCCTCACACTCCCCCAAAACCCCCTCCAACCAATCCGAGCTGAGATAAAGGACTGTCGCCGCCTCTTTGACGAAGAGAAGAGTCCCTCACACACCTGATAAGTGATACCTGTTAAGTTATATGGCCTGGCCGCTCTGAAAGACTGAGTAGTCTGGATGGCGGTTATTTATGAGCTGACCAGGCAGAATTGTGGCAGGCTGGGTAATTAATGTGATTTATCATGGCTAGAGTGGCTTATTAATGGGCTATAGTGCAGGAGAGACACCGTGACTAGACACAGTGCCTCAGGTGTCTGTGAATCTATTAAGAATGTAACACCAAGGTAAGGAAAATGGGACCAGCCATGGAAGTCGGAGCTTTGAGAGCTTTTTAGCCACCAAACTATTCTTTGTCCTTAGGCCAAAAATGTACTTACAAAATTGTACTTGTGGAAGCTGGTAGTGTGTATGGCTGTAACTTTTACTTGTGGAAGCTGGTACAGCGTATGGCTGTAATTTTTACTTGTGGAAGCTGGTATAGTGTATGGCTGTAATTTTACTTGTGGAAGCTGGTACAGTGTATGGCTGTCATTTTTAGTTGTAGAGGCTGGTACAGTGTATGGCTGTAATTTTTGGTTGTGGAAGTTGGTAGAGTGTATGGCTGTTGTTTTTACTTGGGGAAGCTGGTACAGTGTATGGCTGTAATTTCTACTTGTGGAAGCTGGTACCGTGTATGGCTGTAATTTCTACTTGTGGAAGCTGGTACCGTGTATGGCTGTCATTTTTGCTTGTGGAAGCTGGTACCATGTATGGCTGTATTTTTTACTTGTGGAAGCTGGTACCGTGTATGGCTGTAATTTCTACTTGTGGAAGCTGGTACCGTGTATGGCTGTCATTTTTGCTTGTGGAAGCTGGTACCATGTATGGCTGTATTTTTTACTTGTGGAAGCTGGTAAAGTGTAAGGCTGTAATTTTTGCTTCTGGAAGCTGGTACAGTGTATGGCTGTGGTTTTTACTTGTGGAAGCTGGTAGAGTGTATGGCTGTAGTTTTTACTTGTGGAAGCTGGTAGAGTGTACGGCTGTAATTTTTACTTGTGGAAGCTGGTACAGTGTATGGCTAAACATTTTTGTTGTGGAAGCTGGTACAGTGTATGGCTATAATTTTCAGTTGTGGAAGCTGGTATAGTGTATGGCTGTAATTTTTAGTTGTGGAAGCTGGTATAGTGTATGGCTGTAATTTGTAGTTGTGGAAGCTGGTACAGTGTGTGGATGTAGTTTTTACTTGTGGAAGCTGGTGGAGTGTATGGCTGTAATCTTTACTTGTGAAAGCTGGTACAGGGCTGCAGCACTTACTTGTGGAAGCTGGTACAATGGGCGTAAATGCGTAGTTTGTCTCGGATGACCCTCCCTGGCCGTGGTTTCCTCTGTAAGCCTGCTACCCGCACTGCCAACACCCTGGGGCCCACCAGACGCTTGAACACCAGTGAGAACCAGTAGTCCTGGAACACACACACGCACACACACATACACACACACAAACACATACACACACATACACACAAACACCTGTTACACAGCGCAAAGCCAAACACAGCATGCACAATCAAATCGCAAAGTAAGCATTAGCTACCAAAGTAATGTTCCCTGTTCCGTTGTGTTCCACTGAGGCAATTGACATGTATATAAGGTCAAGCTAACTAGTGTCAATGTCCCGCCCCGACGGAAATCGAATTAGCATAATACAAATCCCCATAAACATTTGTCAGTTTAAGCTAGAGAAATATTTTTTTGCCTTGGATGCGTCTCAATCCACCGCATCCGCTGATGTTGCACTTCCGCATCTACAGTGAAATTTGACAGAGCTAGAGCGGTGTTTGTCAGACCATAAGACATCTGCGGTGAAAGGTGACAGAGCTAGAGCGGTGTTTGTCAGACCATAAGACATCTGCGGTGAAAGGTGACAGAGCTAGAGCGGTGTTTGTCAGACCATAAGACATCTGCGGTGAAAGGTGACAGAGCTAGAGCGGTGTTTGTCAGACCATAAGACATCTGCGGTGAAAGGTGACAGAGCTAGAGCGGTGTTTGTCAGACCAGAAGACATCTGCGGTGAAAGGTGACAGAGCTAGAGCGGTGTTTGTCAGACCATAAGACATCTGCGGTGAAAGGTGACAGAGCTAGAGCGGTGTTAGTCAGACCAGAAGACATCTGCAGTGAAAGGTGACAGAGGATGCCCACAGTCCTCACAAGACTCATCTGAAAGTCCCCCGGTACCATTTGAATTGACGTACTGTATATATGGAGACTGTTAAGTGCCAAAAATAAGGGGTGTAAAAATGGTACCGGGGGACTTTATTTTAATGTTTCCTGATCTTTCCTGATACAGTGGGGCAAAAAAGTATTTAGTCAGCCACCAATTGTGCAAGTTCTCCAACTTAAAAAGATGAGAGAGGCCTGTAATTTTCATCATAGGTACACTTCAACTATGACAGACGAAATGAGAAAAAGAAATCCAGAAAATCACATTGTAGGATTTTTTATTTATTTATTTGCAAATTATGGTGGAAAATAAGTATTTGGTCAATAACAAAAGTTTATCTCAATACTTTGTTATATACCCTTTGTTGGCAATGACAGAGGTCAAACGTTTTCTGTAAGTCTTCACAAGGTTTTCACACACTGTTGCTGGTATTTTGGCCCATTCCTCCATGCAGATCTCCTCTAGAGCAGTGATGTTTTGGGGCTGTCGCTGGGCAACACGGACTTTCAACTCCCTCCAAAGATTTTCTATGGGGTTGAGATCTGGAGACTGGCTAGGCCACTCCAGGACCTTGAAATGCTTCTTCTGAAGCCACTCCTTCGTTGCCCGGGTGGTGTGTTTGGGATCATTGTCATGCTGAAAGACCCAGCCACGTTTCATCTTCAATGCCCTTGCTGATGGAAGGAGGTTTTCACTCAAAATCTCACGATACATGGCCCCATTCATTCTTTCCTTTACACGGATCAGTCAGTCCTGGTCCCTTTGCAGAAAAACAGCCCCAAAGCATGATGTTTCCACCCCCATGCTTCACAGTAGGTATGGTGTTCTTTGGATGCAACTCAGCATTCTTTGTCCTCCAAACACGACGAGTTGAGTTTTTACCAAAAAGTTCTATTTTGGTTTCATCTGACCATATGACATTCTCCCAATCCTCATCTGGATCATCCAAATGCTCTCTAGCAAACTTCAGACGGGCCTGAACATGTACTGGCTTAAGCAGGGGGACACGTCTGGCACTGCAGGATTTGAGTCCCTGGCGGCGTAGTGTGTTACTGATGGTAGGCTTTGTTACTTTGGTCCCAGCTCTCTGCAGGTCATTCACTAGGTCCCCCCGTGTGGTTCTGGGATTTTTGCTCACCGTTCTTGTGATCATTTTGACCCCACGGGGTGAGATCTTGCGTGGAGCCCCAGATCGAGGAAGATTATCAGTGGTCTTGTATGTCTTCCATTTCCTAATAATTGCTCCCACAGTTGATTTCTTCAAACCAAGCTGCTTACCTATTGCAGATTCAGTCTTCCCAACCTGGTGCAGGTCTACAATTTTGTTTCTGGTGTCCTTTGACAGCTCTTTGGTCTTGGCCATAGTGGAGTTTGGAGTGTGACTGTTTGAGGTTGTGGACAGGTGTCTTTTATACTGATAACAAGTTCAAACAGGTGCCATTAATACAGGTAACGAGTGGAGGACAGAGGAGCCTCTTAAAGAAGAAGTTACAGGTCTGTGAGAGCCAGAAATCTTGCTTGTTTGTATGTGACCAAATACTTATTTTCCACCATAATTTGCAAATAAATTCATGAAAAATCCTACAATGTGATTTTCGGGATTTCTTTTCCTCCTTTTGTCTGTCATAGTTGAAGTGTACCTATGATGAAAATTACAGGCCTCTCTCATCTTTTTAAGTGAGAGAACTTGCACAATTGGTGGCTGACTAAATACTTTTTTGCCCCACTGTATCTCTCACATATAGGACAGACACTTCAGAACAAACTTCCTTTTGATATTTTGGGACTGTTTTTCCATGTAGTGAATCTGTTATTCTATGGGTTTGTATGGCCTAATAGCAATAAGGCCTCCAAAAATTGTCTTCAACATTTTGTTTCGGGGGGACACTTCCAGGGGTCTTAAAATTCTAAATAAAATAGCTAAATGATCCTTGGTATGACATTCAAACACTCCCCTACATCTAACAGTTGTATAGAACAGAAACACAATATAAGATACCACAGAGAATGTGTTGAGAGAATCAACTGAATGCTGAGCACTCAGTGTGTCCAGTTCAATGCAAATCCCAAATTATAACAGTATTTACCTCAATTAAAAGTAGTAAAAGAACACGTGGGAAAAATAGAGAGGTTGTACTGGTGCCTAGATACAATGATGCCCAGACCAGGGTTAGAAGCTGGATACCGATGCTTCAATCTTTATTGAAAGAGACAGTATAATATATACTATTGGATCCCACCGTGAGGAGCTATTACTAGTCTTTGTTATGTTTATTTAGCTGCAGGATCGATGTGAACGTCAAATAAAATGAAAGTCAAAAATGTAACTGTTGTGGGAAATATGCCTGGAAAATAACCTGGTCGAAATACTGAAATGAAAATACAATAGAATAGCACAATGCCCTGCCCTCTCAGCAAAGACATGGGAGCCTTGAACATTTATTACCACGCCAACTCCATGGCAGAGCAAAGCACGCAACTTTACAGTGCTCTCAGCACCTCTCCTCTTTTTTTTCTACTCTTCATCCCTTCTCTCCTCTGTCATACCCATGTCTTCTCTCCTCTCCTCTGTTATGCCCCTGTAATCTCTCCTCTCCTCTGCTATGCCCCTGTCATCTCTCCTCTCCTCTGTTATGCCCCTGTCATCTCTCCTCTCCTGTTATGCTCCTTTCTTCTCTCCTCTCCTCTGTTATGCACCTCTCCTCTCCTCTCCTCTGTTATGCCCCTCTCTTCTTTCCTCTGTTATGCCCGTCTTCTCATCCTCTCCTCTGTTATGCCCCTGTCTTCTCTCCTCTCCTCTCCTCAGCTATGCCCCTGTCATCTCTCCTCTCCTCTGTTATGCCCCTGTCATCTCTCCTCTCCTCTGTTATGCCCCTCTCCTCTCCTCTCCTCTCCTCTCCTCTGTTATGCCCCTCTCTTCTTTCCTCTGTTATGCCGTCTTCTCATCCTCTCCTCTGTTATGCCCCTGTCTTCTCTCCTCTCCTCTCTTCTGTTATGGCCCTGTCTTCTCATCCTCTCCTCTGTTATGGCCCTGTCTTCTCATCCTCTCCTCTGTTATGCCCCTGTCTTCTCTCCTCTCCTCTCCTCTGTTATGGCCCTGTCTTCTCATCCTCTCCTCTGTTATGCCCCTGTCTTCTCTCCTATCCTCTGTTATGCCCCTGTCTCCTCTCCTCTCTCTCCTCTGTTATGCCCCTGTTGTTTCTCCTCTCTTCTGTTATGCCCCTGTCTTCTCTGCTCTCTCCCCTGTCATGCCCCTATCCTCTTTCCCCAGACTCAACACCTCACCAGAGGTTCTGAACAACATGTGTGTGTCAGGAAGTTCTCATGCAATCCTGCATATGGCAACATTTAAGGGGTTATTTTTTTCCACCAGGCCAAGCTTTAACTTAATTTGCTGCTCCGCTATTGGGAGAGCCCAGAGTACTGAAAGAGTACAGAACAGAAGTATACAATTTAGGCTATAGAAAGACCTTTAGACTGTGTGTAGAATGTGATTCTTGGGATGAAAGCCTTGCAGCATATACTGTGGTTATTCAGGTGAGAGCCTTGCAGCATAGACTGTGTTTCTTGGGGTGAGAGCCTTGCAGCATAGACTGTGGTTCTTCAGGTGAGAGCCTTGCAGTGTAGACTGTGGTTCCTCAGGTGAGAGCCTTGGAGTAAAGACTGTGGTTCTTCAGGTGAGAGCCTTGGAGTAAAGACTGTGGTTCTTCAGGTGAGAGCCTTGGAGTATGGGCTGTGGTTCTTGGGGTGAGAGCCTTGGAGTGTAGACTGTGGTTCTTCAGGTGAGAGCCTTGGAGTATGGGCTGTGGTTCTTGGGGTGAGAGCCTTGGAGTGTAGACTGTGGTTCTTGGGGTGAGAGCCTTGGAGTGTAGACTGTGGTTCTTGGGGTGAGAGCCTTGGAGTATAGACTGTGGTTCTTGGGGTGAGATCCTTGGAGTATAGACTGTTGTTCTTCAGGTGAGAGCCTTGGAGTGTAGACTAAGGTTCTTGGCGTGACCGCCTTGGAGCGTAGACTGTAATTACGAGTGCCCCTCTCTAGCCAGCTGGAAATAGAGATAATATCAAACACTGGGGAAACTATTTTATTCTCCTTTTACACTGTGTCTGTCTGTAAAGAAGCCTGGTATTCTACGTTAGACTCATAGAACATGAGTCTCTATCAGTCTATATAGATTGGCCTAACCTGGTTTCCAAGAGACAAAACCCATAGGGTCAGTTAAATTTCCTGACCTCCACAGAGGTCTGTCTCTGTGTGATCAGTCAAAACTGTGAATAACGAGCAGGTTTAACCAGGCAATTCTGTATATCTGATTTACTAACAGAGAGAGATGGAGATGTCAATGAGAAGTCTACGGGCTGTGCCCAGTTATACATCTGGAGAGCAGGGAGAGAATACACCCAGGGACGGATAGTGGATAGTCCACCCTGAGAATGGGGTATAGTTTGAAGGGATCAGTTTATAAGTACCCAGCTAGAACATAACGTTCTGAGAACCATGTTTCTTAGAGCTTGGTGAGAGCGTGGTTGTCCTGTGGTTATTTTTCATACTACCTTCCCACAACTTCCTGGGAATGGTGCATTATAGTTGCTTGGCCTTGGAACTTGACTTTTTTTATTTTTATATATATTTTATTACTTTAACAGAACGTTTCCTTAAAGTTTAAACATGGTAAATGTTATTGAAATACTAATTTGGTCATGTTCCAGGAACGTTCTCCAACTGGTTTGACATTGGGAATGTTCTCAGAAAACACTAAGAAACAATGTACTTCAGAGTAACTTTTCCTACAGGTTTCACCATGGTTCTATTTAAAATCATGTTCTCAAATTGTTCCAAGAACATTAGAAACAACATTCTGCTGTGGGAATTTCAGTACTTCAGCATAACGTTTTCTACCGGTTTCGTCCTGGTTCTATTTAAAGTCATGTTCTCAAATTGAAAAGCTTTCCTTTAAAAAAGCAGAGGAAAATGTTTGTAACATTCAGAGAACATTCTAAGAATGTTATTTAAAAACATATACATTCCATTCTCAGCATCAACAAAATTCTCTCTATCTTCTATCTTGTTAAGTGTGTTCAGGTGTGTTAGCCGCACCCACTAATTGGCCACACCTGATCTTAATGAGTGCTTTTTTCATTTGAAATGGGGTCTCTTTGAATAAAATAAAATGAACAGCTTTGTATGCGTAAAAAACACCATACCATGCTAACCACATCCTGGGTGAGCAGTGGACTAATTTCACGTATAGTGAACAAAAGATTATAGGTTCAAATCGCACTGATGCCGTGTCACAATAAAACCTTTGTGTTTGCATTATTAATGCCTAAGCAAATCTGTGCTTGAACTTTTTTTAAATGAAGCCAAGTTATTAAAAAAACTATTTTCAGAGCATTAAAAAAACCTCCCAGGAAAATGTTTAAGCAACCAGAGTAAAACATTCTCAGAACCTCCCTGCAATGTAAATGTAATGTTCCCAGGAGAGACAAAATGTTACTGCTCAGGAAATGTACGGCTTCGTTCCCACAACCAATTTGAAACCAAAAACATACGTTCCCACAACTTCCAAGGAACCAAATGTGGTAACTAGTGTACCAGTAGCAGCCACTTCCAGGTGCAGTGTATAGAAAGTATAGATATGAGAAACAACTGGATGGCAAAGAAGTTGTGTTTGAAACGTTGCAGTGAATAGAGAGGGGGAGATAAATGGGGGGGAGAATCATCAGCATCTACCTAGTGAGAAGGGAGGGATGTAGAGAGGTAGAGAAGGAGGGAGGGAGGGAGGGAAAGATGGAATGATAAAGAAACAGCAGTGGACCGGGAAAAGAGGAGAGAGGGAGAGAGAGAGAGTAGAAAAAAAGAATCCCAGAGAGTCTACCTGAGCTGGCTAAATGAGAGACTGTTACAGATAAAAGTGCAAGCTTAACCATTAGGCTGTGTCAGTACAGGGCCTTGGCCATTAGTGTTAGAATTAGGGGTGAAATGGTTCACAAAACTCACGGTTCGGTACGATGCGGTACTGTGGTGTCACGGTCCGGTACGGTTTCGATACATCGACGAAATAAATGCCTGAGAAATATGTAATTTGTATTTAGATTTTACATTTATTATACTATAGCTTGAATGGGTAGCTTGAATTCCCAGGGGAATATGGAAACAAAGGGATAACAACAACAGCAGTGGCTGCCTTATAACATGAAATAAAATAGTAATTTAAAACAGAACTTCAACAAGAGTGCATAGTCCAGCAGCATATATCAACATTAAGTCACATAGCAGTGCCTTAAACAAAATAGGACCACTTGAGACTGGTTACTTGAAAAAAACTCTTTTTTTAAATGAGATTTTCATGTTTTTCTTTAAGAAGATTAGTCTACCCACATTATCTGCAGTGAGCACAGATCGGCTTACTGTGACAATGTCAGCCGCTGTGGAGAATACCCTCTCGCTAGGGACAGAGGTCATGAAGGTACATTAACTTGTTGGTCTTCCACCATGTAAGTGGATCAGCATCCAGGGGAATACAGTCCACCTCCCTGTATGAGGTCACCTCCACCTCTATGACCTTGACCTTTGACTTGGTTCCCTGCTCCGGGGTCGTGAACAACTCCTCAAAAAGCTCAGCCATGGCAGACTTCTTTTCTGGAGGAGAACCCCTGTTGTCTGCTGTCTCTGGAGAGGGGTTGGCTCCTGTGGTATCTGTGGCTTCACCCTGCAAAATTAAATTAGATAAAAATGAAGTGGCTTTAAAGTGGCTTTAAAAATATGATTTATTGTTAGAAATATATATCAGACACTATTATAACAATTGCAATTATTACTTTATAATTAATTGTTAAATCACAATACAATAATAATACAATAATAAATGTCACATTAACAAAATACATAAAATACCTGTTGTATATTGGTCACAATCTCTGCTGTGAGTTCATTGTAGACTCTCAGACGAGCAGCAGCATCCAGGTGCAGCAGGGACTTGAACCGGGATACAAAGCGGTGCTCTTGTGTATGAAGTCTTGGACACCAGTGCCAGCATATCCAGGCTCCAGGTCAACTCTGATAGCAGTCTTGACATCCCTTACTGCGGGTTCATCTTCATCAGATGCCACCATTGATTTCAGGATCATTGTTTTCATAGGCAGGACCAGTGAAACTGATGGAATGCTCTCACAGCATATCAGTGTTGTCACTGTTTTGAGAGGTTTGCACACTTTGATAACTTCCTCTGCTTGTCTTATGTCATTTTCAGACCAAGTCACAATATGTTTGACATTCTTCCTCACAGCTTGATCAGTCAGTGTAGAATACACCGCAACTTTCTGCTCAAGGTATCTCTCAACCATGTCATGGCTTGAATTCCATCTAGTAGGGACATCCTGGACTAGTTTGTGGTTTGGCAGCTCAAGCATCTCCTGTTTTGTCTTGGAAACATGTGCAGCAGTTGTGCTTTTATGACAGAAGGATACCACCTTCCTGATCTTTGCTAGGGGGCGAGAGATTGGATTCACTGACATTGCTTTTTGAGATGCTAGATTAATAACGTGAGCAAAGCATCCTATCTGTGGCCCCAATCCAGCTAGTGCAAATGCATTTACAATATTTCTAGCGTTGTCACTGGTCACAGGAATCATTACATTATCCCTCTCCAACTTCCACACTGCAACTACTTCTCTTAGCTCTTCCCCCAAGTGCACACTGGTGTGACTACTCTCAAGGGGACATGTTTGAAGAACATGGCTTTTTATCTCCCACTCTGCCATAATGAAATGAGCCGTTACAGTAAGGTAGCTCTCTGTAGCTCTAGACGTCCAACTGTCTGTTGTTAGAGCAACAGACCGCGTTTCTGACAACTCGCTCTCAAGTTGTTATTTAGTTATTTTGTATAAGGCAGGTGTTAATGTCTGGGCAAAATGTGTACTGGAAGGAATAGTGAAGCGCGGCTCGACCACTTTAAACTTCTGCCGCTATGAATTTTGCTATCGCTGCGTTGATTTCTTTAGCCCTACCGGAGTCAGCCGCATATTGTTGCCTGAAGGCTGTGGGGAGAAGTGGTTGCCGATTGGTTGCCGTTTCATTTTTTCGTCTAATCCCACCGATTGGCACTTTGGGGTGATGCAAATGAGAAGTCATGTTACTCGTATTGCCACTCGAATAGGCTATCGGCAATGAACAGCCTACATGTTGTAGAAGTTTTATCCACCACTCGTTGGCATTCCCCGTTATAGTTTACAGGGAAACCGAAATGTTCCCAGACGGCAGACCTGAATGATACTGGGGAGTCTTCTAGTTCTGTCTCGCCAATGTTTGCCATGTTGCTCCTTTGCATTTAGCTAACTGATAATTCCTTCATAAACTAATTGCTGCTACGACGGTCTCTCAGCTGTGTTCTCGCTGGAGTAAACTAACTAAAGAGCGGAGCTGCAGACAACTATAAACAACTATATGAATATTTTTCCGTTAATTTATACGCCGTTGGTTTACGGAAGAATATATTTTTTACAATATATATTGTATATATACAGTTGAAGTCGGAAGTTTACATACACCTTAGCCAAATACATTTAAACTCAGTTTTTCAAAAATTCACTGTCTTAGATCAGTTAGGATCACCACTTTATTTTAAGAATGTGAAATGTCAGAATAATAGTAGAGATAATTATTTATTTCAGCTTTTATTTCTTTCATCACATTCCCAGTGTGTCAGAAGTTTACATACACTCAATTAGTATTTGATGGCTTCCCACAATAAGTTGGGGGAATTTTGGGCCATTCCTCTTGACAGAGCTGGTGTAACTGAGTCAGGTTTGTAGGCCTCCTTGCTCACACACGCTTTTTCAGTTCTGCCCACACATTTTCTACAGGACTGAGGTCAGGGCTTTGTGATGGCCACTCCAATACCTTGACTTTGTTGTCCTTAAGCCATTTTTCCACAACTTTGGAAGTATTCTTGGGGTCATTGTCATTTGGAAGACCCATTTGCGACCAAACTTTAACTTCCTGATTGATGTCTTGTGATGTTGCTTCAATATATCCACGTAATTTTCCATTCTCGTGACGCCAACTATTTTGTGACGTGCACCAGTCCCTCCTGCAGCAAAGCACCCCCACAACATGATGCTGATTTGCACTTTTTGCACCAAAGTATGTTCATCTCTAGGACACAGAACACGTCTCCTTCCTGAGTGGTTGTCACGACTTCCGCCAAAGTCGGTTCTTCTCCCTGTTCGGGCGACGTTCAGCGGTCGATGTCACCGGTCTACTAGCCATCGTCGATCCACTTTTAATTTTCCATTTGTTTTGTCTGGTTTTCACACACACCTAGTTTTAATTTTTACTCATTACTGTTGGGTATTTAACCCTCTGGTTCCCCCATGTCTTTGTGGGGAATTGTTTGCTGCATGTCGGTTACGCCCGGGTTGTATGTTTCCATCCGTGACTTTTTGTATAACCGTATTTGTGCGGTTTATTGTACTGTTTGCTGCCTTGCGTGTTTTGGGCATTTGTTTTTTTCAGTATTTTGCCCAGTAAAGTGCTCAGTCCACTCATCTCTGCTCTCCTGAGCCTGACTTCCTCACACCAGCTACACCCAAAGCTTGACAGTGGTATGACTGCTGCGTGGTCCCATGGTGTTTATACTTGCGTACTATTGTTTGTACAGTTGAATGTGGTACCTTCAGGCGTTTGGAAATTGCTTCCAAGGATAAACCAGACTTGTGGAAGTCTACAAAATTCTTTCTGAGGTCTTGACTGATTTCTTTTGATTTTCCCATGATGTCAAGCAAATATGCACTGAGTTTGAAGGTAGGCCTTGAATTACATTCACAGGTACACCTCAGCAGGTGGTTAGAGCGTTGGGCCAGTAATCAAAAGGTTGCTTAATCGAATCTCTGAGCTGACAAGGTAAAAATCGTTCTGCCCCTGAACGAGGCAGTTAACCCACTGTTCCTAGGCCGTCATTGTAAGTAAGAATTTGTTGTTAACTGACTTGCCCAGTTAAAAAAAGGTTAAATATAATTTGTTTCTCAAATGAAGCTTCTAAAGGCATGACATCATCTTTGGGAATTTTCCAAGCTGTTTAAAGGCACAGTCAACTTAATGTATGACCCACTGGAATTGTGATACAGTGAATTATAAGTGAAATAATCTGTCTGTAAACAATTGTTGGAAAAATGACTTGTCATGCACAAAGTAGATGTCCTAACCGACTTGCCAAAACTATAGTTTGTTAACAAGAAATTTGTGGAGTGGTTGAAAAAACGAGTTTTAATGACTCCAACCTAAGTTAATGTGAACTTCCGACTTCAACTGTGTGTGTGTATATATATATATATATATATATATATTTATTACATTTTTTCCTAGCTATAATATTTTATTAATGTATTGTTCGGTTCCCAGTGCATACCAAACCATGCTCCGTGGACCCTGTACCTAACGGTTCAATATGAATACACATACCGTTTCACCCCTAGTTAGAATGCTTCTAATTAGGGGAGGGAGGGTGAATGTTTTTATTTACAGTGACTGTATTAGGAGAGGGTTTAACAATGTGTAGTCCGTTTTAACTAGGGGCAGGAATAAAAGCAATCTGGAACACACTGCCATCAGACACACTGCGCCACCCATCGCACCTTCACAAAAAACATCAAGACATGGCTAAAGTGTAAATGTGCACTGTCCCTATAAAAATAAACTCAAACCTGCAGTAAATAGTAACACACAGCAACATAACCATTTAATCAACCAGAAAACACAGAAAACCAGAGCAATATCTTTTCAACAGCCCTCTGTGTCTTTAAATGCTGGAATTCTAGAGAGAGAGTGTGAGAGAGAGTGTGTGTGAGAGAGAGAGAGAGAGAGAGAAATGACAGGATCTTGTAGAAGAATGAAAAAGAAAGAAGAGAAAAAGGAGGGTGAGAGTGATAAAATAATGAAAAGAGAGGTATACCAGGACCTATTAACAGGGAGAAAAGAGGAGGAGAGCAGAGGGAGGCCCATATCAGTTTAACAGACAAACCACCCAGGAAGTAGGTTAATATACTAAGCTGAGGTCACATCCCATATATCTTCACATGTGCTGGGCCAAAAACCCGTTTTACATTTCCTGCAAGTTTTCCTGCAACAGGGTGATCAAATTAAGATCCTACATCCTACAAAAATATAAACACATGCAACAATTTAAAAGATTTTACTGAGGTACAGTTCATATACAGAAATCAGTCAATTTAAATAAATTCATTAGGCCCTGATCTATAGATTTCAATTGACTGGGCAGGGGTGCAGCCATGGGTGGGCGTTGGAGGGCATTGGCCCACCTCATTGGCAACCAGGCCCACCCACTGGGGAGCCAGGCCCAGCCAATCAGAATGAGTTTTTCCCCACAAAAGGGCTTTATTACAGACAGATATACTCCTCAGTTTCATCAGCTGTCCGGGTGGCTGGTCTCAGACGATCCCGCAGGTGAAGAAGCCAGATGTGGAGGTCCTGGGCTGATGTGGTACTTGGTCTGTGGTACTTGGTCTGTGGTTGTGAGGCTGGTTGGACGTACTGCCAAATTCTTGAAATCGACGTTGGAGGCATCTTATGGTAGAGAAATTAACATTAAATTCTCTGGCAACAACCCTGGTGGACATTCCTGCAGTCAGCATGCCAATTGCACGCTCCCTCAAAACTTAAGACATCTGTGGCAGTGTTGTGTGACAAAACTACACATTTTAAAGTGGCTTTTTATTGTCCCCAGCACAAGGTGCACCTGTGTAATTATCATGCTTTTTAATCAGCTTCTTCCCACACCTGTCTGGTGGATGGATTATCTTGGCGAAGAAGACAAAATCTGAGAGAAAAAAGCTTTCTGTGAGTTTGGAACATTTCTGGGATATTTTATTTCAGCTCATGAAACTTGGGACCAACACTTTACAATTTGCATTTATTTTTTGATCAGTGTATAAATTATTATTTTCTGTCTAGTGCCTGGACCATTTAGAAATGCTGTTCTCTGTAATATATATCAGAAACAATAGACTGTTTATTTATTTTACTAGGCAAGTCAGTTAAGAACAAATTCTTATTTTCAATGACAGCCTAGGAACAGTGGGTTAACTGCCTTGTTCAGGGGCAGAACAACAGATTTTAACCGTGTCGGCTCAGGGATTCGATCTTGCAACCTTTCGGTTACTAGTCCAACGCTCTAACCACTAGGCTGCCTGCCGCCCCACTGCTCACACTGTCTACCCTGAGCAGTCACAAAAAACTGTCTGTTCTCGTCCTTCAAAGCGGGAAATAAACTTCCCAATGACACCTTGTGCTCTGTACCTCCTACTTTAATATCAGGGGAGCACACATTCGGAAAGTATTCACACATCTAGACTTTTTCCACATTTTGTTACGTTACAGCCTTATTCTCAAATGGATGAAATAGTTTCTTTTCGTCATCAATCAATACACAATACCCCATAATGACGAAGCAAAAACTTTTAGCAAATTTATTAGAAATAAAACCGGAAAATATTACATTTACATAAGTATTCAGACCCTTTACTCAGTACTTTGTTGAAGCACCTTTGGCAGCGATTACAGCCTTGAGTCTTCTTGGGTATGATGCTACAAGCTTGGCACACCTGTATTTGGGGAGTTTCTCCCATTCTTCTCTGGAGATCCTCTCAAGCTCTGTCAGGTTGGATGGGGAGTGTTGCTGCACAGCTATTTTCAGGTCTCTCCAGAGATTGGGTTCAATTCCAGGCTCTGGCTGGGCCACTCAAGGACATTCAGAGACTTGTCCCGAAGCCACTCCTGCATTGTCTTGGCTGTGTGCTTAGGGTCGTTGTCCTGTTGGAAGGTAAACCTTCGCCCCAGTCTGACGAACTGAGCACTCTGGAGCAGGTTTTCATCAAGGATCTCTGCTCCGTTCATCATGCTTCACCATAGGGATGGTGCCAGGTTTCCTAAAGGCATGACGATTGGCATTCAGGCCAAAGAGATCAATCTTGGTTTCATCAGACCAGAGAATCTTGTTTTTAGGTGTGTTTTGGCAGTCCAAGCAGGCTGTCGTGCCTTTTACTGAGGAGTGGCTTCCTTCTGGCCATGCTACCATAAAGGCCTGATTGGTGGAGTGTTACAGAGATGGTTGTCCTTCTGGAAGGTTCTCCCATCTCCAAAGAGGAACTCTAGAGCTCTGTCAGAGTTACCATCAGGTTCTTGGTCACCTCCCAGACCAAAGGTCTTTTCCCCCGATTGCTCAGTTTGGCCGGGTGGCCAGATCTAGGAAAAGTCTTCCAAAACTTCTTCCATTTATGATGGAGGCCACTGTGTTCTTGGGGACCTTCAATGCTGCAGAAATATTTTTGTACCCTTCCCCAGATCTTTGCGTCGACACAATCTTGACTCAGAGCTCTACAGACAATTCCTTTGACCTCATGGCTTGATTTTTGCTCTGACATGCACTGTCAACTGTCAATGTTGAGTCTCATAGCAAAGGGTCTGAGAAATTATGTAAATCAATTATTTCAAAATGTTTATACATTTGCTAAAAACAATCTAAAAACCTTTTTTCGCTTTGTCATTATGTGTTATTGTGTGTAGATTGCTGAGGATTATTATATATATTTTTTTAGAATAAGGCTGTAATGTAACAAAACGTGGAAAAAGTCAAAGGGGTCTGAATACTTTCAGAAGGCACTGTATGTAGAGTATATAATTCCAAACAATGTTTTAAAATGAGCAAAATCAGAAAGGGTCATTTTGAGATATTCATATTTCTATGTTTTAATGTTGAATGAATTAATGTGAAAAAGTATAGTATAATGACACCAATATGCTGTCTGTATCATATACAGTTCATAGTTCATTGGGTCTACAGGAGACATGTCAAGATCTAAAAGGGGCTACAATTGCCACTTTCATCATGATACATTTGTGATACAAACGTAAAAAGCATGTCAAACATCTTTCTTCCAATTTAGGTTTGTATGTGACAATTGCCAGAACAATCTGAAATACCCAAAATATTTTCCGCTCCTACTGGCATGGATCACCCTAAAAGCATTGTGATCCTAGCCTGGGGGGGAGCATCCTTCCCAGAAAATCTACAGAGACCAGAGCGGTATGGAAAATAATTGGCTGCTTCCTGATTGTTTGCTAACGTCCATCAAGCAGGTAGCTCTGTGATATTGCAGCTGGAGGATACATGAAGACTAGAACCAGAAGGAGCTGTAGGGAGATAAATTCATGGAATGTTGTCATTGACTTTTGTAGGATGGGTTGGTATCTGAGTATCTGAGCATTGAATCGTTAGTGCGGTTGGTACTGTTGTCTTGCTTTAGAATTAACTTTGAGGTAAGGTAGAAGCAGAATAAGTGTTTAAATACGCTTTTTTAAAGTGTAAAATTCATTGTAAAATTGTGTTGAAAGCCACTGCCAAGACCTCCCAATGGCAGGTCTACACAGTAAATGTTTCATGCTTTGCACCAGGTACAGACACCAGTAATGGTCCCAGGTTGAAAAAATCTGAATTAGTCTTTATGATATATTCTTTATATCCTCTAGCTTTGGAGCATTGAATAGAGACGTCTCCCTAATGAACACCATCCATCCCTGCAGCAGCTAAATACAGTAAGATGTTCTCCACATCTTCTTAAGGCATCCACCAGTTGTTGATAAATCATTTTTATGAACTTGGCGCCGCAGTAGCATTGTATCACTGACTCTGTTTGGATCAAAGAGTCTTGGATGTCTCAATTTCTGGCAGACTCCTCAAAAAGTAAACACTCCTTCAGTCCTGGTTCTGGTGACCCACAGGGTGTGCAGGCTTTTTTCCAACCCAGCACTAAAACCCCTTATTCAACTAATCAACTTGAAATCTAGCCAATGATGAGTTGTGCATTAAGCTTGCCCTGAGCATAGTCCTCCACCCCTGATCCAGCATGGTACAATCCCAACCGCTGAAGGCAGTGGTGGAAGCCAGGACTGGACTGTGCCATTGCAGACAATGCCGGAGGGGGGACGATTTGAAGGAACAATTTGTCCGGCGCTGCTTGATGATGATAAGGAGAGCAGAGTGTGAGACTAACCGGCAGTGGGTTGAAGTGCTGGTCTACCAGGTGTGTGTATCCATAGTCGAAGAACGAGTGTCTCAGGACCACGTCAATCCCCTGCATCGCTGCCATACCCAGAGTGTTCAGCCACCTGAAACCCACACACACACACACACACCCCAGTGGCGGTCAGTGGCGTTTATGATGAGGGAGTACAATTTCTTTTTTTTCATGAGCATTGTCTTATTTCTATTACAGCATGTTGGATGACTGTCATTCATATTCCATTCACCCAGTTCAATGTAACATCGATAGGATTAGGCTACTACATGATACTCAAATTTTCTATATACCCATCATGAGGTTGCTACAACCTAGCCTATGAATGAAAGTTTACAAAGTAACTTTAGGTGCACACAGGTCGAGAGAAACATTTGAGATGACAGACAGTAACACATGGACAGACAGTGACATTTTCAATATCACCTTGCTCACTCTTGCCTGCATATAGCTTATTTAGGGTGTAATCATTAGTCCAACAGTTGCAAATAAGAGTTCCTATTGGACAAATTCAGGTATTTTTATCCCCGTTTTGTTTGTTTGTTAATTAAGAAACGTTTTTCAACATAATCGGCAGAATGAATACACCTCTGATTACGCATAAACACAGTTCACTTTCATAGCATCCACGTTGTATTCCTTCTCGCCTCTATGCACTCTCTTCCTCTCACCTTTTCCCTTTGCTTTTGGACTTCAATGAACAACTCATCAGCTGTATGTGACCAGGTGAAAAAACCTTTCCAAGCCAAACCACTACACACAGCCTACATCGTTGTCACCATATTAGCTAAAGTAATGTCCTAGTCAACATAGCTAATAGAACTAACGCATTAGTAAACCTGCTATAATCATGCAGTAACGTTACAGTGTACAATCAGTTAGCAGTTACACAGGCGGGCCCCGGTGGCTATAAATTAATAAAACCAAAAGCTTGACTTGGAAGAGTTCCAGTGTTTTGTGTTGGATAGTAATAGCCAGTGTTTCAGTAACTAAACTAGCCAGCCGCATTTGCTAGCTAAGTAAGTGAAACTGAAAGTGAAAAAAAAAGAAATCTCTCACTCTCTCTCTCTCTCTTGCTTCTCCTTCATATTTTGAAGAAATTAATAAAGTTGAAAGCTGTTCAACTATTGTCTTTCTCTCTTTTTGAGTCAACTACTCACCACATTTTATGCACTGCAGTGCTAGCTAGCTGTAGCTTATGCTTTCAGTACTTGATTCATTCTCTGATCCTTTGATTGGGTGGACAACATGTCAGTTCATGCTGCAAGAGGTCTGTCATAATTACTATGGAAGTCTATGGAAGGGGGTGAGAATCAAGAGCCTCTTAGTTCTTGTATTGAACCATGTACCAAGAGGAGGTTGGACGCTAGCTGTCCTCCAGCTAACACCATGGTGCTACCCTACAGAGTGCTGTTGAGGCTAATGCAGACCTTCATTGCAAAACTGTGTTTTAGTCAATTATTTGGTGACGTGAATATATTTAGAATAGTTTTATCTAAAAATGATGACTTTGTCAATGTTTTACAATGTTTATTTGTATGAAATTCACTGAGGAGGATGGTTCTCCCCTTCCTCCTCTGAAGATGCCTCCACTGACACACACACACAAACACACAAAAGTGAGAATAATGCCTGAGTGAGGTGATACTTTGATTGATGTATAGTATTTTTTTGATTGATTAATTGATAGATTGATTGTACTTACAGAAAGCCAGCAGCGTAGGTATCAGAGAGGTTGTTGGTTCCTCCAGCCCACGCCGGACCCACTCCCCCCAACCACACCTTCTTACCAGGAGCATGGCTATTCACTACCTGAGAGACACAGAGAAAGAGAGAATGTGTGTGAAAGAGAGACAGAGAGAGAGGGGGGGGAGAGGGGGACAGAGGAAAGAGGGGGACAAAGAAAGAGAGGAAAGAGAGCGGGAGAGGAAAGAGAGGGGGAGAGGGAGAAAAGAGAGAGAGAGAGAGATGGGGGAAAAACGGGGAAACAACAGAAAAACAGGGATGAGATCAAAGAAAGAGAGAAAAAAAGGAGGAATGAGAATCTCCTTTGTTCAATGACAGCAACATTTCATTTAGTAAAAAAAAAAAAGAAGATGAATAGAACCTTTGGACTGAGCTGAACTGGACAGTCGATCTCATCCAACTTTAGTCCCATCCTGCTGGCACGGAGCCAGATACAGCAGCTAACCCTGGTAAATGGATCTCTGTCCCGAGGACCTGTTCTCTCTGCTCTAAACAGCTTCCAGAAATCTCTCTCTGTCCTAGCATGGCTGCAAACAATTATTACTTGCAGCAAATGGACACACACGCAGACACACAAGCACGTACACCACAGGCATGCTCACACAAGTTTACATACATGCTCGCACACATATAGCGTATGCATACTCCATATGACATATACATACTCCATATACATACTCTATATAACATATACATACTCTATATAACATATACTGTACATACTCTATATAACATATACATGCTCCATATAACATATACTCCATATAACATATACATACATAATCCATATAACATATACATACTCCATATGACATATACATACTCTATATAACATATACTTTAACATATATACGAGTGTGTTTCTATTTTGCGTGTTTTTTTATTTTTTATTTTATATTTATTCAGGACGCTTCCCTGTTCTATTCTGGATGATCTATTTCACTAACCTTTGATGCACGAACACACAATAGGGCGGCAGACATCATTCTTTGATTATTTTAATGGGCTTTGGGGGGTCCTTCCCTCTCTTCTACAATGGAGAAGAGTTAGGTATTTTCTACCAGCTCAGAGACTAGATTGGAAAAACGTACTTGTGAGCACGACTGTCCCACCCTACAGAGACAGACAGACAGAATGACCGTCCCACCCTACAGAGACAGACAGACAGACAGCACGACCGTCCAACACTAGAGACAGACAGCACGACCGTCCAACACTAGAGACAGACAGCACGACCGTCCCACCCTACAGAGACAGACAGACACAGACAGCACGACCATCCCACCCTACAGAGACAGACAGACAGACAGACAGCACGACCGTCCCACCCTACAGAGACAGAAAGACAGCACGACCGTCACACCCTACAGAAACAGACAGACAGGTTATTAAGGCCTTTTTTTCTCTCGGAGGAAAGTTACTGCTCTAGAACTGACTGTTGAGACCCATAGAACTGTGTCCTTACAGAGGTAAGGCCTATGGAGGGAGGTAGCAGGCAACAGGGGAGCAGGGGAGAAGCAGGGCAAGTGATCGGCAGAGGCACGTGTAACAGAGGGGATTTGTTGAACCACTCTTACATGATGAATGACATTGCCTGAGACCTTGTTTCAACCCTTGCCTTTCTCTCACCTTGAGTACTTTAGTGATCTGTTCGGTCAGGGTGTCCAGCAGGCGAGTCTTCAGAAAGTCCTCTACTTTGGTCACTCTGCTATCCATGTAGTAACTACAGACACACCAAAGACAAACACATGCAGAATACAGGTGACTTCTGATAAATGCACAGGGCGTCTTTTGGGTCATCATGGTTAGGTTGTATACATTATATATTTTTTTGCACATTAAACAGAGTTTGCACTTATCAGAAAGTATATTCAACTCACTCACAAGGCCAAAAGGCTGATTCTATGGTACACAAACTGAAACTCTTTACAACGCTTTATAATAACATCCAGAAATAAACCCTTTAGAAATAGTTTGTTCACCAATTATTCATCATTATTTAATATTAACATTTAAGATTTACTATATTAGTAAATGTTAGTAAGCTATGTAGTTAGATATTCCCACAAATTATATATACTTTTTTAATGATTCTTAAGATCATTTATAACGTGCCCCCTGGAGTCGATGTCCGCACCCCAGCTGAAATAAAAATGTTTTGCATGGTCTGCATCTCAATCCACCGCATCTGGTTTTTCCTGAATGAATCTGTTATTCAATGTGTTTCCATGGGCGAATAGCAATAGACAAATACAATGTTTCATCAAATACTTTTTTTATATATTTCTTGAAAACCTAAACGGGTCCTAAAATTCTAAATAAAATAGCTAACGGATCCTTGGTATGACCATGTGATCAAGACTAAGGAGATGATTGTGGACTACAGAAAAAGTAGGACCGAGCACGCCCCCATTCTCATCGACGGGGCTGTAGTGGAGCAAGTTGAGAGCTTCAAGTTCCTTGGTGTCCACATCACCAACAAACTAACATGGTCCAAGCACACCAAGACAGTCGTGAAGAGGGCACGACAAAACCTATTCCACCTCAGGAGACTGAAAAGATTTGGCATGGGTCCTCAGATCCTCAAAAGGTTCCACAGCCGCACCATCGAGAGCATCCTGACTGATTGCATCATTGCCTGGTATGGCAACTACAGAGGGTAGTGCGTACGACCCAGTACATCACTGGGGCCAAGCTTCCTGCCATCCAGGACCTCTACACTAGGCGGTGTCAGAGGAAGGCCCTAAAAATGGTCAAAGACTCCAGCCATCCTAGTCATAGACTGTTCTCTCTGCTACCGCACGGCAAGTGGTACCGGAGCGCCAAGTCTAGGTCCAAAAGGCTTCTAAACAGCTTCTACCCCCAAGCCGTAAGACTTCTGAACATCTAGTCAAATGGCTACCCAGACTATTTGCCCCACCACCCCCGGCCCCTCTTCTTCTACACTGCTGCTACCTTCTGTTATTATCTATGCATAGTCACACAACTCTACCTACTATATTACCTCAATTACCTCGACTAACCGGTGCCCGCGCACATTGACTCTGTACCGGTACCCCCTGTATATAGCCTCACTATTGTTATTTTACTGCTGCTCTTTAATTATTTGTTACTTTTATTTCTTATTTTTCTTCAGGTATTTTTCTTAAAACTGCATTGTTGGTTAAGGGCTTGTAAGTAAGCATTTCACTGTAAGGTCTACACCTGTTGTATTCGGCGCATGTGACAAAAGTTAGTCCCTGAGTCCCTGGTCACAGCTTTTAGCCGTGGTATATTGGCCATATACCACAAACCCAGAGGTGCCTTATTGCTATTATAAACTGGTTACCAATGTAAATAGAGCAGTAAAAATGAATGTTTTGTCATACCCGTGGTATACAGTCTAATATACCTCAGCTGACAGCCAATCAGCATTCAGGGCTCGACCCACCCAGTTTATAATAAGTCAATATTTGGGCTTGAAGTGACAAAACCGAACTGCCCGCTTTGTGCAAATTCGTGCCAATGACGTGTCTTTTCCTATGAAATGATGTGTATATTATTTCCCCCCTGTTTCATTTCAGGGTTTGATTTGAATGGTATTCATCAGCAACACCTGCAAAGTTCACGAGTCGTTACTGAGCTGAGCAACATAACAGATCATCTTTGGTTACAGCAAAGACGGTGGATAAAGGAAGACCGGAAACTAATGACAAAAGCAGAAGAGGGGAAAAAAATTGTACACCAACGCAATAGCAGCTGGGTCTGTTCTAGTTGGTTCAATGACTTTCATTGAACCAGAAAAAAGAAGCAAATGGGGGGTCGCGCTTCCTCTTCCGTCTCTGGCTGCAGTTTTTTGCCGAAGCCTACACATGGCTGCCAACACATGGCTGCCTACACATGGCATCCAGCACGTCCTGTTCCGGCTCCGTGCACCAGGCCCCCTGTGCGCTTAGAGAGTCCAGCACGTCCTGTTCTGGCTCCGCGCACCAGGCCCCCTGTGCGCTTAGAGAGTCCAGCACGTCCTGTCCCTGTTCCACGCTCCAGGATCATTGTGCGCGTCGTGGATCCAGCACGTCCTGTCCCTGCTCCACGCTCCAGGATCCCTGTGCCCGTCGTGGACCCAGCACATCCTGTCCCTGTTCCACGTTCCAGGATCCCTGTGCACACCGTGGACCCAGCACATCCTGTCCCTGTTCCACGCTCCAGAGTCCCAGTGCGCGTCATGAGTCCAGTACGGCCCGTTCCTGCTCCCCGCACCAGAGTCCCAGTGCGCGTCATGAGTCCAGTACGGCCCGTTCCTGCTCCCCGCACCAGAGTTCCCAGTCCGGAACCTCCAGAGAAGGTCCCCAGTCCGGAACCTCCAGAGAAGGTCCCCAGTCCGGAACCTCCAGAGAAGGTCCCCAGTCCAGAACCTCCAGAGAAGGTCCCCAGTCCCGAACCTCCAGAGAAGGTCCCCAGTCCAAAACAAACTGTTCCGGCTAATAGCCCAGGGCCTCCGGTGTGGGACCCCGAGCCAGCACGGCCGGCACCGGAGCCGCCACCTGGGACAGGAAGGCCCACCCGAAGACCCCCAATGGATTTTTTTGGCGCGGTCGAGTCCGCGCTTTGGGGGTACTGTCACGTTCAGGCCTGTTATTTATAGGCTGGCGTGTTTAGTTTCGTTTTGGTGTAGGGTTTTTTTGTTCTAGGGGTTGTGTTTCTATGTTGGGGTAATGGTTCCCAATTAGAGGCAGCTGAGTGTCGTTACCCCTCATTTTGGGAACCATATATATGTTTGTAGTTTTCAGAGGGGTTTTGTGGGTTATTGTTTGAGCATAGCTTTGTTTGTGTTGTTAGTTATGTTTCAACGTTACGATCGTCATTTGTTTTGTTTTTTGTTTTGCCAGTTACGTTAGTTAATAAAAAATGTATACTGGAAGCATCGCTGCGTCTTGGTCCGTCACTTAAGAAGCTGTGCAGTTTAGATAATGCATTAATATACAGCTGTGCAGTTTAGATAATGCATTAATATACAGCTGTGCAGTTTAGATAATGCATTAATATATAGTTGTGCAGTTTAGATAATGCATTAATATACAGCTGTGCAGTTTAGATAATGCATTAATATATAGTTGTGCAGTTTAAATAATGCATTAATATACAGCTGTGCAGATTAGATAATGCATTAATATATAGCTGTGCAGTTTAGATATTGCATTAATATATATGCTATCTAACACTGAACTTCCCAGCTAAACCATTTCTGGTTACCACTACATTCTCAGAATGTTAGTACTGACATTGTGAGAAAGTAAAAATGGCACCTTTTAAAAAATCTAAATGTTTGAGAGGTTCCCGGGGATGCCACCCAACCCATGGCATGGCTATAATTAAGGGGCGGCAGAGAGGGGCAGTTAGAGCATTGGGCCAGTAACCGAAAGGTTGCTAGATCTTAACCCCTCGATGAGGTGTGGTATATTGGCAAATACACCATGCCTAAGGGCTGTTCTTATGCACAGGTCAAAGCGGAGTGCCTGCCTGGACACACCCCTTAGCAGTAGTATACTGGCCATATAACACAAACCCCAAAGGTGCCTAATTGCTGTTATAAACTGGTTACCAACATACATATAACAATAAACAAGTCATTTTGAAAAATACCTGTGGTATATTGTCTAATATACACAGGGCTGGAATGCTGTTTCAGCCAATCAGCATCCAGGACCAAAATGACCCAGTTTATAACGGCGGATATAATGATTAGCAAGGTTATAAAAGGTTAACTTACATCAGAGTTTAAAGGTGCAGGTTTTGGACCTTTCCTGAGACCAAGCTGTCTCTGTTGTTTCTTCAGCCATGTTTCATCCTCACTAAACACCCTTTACAGCCATACCTCTCTCTCTGCTGGCCCAACAATGGGCTTCCTGGCCTCAGATTGACCATGTCTTGTTGATGTACAATTGAATTGTTTTAGAATACAATCAATACACGTCCTTAAACGTTCTGTGTGTGCTTATTCTTTTACCATTAATATATTCCAAAAAATATTGCTGGGACGTCTCCTAACGACATGTCCATGTTTCCTCTCCCCCTCTCTCTCCCCCTCTCCCTGTCTCCCCTGTACACTGGTTCTCACTCTGACGTGCCAGTTTCAGAGCAGTAGAGCAGAATAGGGTTTATGTAGAGGAATAGTTGAGATGTAGATAAATACCAGATTTGAGGTTTTAAGATAAAGTCAGAGAGAAGATAAAGAAAGTCACAAGATAGGAAGGAAAAAAGGGAGAACAGAGAGACAGAAACGGAGGCAAGTGAGAGAGAGAAAGAAGGAGCGAGAAAGAGAGAAAAGATACAAAGGGTGCGCTCATGTGTGTGTGTATGTTCATAAATAAAACGTGTCCCTCCAGGGAAATGGGCCCCCAGGATTTACAAGTCCAGCGACACAGTGAATAAAGTGTGGAGAGCAACACAAATCTCCATCACCCTCCTGCAGTTTTGGTCTTTCTTTCCTCTCGCAGCTCTCTGTTTTCTCCATTTAGCTGTAAATAACCTCAGTCCCCCCGCTGAGTGTCCAGTCTTCTATACACAGTCTTTGTGCTCCTATTAAGACAGAAAACAACCACACTATGAGGATGAAGACAAAACACAACCACACTATGAGGATGAAGACAAAACACAACCACACTATGAGGATGAAGACAAAACACAACCACATTATGAAGATGAAGACAGAACACAACCACACTATGAGGATGAAGACAGAACACAACCACACTATGAGGATGAAGACAGAACACAACCACATTATGAAGATGAAGACAGAACACAACCAAACTATGAGGATGAAGACAGAACACAACCACACTATGAGGATGAAGACAGAACACAACCACACTATGAGGATGAAGACAGAACACAACCGCACTATGAGGATGAAGACAGAACACAACCGCATTATGAAGATGAAGACAGAACACAACCACATTATGAAGATGAAGACAGAACACAACCACACTATGAGAATGAAGACAGAACACAACCGCATTATGAAGATGAAGACAGAACACAACCACACTATGAGAATGAAGACAAAACACAACCACACTATGATGATGAAGACAAAACACAACCACACTATGATGATGAAGACAAAACACAACCACACTATGATGATGAAGACAAAACACAACCACACTATGATGATGAAGACAAAACACAACCACACTGAGGATGATGACAGAACACAACAACGCTATAAGGATGAAGACAAAACACAGCCACACAATGAAGATGAAGACAAAACACAACCACACTATGAGGATGAAGACAGAACACAACCACACGATGAAGATGAAGACAGAACACAACAACGCTATGAGGATGATGACAGATCACAACCACACTATGAGGATGAAGACAGAACACGACCACACTATGAGAATGAAGAAAGAACACAACCACACTATGAGGATGAAGACAGAACACAACCACACTATGAGGATGAAGACAGAACACAACCGCACTATGAGGATGAAGACAAAACACAACCACACTATGAGGATGAAGACAGAACACAACCACACTATGAGGATGAAGACAAAACAGTACTGGAGTTAGTGGAGAAAGAGAATATTGAACATGTACGGTAGAGAGGTGTAAGTTAGCATAAGTTTGGGAAGAAAGGTCTGTATAGGTGTGTGTGTTTGTGTGTGTGTGTGTGTACATGTCTGTGTGTAAGAGGCGTGGATGATTAGTGTTATATATCTAACCCTCTAACCTGGGGCGGCAGGTAGCCTAGTGGTTAGAGCGTTGGACTTGCAAACCGAAAGGTTGCAAGGTTGAATCCCCTAGCTGACAAGGTAAAAATCTGTCGATCTGCCCCTGAACAAGGCAGTTAACCCACTGTTCCTAGGCTGTTATTGAAAATAAGAATTTGTTCTTAACTGACTTGCCTAGTCAAATTTAAAAAAATAAACCTGAGCTCCCCACAGATTCAAATAGAGGAAGACAACAGGTGTGGTGAACTATTTGGTCCCAGATAGGATTTAGCATGTGTAAAACGTGTTTTGTGTTCTTTACATGTAGCGTGCTGTTACATGCTAATTTACTCCAATGTGTAAACTGTATCAAATATGCACCATCTAATAGGAAGCACTGCTGTTATGGATGGATTGGTGCAACTTTCTCTCTTTAGAGAAACACAAAATCCCTTCAGCATCTAAACAGGTCTTCAAGTCTCAGCCATCAAGCAAGGCTAGTGCACTGTTGTTCAGAGTGGCATCTTTTCAGGGCTTGTATTGGTTAAAGTTGGTTTACAGAGGTCAGTCTGTCAAGCAGTCTGTCTGGCAGGAACAAATTAAGTCTTTAGCTCAGTGGCAGAAACCTAGTCCTGTGGTGTAAAGAGGATAATTGGCAGGGTGTGTGTGTGTGTGTGTGTGTGTGTGTGTGAAAGCATATGGTTTGCCTTACCAGTGTGGGTGGTGTTGTACTAAACTTTACCCTTCCCCTTCCCTTAACTAGCCTGACCTTGGCCTTAACGAGGCCCTTCTCTGGCAGTGTGGTGTGTGTGTGTGTGTGTGATTATGAGAGAAATATGTGAATACCTTGCACGAAAGTGGTATTCCCTTATTTTGAAACTACTGCACAGACTATTTGACTTCATTCTGACAGCAATGTCATTTCTTTAGCTCTCTCAGAACGTCAACAACAGCCTCCCTGTAAAACAATGTTCATTAAAAACCACAACAACATGCAGACATGTCTTTATCCACTCAGCCACTTCAAGAACAACATCACAAGACAGAAAAGAGAGGAAACGCAGAGAGAGAAATTGAGCGAGAGAAAGAGAGCGAGAGAGAGAGGGGGGAGAGAGAGAGAGCGAGCGAGCGAGAGAGGGATAGAGACCGAGTGAGCGAGGGAAAGAGACCGAGTGAGAGAGGGAAAGAGAGAGAGAGAGTCAGAGAGCGAGCGAGAGAGAGAGAGAGAGAGAGAGAGAGAGAGAGAGAGAGAGAGAGAGAGGGAAAGAGACCAAGCGAGAGAGAGAGAGAGACAGAGAGAGAGAGAGAGAGAGAGGGAAAGAGACCGAGCGAGAGAGGGAAAGAGGGTGGCGACTTCACTACGGGGAGTGATTGAGAAGGCCTCCCCAACTCAAGAATCGTGGTGTCAACCCTTCTACAGAGGAAGGACTTCCACCCTGTCACAATCCACAGAATAAACGGCAGCCTCTCCACCATCCCACCCTCGATCTGGACTGTCCCTATGACCATGTTAACCTGTACAGGGAGACAGTCCCCATCCTTGCCAAGACTCTCAAGGACGTTGCTTTAAACCGCAACCCAACATCTCCACCCAGGAACAGCGGAGCAATCTCCACCCCTCCGAGATCACCGAGACAACACCCCGGACCAGCACCCTGGACCCCCCAGCTACGGCCACAGCCCCACCAACCTCAATGCCCAGCGCAGCACAGACCACCCCAGCCCAGCTTCAGACCCACCCAGACGAGACCTACCACCCCCTGCCCCCCACCGCAGACCCACACTTGGAGGAGCCACAGCCCAGCAGGCAGAGCTACGCACAGGCTGTGAGAGGAGCAACTGGCCCAGCCCCCACCAACGAAATGAGTGACATTAAACAAATGCTGAGTCTACTATGCTCACATGTGATAGGCCGAGGGTCATGGTAAAATGAACACAAGAACTCCACCATTCTCACACTACATCCACCCATGTGGCATGACACCAATGTTATCTTAAATGATGAACAAATCACATTTGTATAGTAAGAGTTTACGTTAATTGAAAAATCCTATTTTAATAGTTCTTGTTGGATTGTGAGTTTGAAATCTTTTTACGTTGCATGTTGGAATATACAAGGATTGAAGTCTTCTGCTTTTGGACTTCCTGAAAGAAATTGATGATGTTGATATTGTAGTACTACAGGAAACATGGTGCAGAGGTGATGTTTCCACTGGCTGTCCACTAGGTTATAGGGAGATAAATCATACCATCCACTAAATTAAAAGGAATCAGACAGGGCAGAGACTCAGGGGGAATGCTAATATGGTATAAATCTGAACTAATTAATTCAATCGAATTGATCAAAACAGGAGAATTCTTTATCTGGTTCAAAATCAACAAGGAGGCTATCTTTACAGATAAAAAAATCTTCCTATGTGCAACATACATTCCCCTCTCAGAGTCACCCTACTTCAATGAAGAGAGTTTCTCCATTCTAGAGGGGGAGATTACTCACTATCAGGCCCAAGGCAACGTACTGGTCTGTGGAGAGCTGAATGCTAGAACAGCAGAAGAACGAGACACTATTAACAGTCATGGGGATAAACACCTACCAGGAAGCAACAACCTTTCCCTCCCCACATACCCCCACAGAAACAACTATGACAAAGTGAAAAACACAAATGGAGTACAGCTGGTGAAGCTCTGTGGAACACTGGGTCTGTACATAGTCAATGGTAGGCTGAGAGGGGACTCATTTGGTAGGTACACCTACAGCTCATCCCTTGGCAGCAGCACTGTAGACTACTTCCTCACCGACCTAAACCCAGAGTCTCTCAGAGCCTTCACAGTCAGCCCACTAACACCTCTCTCAGACCACAGTAAAATCACAGTGTATCTGAGAAGAGCGGAACCCAACCACGAAGCATCACGGCCCAATAAATTACATGGTACTAAACAGGCCTATAGATGGAGTGCAAACAGTACAGACATCTACCATAAAGCAATTAGTAGCCAAAAAATACAATCCCTCCTGGACAACTTTTTAACCTTAACATTCTCCTACAGCAATGAAGGTGTAAATTTGGCCGTTTGGAACATAAACTTTATATTTGACAAATTAGCCTCCTTGGCTAATCTAAAGAAGCATAAGAGCAAACCAAAAATAACAGATAATGAAAAATGGTTTGATAATGATTGCAAAAATCTAAGAAAGTCATTGAGAAATATATCTAATCAAAAACACAGAACCAGACAACAAAAATATACGCCTTCAATATGGGGAAACACTGAAGCAATACAAACACACCCTAAGAACAACAAAGGAACAGCACATTAGAAATCAGCTGGATGTAATTGAGGAATCCATAGAATCAAACCACTTATGGGAGAATTAGAATAAATTAAACAAACCTCATCATGAGGAGTTGGCTATCCAAAATGGGGATATGTGGAGAAATCACTTTGCAAACCTCTACAGCAATATAACAAAGAGCCCAGAACAAAAAGATATACAAGAAAAATTACAAATCCTTGAATCAGCAGTCAAAGACTATCAGAATCCTGTGGATACCACAATTACAGAAGAAGAATTATTGGAAAAACTATGCACTCTCCAACCCCAAAAGGCCTGTGGTGCTGATGGTATTTTAAATGAAATTATCAAATATACAGACCACAAATTCAAATTGTGTCACGGTTTTCTGATAGAGCGGACCAAGATGCAGCGAGGGTTCCAGTATACATACTTTATTTTAAATGCAACTGGCAAAAAAACAATAAACAAAGAACAGACCGTAATGCAGGTGTGGCACACACACAAATACAAACAATAACCCACAAGGCAAGTGGGGCAAGGAACCAACTTAAATAGGATTCCCAATTAGAGGCAACGACAACCAGCTGCCTCTAATTGGGAACCTAACAAAAAACCAACATAGAGTTCCCTACATAACTCTAGTCATGCCCTGACCCATAGACCATAGAGAAACCTAGAGAGCTCTCTATGGCCAGGGCGTGACAGTACCCCCCCCCCCCCAAAGGTGCGGACTCCGACCGCCACCTAGAGTCAATGGGGGGGACTTTGGGTGGGCCTTTGTCGGTGGCGGCTCCGGTGCGGGCCGTACCGACCCGAGAAGACGCACTGGAGGCCCGGTGTGTGGAGCAGGAACAGTACGTACCAGGCTGGGACGACACCCTAGAGGCCTGGTGCGTGGAGCAGGAACAGTAAGTACCAGGCTGGGACGACACCCTAGAGGCCTGGTGCGTGGAGCAGGAACAGTACGTACCAGGCTGGGACGACATCCTAGAGACCTGGTACGTGGAGCAGGAACAGTACGTACCAGGCTGGGACGACACCCTAGAGACCTAGTACGTGGAGCAGGAACAGGACGTGCTGGGCTCTCGATGCGCACAGGGGACCTGATGCGTGGAGCAGGAACAGGACGTGCTGGGCTCTCGATGCGCATAGGTGACCTGATGCGTGGAGCAGGAACAGGACGTGCCGGGCTCTGAAGGCGCACATGGGACCTGGTGCGTGGAGCAGGGACAGGATGTGCCGGGCCGGGCTCTTGATGCGGACAGGGGACCTGATGCGTGGAGCGGGAACAGGACATGCCAGGCTCTGAAGGCGCACAGGGGACCTGGTGCGTGGAGCAGGGACAGGACGTGCTGGGCTCTGGATGCGCACAGGGAACCTGATGCGTGGAGCAGGGACAGGCCGTGCCGGGCTCTCGATGCGCACAGGGGACCTGATGCATGGAGCAGGGACAGGACGTGCTGGGCTCTCGATGCGCACAGGGGATACAGTGCGCAGAGCCGGCGCAGGATATCCTGGTCCAAGGAGGCGCTCTCGATGCGCACAGGGGACCTGATGCGTGGAGCAGGGACAGGCCGTGCCGGACTCTGGATGCGCACAGGGAACCTGATGCGTGGAGCAGGGACAGGCCGTGCCGGGCTCTCGATGCGCACAGGGGACCTGGTACGTGGAGCAGGGACAGGACGTGCCGGGCTCTCGATGCGCACAGGGGACCTGATGCGTGGAGCAGGGACAGGCCGTGCCGGACTCTCATTGCGCACCGGGAACCTGATGCGTGGAGCAGGGACAGGACGTTCCGGGCTCTGGATGCGCACTGGGAACCTGATGCGTGGAGCAGGGACAGGCCGTGCAGGGCTCTCGATGCGCACAGGGGACCTGATGCATGGAGCAGGGACAGGACGTGCTGGGCTCTCGATGCACACAGGGGATACAGTGCGCAGAGCCGGCGCAGGATATCCTGGTCCAAGGAGGCGCACTGGAAACCACGAGCGCTGAGCCGGCACCCTCCTTCCAAGCTGGTCGCTCACCCTAGCCTGACAGATGCGGGGAGCTGGAATGTCACGCACCGGGCTGTGGGCGTGCACTGGAGACACAGTGCGCAGAGCCGGCGCAGGATATCCTGGTCCGAAGAGGCAGACCGGAGACCATGAGCGCTGAGCCAACACCCTCCTTCCAGGCTGCAAACTCCCCCTAGCTTGACAGATGCGGGGAGGTGGCATGTCGCGCACCGGGCTGTGAACGCGCACTGGAGACACCGTATGCTTCACCGCATAACACAGTGCCTTACCAGTGCGACACTCCCTCCGGTGAGCACGGGGAGTTGGCTCAGGTCTCCAACCTGGCACAACCAACCTCCCCGTGTGCCCCCCAAAAAAATGTTTGGGGGCTGCCTCTCGGGCTTCCTTGCTTCTTCTCTCAGGGACGTGGATTGAAACAGGGCTGCCCAATAAGTCCAACACTATTTAACATCTACATTAATGAATTGGCAAAAACATTGGAAGAATCGGCAGCACCTGGAATCACCCTACACAACACGGAAATTAAGTGTCTGCTGTACGCAGATGACCTGGTGCTGCTGTCTCCCACTGAAGAGATGTTACAGCAGCACCTAGATCGTCTCCACAGGTTCTGTCAGACCTGGGCTCTGACCATTAACCTAAAAAACCCGAATATAATGATATTCCAAAAAAGGTCCGGAAATCAGGATGACAAATATAAATTCTATTTGGACACAGTTCTATTAGAACACAGCAAAAACTACACATATCTAGGACTAAATATCAGCAACACAGGTAGCTTTCACATGGCTGTGAATGAGCTGAGAGACAAAGCAAGAAGAGCATTCTATGCCATTAAAAGGAACATTAAAATCGAAATTCCAATTAGAATCTGGCTCAAAATGTTCCAATCAGTTATAGAACCAATTGCTCTATATGGCAGCGAAGTATTGGGCCCAATCTCTAACAATGAATTTACCAAATGGGACAAACATCCAATTGAAATACTGCATGCAGAGTTTTGCAAGACTGTATTGCAAGTGCAAAGAAAAACTGTAGAGCAGAATTGGGGCAATACCCCCTCCTCATTCGAATAGAAAAAAGAGCCATCAAATTTTACAACCATCTAAAAACAAGTGACCCCAAAACATTCCATCACACAGCTCTACAATATCAAGAGATGAAACAAGAGAAGAGTCCCCTCAGCTAGCTGGTTCTGAGGCTCAGTTCACTAACCCAAACCAACCCCATAGAGCCTCAGGACAGCACTCAGAAAATCTGGCCTAACCAAATCATCACAAAACAAAAATAAAAATATATCACCTATTGGAAAGACACCACAAAAAATCAAAGTCAACTTCAATGCTATTTGGCTCTAAACAGACAGTACATGGTGGCAGACTATCTGACCACTGTGACTGATAGAAAACTGAGGAAAACACTGACTAGGTACAGACTCAGTGAGCACAGTCTGGCTATAGAGACCAGTCGTCACAGACAAACCTGGCTGCCCAGAGAGGACAGGCTGTGCTCACTCTGCTCCAGGGGAGAGGTAGAGACAGAGCTGCATTTCCTATTACACTGTGACAAATACTCAGACCTAAGAGAATATTTATTTCCCAAAATTATAATTCAATACAAAGAATTTGAAACTATAATAGAAAAAATATATATAAAAAGCCAAAATGTGCAGTTTTGGCAGCCGAATATGTGTCCTCCTGCCACAACCTGAGGGACAGCCAGTGAAAAGTGTCATGTAATGTGGATAATATTTCCCATCTTGTTTTGTCATGTGTCTCTCAGTCATGTTGACACTGGTCTACTACCATTGCTTTAATGTATTGTTGTTCTCATTAATATTGTTGTTGTAGTTGTTGTTAATGGTAATCCCATGTCCACTACTTCTACTATTAATATTGCTGTTGGTCCCACCATTTATTTATGAATATATTTTATATATATATTTTATATATATATGTATACTTTGACAATGTAAGTAATAATGAACTTACATTGTCATGTCAATAAAGTCAATTGAATTTAATTGAATGAGACCGAGCGAGGGAAGGAAAGAGACGGAGCGAGAGAGGGAAAGAGACGGAGCGAGAGAGTGAGTGGGAGAGGGAGAGGGAGAGAGAGAGAGAGGGAGAGAGAGAGAGAGAGAGAGAGAGAGAGAGAGAGAGAGAGAGAGAGAGAGAGAAATACCAATCCAAAACCATGGGAGATTGGTTTGCTCAACTCCTCTGTCCTCCATCCTCTCTTCACCTTCAAAGAGAGGGGAGGAGAGGCAAGGTGGAAACAAATGCGCTTGTATTTAATGAGACTCTCCTTCTTCACTTGTGAGGCATCATGCAAATGATGTTTAAAGGGGTGGAATCCCAAATTAAATGCGTAAAGTAGTAAAAAATACATTTAGCTAGTTGTGCTAGATATTTTATACATAAAAGGATAACTAGGATATAGTTTTTTAAATATGTGCATGCTTTTCTCCTCCGAGTAAACAACAGCTGATTCAAAGTGGGAGATCTCAAAACTCTTCTATGCAGTACTCAGCTAGGATACTTCTGTGTTACATCAGCGGGAGGAGGCTATCGAAGAGGCTATCAAGGAGGCTATCGAGGAGGCTATCAAGGAGGCTATCAAGGAGGCTATCAAGGAGGCTATCAAGGAGGCGAGGACACTCCTCCGTTCGCCTACTAACTAATTGACACTCTCCTCAACCACTTATCGGTTTCTGGATCATGGAGGAGAGAGGATGGAGGAGTCGAGGAGAGGGAGATCTCCCCATGCCATTCTTTCAGCAGCTGGTTCTCACTATAGCCTGTATTTTATAAAAGCCATTGAAACATTCCACCCTGAAAATAGCTTGACTGGCATCCTTTTTTATTCAGTTCAAAATTCTTTAAGACGTTTTAAGAATGACAACTTTTGTATTATTATTATTATTATTATTATTAATGTTGTTGTTATTATTATTATTGTTGTTGTTGTTGTTAGTATTATTATTATTGTTAATATTATTCCTATTATTGTTATTATTATTAATATCATTATTATTATTATTATTGTTAATATTATTATTGTTATTATAATATTTATTATAAATATTATTATTATTATTAGTGTTATTATTGGTGATATTATCATTAGTATTATTGTGGTTGTTGTTGTTGTTGTTATTATTATTGTTATAATTATTATTGTTGTTATTATTATTGTTTTTATTATTGTTATTATTGTTATTATTATTATAATTATTCTTGTTATTGTTATTGTTATTATTATTATTGTTATTATGATTGTTATTATTGTTATTATTATTATTGTTGTTGTTATTATTGCTATTATTACTGTTATTATTATTATTATTATTATTATTGTTGTTATTGTTATTGTTATTATTACTGTTATTATTATTATTATTATTATTGTTGTTATTGTTATTATTACTGTTATTATTATTATTATTATTATTGTTGTTATTATTATTGTAGTTGCTGGTATTATAATTATTATTGTTAATATTATTATTGTTGTTATTATTATACTTACTGTTACTATTATTATTGTTGTTATTATTGTTGATATTATTATTATTGTTGTTGTTATTATTATTATTAATATTATTGTTGTTGTTGTTGTTGTTATTATTATATAGGGAATGTGTGTAGGAAGCTAAGTGATATAGTATATAGATATAGGATAGAAAATGGGGTAAAATACCTACTGTTGCCACGTTACAGCGTCCACAACAGATCCAGCGTTCTTCATGAACCTGGTAAACACAAGAGAGATCAGCTAATTCAGTTTAAAACACCATTGAAATACTAGCACTACATATTGGAATGACACACAAAAATAAATAGCATTTTCATAAAGCAAGGACTTTTGATTAGTCTCAATAATCTGTGCCTCCTGACCAGGCTGGCAATGTGTGTGTGTGTGTGTGTGTGTGTTTCTAACTGTTTGAGCCAAGGAGTCAAAACATAAACAAGACATGTGGACCGGTTAGTCTCAACCTGAAACTCTCCTTATTTGGGTCTGAGAGTCTTTCTGGCATGTCTATCTAAACAGCTTGTCAGAAAGACACAACTCTCACCAGTTAAAGATATTTAGTCTTGGTTACATCTTTTATCTGACACTGATGTTATCTCCGTCCACTTAGCCTCTGTTTCTAAACAAACATGTGGCAGACATACATACACACACACACACACACACACACACACACACACACACACACACACACACACACACACACACACACACACACACACACACACACACACACACACACACACACACACACACACACACACACACACACACACACACACACACACCTGACCATGAGACAGAGACAGACTAGAGGAAAAACCGGGGGAAAGGAGAAGGGAGAGGAGGAGGGAGAGGAGGAGGGAGAGGAGAAGGGAGAGGAGGAGGGAGAGGAGAAGGGAGAGGAGGAGGGAGAGGAGAAGGGAGAGGAGGAGGGAGAGGAGGAGGGAGAGGAGGACCTGCCTGGACCTCCTGCAAAAATGAAACCATTTTTAGTCAAAAAACGTTCAGGAATTCAGCAAACAAATGGTTTAATTTAGGAAATCTGTTCCCAAGTATTCACACAAATAAAAAAATTGAGGTGAACGTGTCTCAATGTAATCAAGGTATGAAATGATTGTTATTTTGGAATGTAGTCTATTGTGGGGTTTAGCTGATAAGTTAAGATTTCAGAAAGTCTTGGAAGACCATTTCACACATGATGTTTTGTCCTACAGTATCTTCCTACTAATTCACAAATGTGTGAAATCAAACTGATCTATTTTAACTGCCCTGATTGCATAATCATCCTACAGCTATGCTCTAGAACAGTGGTACCAAAACTGTGGGGCACGCAGGGTTGGCAGGGAGAGCACGGGGGTCACAACAACCCCTGCACAACCCACAGTTTGGGAACCACTGTTCTAGAGCATAGTGTTTTGGCTAAATCTTTCTGAAAATCAAACTCATCAACTAAATCTGAAAATCGAGAGTGAAAACGTTTGGGAACCTCTGCTCTCGAATGCTGGTCTAACAATTCCAGTCTTTGCGCAGTGGAAGAAATCCACCATGTAATATATAACAAATCCTCTGTTTATAGCAAGTCCCAATAGTGGATCTAAGATAGAGGGGTAGAAACGTGTATGAGGTCTAGACAAATATCCTCTGGTCTGAGAGAGAGAGGAGAGAAGAGAGGAGAGAGAGGAGAGAAGAGAGGAGAGAGAGGAGAGAAGAGAGGAGAGAGAGGAGAAGACAGGTGGGAAATCACTCGGCCACCTTATCAATCCACTGACACTCTATTCAGCTGACAGCCTATTTAACTAGACCAGGACCTGGGACCACCAGACTGGAGACCTCTACATAAACACTGGGCCTGTGTGTGTGTGTCTGTGTGTGTACTGTTTAAACCGTATTTCCAAAAGATGGTCTATACTACAGTTCAGGACTTTGTTGACTATATTGACAATCCATAATGCATCTATAATGGAAACGGAGCCATTGAGGCGACTCACCCGTCGAGCAGCAGAATGGCGTTCTTGCGTGGTCGTCCAGCGTTAGGGCCATAGAGGTGTGCTCGGCTATAGTAGCGTACAGATTGCAGTAGTGTTCTCAGCAGGGTGTAGTCCTTGCCTAGCTGGGTACTGTTAACTGTCTGACCCACCATGCTTCGGTAGCCATTAGGCTCTGGAGAGAGATAGAGAGAGGAATGAAAGCGATAGAAAAAGTCATAAAATCAGATTTTAACCCTAACCTAATTTTGACGTTGCAGCTGGTCTATCTAAGGGGAAATCCCTCAGGTCTACCTCCAGAACTAAACTCATGAAAACTAACGTCATCCTTGAATGGAACCCAAACTGCACATTATTACAGCGAGACACAGCGTGTCATTCTAACGCTGTCCAACACAAGAGTGCTGGAGCGTTAAAGAAATCACAACAGCTAAGGCCAATCCCACATTGACCTCTATAGTTTCTACCTTCTGGCGAGAGTGCTTGTATCTGTCATTTTGGCAGGGGTCGACTGCACCACATAGAAAGTCATCAGCTTTTTACTTCTCCTTTTTAAAACCACTCCATCCTTCATCATGCCTAAACATTCACCCTTCCCTCTCTCTCTCTCTATCCCTCCCTCTCTTCTCTCTCTCTCTCTCTCTCTCTACCTCTCTCTCTCTCTCTCTCTCTCTCTCTCTCTCTCTCTCTCTCTCTCTCTCTCTACTCTCTCTCTACTCTATCTTCACTCTTTGAAAGGCTTCCTTTCAATCATGACTCAGAGTCAAAATGTACACATTTGCATGCCCCTTCAAGGCTTTGGCCAGCACCAGTACTTATTTTGTTTTGTTATCATGAGCACTGACAATGATATCAACTCCTTTACCAGAGCAGCTAAAAGAAAGCAACGTACTGGGAAGTCTATTATACTGTAATGTATGTTCTGGAGTGGCTATACACTATAGAAAATCATTATGGAACCAGTCAGAACATCATTATGAAACCAGTCATAACACCTCTATGAAACCAGTCATAACACCTTTATGAAACCAGTCATAACACCTTCATGAAACCAGTCATAACACCTTTATGAAACCAGTCATAACACCTTCATGAAACCAGTCATAACACCTTTATGAAACCAGTCTTAACACCTTCATGAAACCAGTCATAACACCTTTATGAAACCAGTCTTAACACCTTCATGAAACCAGTCACAACACCTTTATGAAACCAGTCATAACACCTTCATGAAACCAGTCAAAACACCTTTATGAAATCAGTCATAACACCTTTATGAAACCAGTCATAACACCTTTATGAAATCAGTCATAACACCTTTATGAAACCAGTCAGAACATCATTATGAAACCAGTCATAACACCTTCATGAAATCAGTCATAACACCTTTATGAAATCAGTCATAACACCTTTATGAAACCAGTCATAACACCTTCATGAAACCAGTCAGAACATCATTATGAAACCAGTCATAACACCTTCACGAAACCAGTCATAACACTTTTATGAAATCAGTCATAACACCTTTATGAAATCAGTCATAACACCTTCATGAAACCAGTCAGAACATCATTATGAAACCAGTCATAACACCTTTATGAAATCAGTCATAACACCTTTATGAAACCAGTCATAACACCTTCATGAAATCAGTCACAACACCTTTATGAAACCAGTCATAACACCTTTATGAAACCAGTCATAACACCTTCATGAAACCAGTCAGAACATCATTATGAAACCAGTCATAACACCTTTATGAAATCAGTCATAACACCGTTATGAAACCAGTCATAACACCTTCATGAAACCAGTCAGAACATCATTATGAAACCAGTCATAACACCTTTATGAAACCAGTCATAACACCTTTATGAAACCAGTCATAACACCTTCATGAAACCAGTCATAACACCTTTATGAAACCAGTCATAACACCTTCATGAAACCAGTCATAACACCTTTATGAAACCAGTCATAACACCTTTATGAAACCAGTCATAAAACCTTCATGAAACCAGTCATAACACCTTTATGAAAACAGTCATAACACCTTTATGAAACCAGTTATAAAACCTTCATGAAACCAGTCATAACACCTTTATCAGTGTTGCAGTATCATTCATCACAAGCTTCATAATATAGAAATATAATTTTATTATAGTTCTATTCTTCATAACATATGTATTCAACATCATTTATAAGGATTTTTCAAAATAAAGGTCCCCTCAAACAGATCTTTATTAATCTATTGTACAGTGGAAATGTGTATTTTTACTGCTACAGCACTATTCATATAACAGGCTGGCAGCAGCACAGAGTCAGCGGTTGGTGACTTTGTGCATTAAGTGTTTTGTAGCCTCTCTCGTGAACTTTCAATGTTGCAGGATGCCGCTGAGAATAATCAGTATTATCTTCTTCAATTAGGATTTTTTGTGTCTTGGTGAGTGCGTTTATAAAGGTGCATTGGAGATGCTGTACCCATTGTGACTATTAAAACCTACCTGTACCCATTGTGCCTGTACCCAAGAAGGCAAAGATAACTTAACTAAATTACTACCGCCCTGTAGCACTCACTTATGTCATCATGAAGTGCTTTGAGAGGCTAGGCAAGGATCATATCACCACCACCTTACCGGCCACCCTAGACCCACTTCAGTTTGTATACCACCCCAACAGGTCCACAGACGACGCAATCGCCATCACACTGCACACTGCCCTATCCCATCTGGACAAAAAGAAAACCTATATAAGAATGCTGTTCATCGACAACAGCTCAGCATTCAACACCATAGTACCCTCCAAGCTCATCATTAAATTGGAGGCCCTGGGTCTCAATCCAGCCCTGTGCAACTGGGTCCTGGACTTTCTGATGGGCCGCCCCCAGGTGGTGAAGGTAGAAAACAACATCTCCACTTTGCTGACCCTAACACTAGGGCTCCACAAGGGTGTGTGCTCAGCCATCTCCTGTACTCCCTGTTCACCCACAACTGCGTGGCCATGCACGCCTCCAACTCAATCATCAACTGCACCGCCCTCAACCGCAAGGCTCTCCACAGGGTGGTGCGGTCTGCACAACGCATCACCGGGGGAAAACTACTTGCCCTCCATGACACCTACAGCACCCGATGTCACAGGAAGGCCAAAAAGATCATCAAGGACAACAACCACTGGGGCCACTGCCTGTTCACCCCGCTACCATCCAGAATGCGAGGTCAGTACAGGTGCATCAAAGCTGGGACCAAGAGATTGAAAAACAGCTTCCATCTCTAGGTCATCAGACTGCTAAACAGCTATCTCAGAGAGGCTGCTGCCTACATTGAGACCCAATCACTGGACACGTTAATAAATGGATCACTGGTCACTTTACAATGTCACTTTAAATAATGCCACTTTAATCATGTTTCCATATCTTACATTACTCATATCACATATATATATTGTATTTTATACCATCTATTGCACCTTGCCTATGCCGCTCGGCCAGCGCTCAACCATAAACTTATATGTACATATTCTCATTCACCCCTTTAGATTTGTGTGTATTAGGTAGTTGTTGGGGATTGTTAGATTACTTGTTAGATATTACTGCACTGTCAGAACTAGATGCACAAGCACTTTCCTACACTCACATTAACATCTGCTAACCATGTGCATGTGACCAATAACATTTCATTTTATTTGATGTGGCTGTAAATACACATTTCTGTGTACAATGGATAAATAAATCTATATTTTTTGTGTGTGAAAGCTTGTGAGGAATACAATTTGATTTGATTGATTTGAGACGATGATCATTATGAATTATGTTGAATAAATGTGTTATGTAGGTTGTTTTGAATGATACCACAACTTTCATAAAGGTGTTAGAAATGGGTTCATGAAGGTGTTCGGATGCGTATACCCCTTTAGGTACAGTGTTGTCCAATGCTTTAGAACTCTGCTGTATTAAATATCATAAATTGTATAATATATTAAATGCAGTATATGGTGTTGTGTAGCAGATACTGACCATTGCCCAGTTCCCAAGAGATGTTGTATTTCTTCCCGGCGCTGTATTTGAGGAGGCTGAGTGCTGAGGAGGAGTTCCAGGAGGAGTCTGGGTTTCTGTGAAGGGCGTTGAGCCCCAGGACCAGATGCAGACCAGCACACTCGGCAAAGTTGTACAGTTTGTCTAAAGACCTGACTGGGAGCAAACCAGACGCAGTTGTAACTTTGTTTCTTTTCAAAATATTCAAGGTAACATTCAGTCATACTGTGGCCGGTCTAACTGTATTACAAATAATGATTTATAAACATTAAAAACACATTTGGGACATTTATATTCCAGCATGCTAAGTACGTCTGAAGCCTGTCTAAAACTTAACCCCTACTACTATAGGAGAGTAACCAACGTGGTGGGAACTCCACATTAGATGGCTAGATAGATTTTGGACTATGGAAATATATGTAGGTACAAACCTATCACAGATTTAATTATGTATCAAAACTAAGTGACCTGCCCAGAAAAACTCCTGTTCCTAGTTCTAACCTCTAACCCTGTCAATCTAAGCCTCACTCATCGTCTCAAATCAATCAAATCAAATTGTATTCCTCACAAGCTTCGTAAACAACAGGTGTAGACTGAAAGTGAAATGCTTACTTACAATGCAGAGAGAAAATAAAAATATTTATTTTAAAATAATAACACAATGAGTAATGATAACATAGCCACAGTACATGGCAAAAGTTTGGTCACACCTACTCATTCAAGGGTTTTTCTTTATTTGACTATTTTCTACATTGTAGAACAATAGTGAAGACATCTAACTAAAAACTATGAAATAACACTTATGGAATCATGTAGTAACCAAAAAAGTGTTGAACAAATCAAAAACTATTTTATATTTGAGATTTTTCAAATAGCCACCCTTTGCCTTGATGACAGCTTTGCACACTCTTTGGTGCTACAGTGCTATAGTACTATGTTACTATGGTGCTACACTACTACATTAGTATGGTGCTACAATACTACAGTACTATGGTACTAAACTACTACAATACTACAGTCCTACAATACTACAGTACTATGTTACTATGATACTACAGTAGTAAGTTACTATGGTACTACAGTACTATGTTACTTTTTTACTACAGTACCACAGTACTATGTTACTATGCTACTACAATACTACAGTACTATGTTACTATGGTACTGCAGTACTATGTGACTGATGTACTACATTATTACAATACTATGCTACCATGGTACTACAGTACCACAGTACTATAGTATTGTAGTACTATATTACTGTAGTAACATATTACTGTAGTACTGTAGTATTGTAGTACCATTTTACTGTACTGTGTACTATGGTACTGTTTTACTACAGTAAAATGGTACTACAATACTACAGTACTACAGTAATATGTTACTATAGTACTATGGTACTACAATACTACAGTACTATGGTACTACAGTACCATGGTACTACAAAACTATAGTACTATGGTACACTGTACTATAGTACTGCAATACTACAGTACTATGGTACTCTATCACTACAGTACTATGGTACCACAATACTACAGTACTATGGTACTATGTTACTACAGTACTAAGGTAATATAATACTACAGTACTATGGTACTATGTTACTAAAGTACTATAGTACTGCAATATTACAGTACTACGGTACTATATTACTACACTACTATGGTACTACAATAATACAGTACTATAGTACTACAATACTACAGTACTGTTACTACAATACCACAGTACTATGGTACTGTATTACTATAGTACTATGTTATTACAATACTACAGTACTATGGTACTATATTACTACAGTACTATGTTATTACAATACTACAGTACTATGGTACTGTATTACTACAGTACTATGGTATTACAATACTACAGTACTATGGTACTATATTACTACAGTACTATGATACTACAATACTACATTACTATGGTACTATGTACTACAGTACTACTGTACTATGTTACTACAGTACTAAGGTACTACAATACTACAGTGCAATAGTACTATAATAACGTAGTGCTATGTTACTAAAGTACTGTAGTACTGCAATACTACAGTACTATGGTACTATATTACTACAGTACAATGGTACTACAATACTACAGTACTATGGTACTACAATACTACAGCACTACGGTAATATGTTACTACAATACTACAGTACTATGGTACTATACTACAGCAGTACTATGGTATTACAATACTACAGTACTATGGTACTACGTTACTACAGTGCTATGGTACTACAGTACTACAGTACAATGGGACTATGTTACTACAGTACTATGTTACTACAATACTACAGTACTACGGTACAATGTTACTACAGTTCTATGGTACTACAGTACTACAGTACAGTGGGAGTTTGTTACTACAATACTATAGTACTATGTTATTACTGTACTGTGGTACTACAGTACTACAGTGCAATTGGACTATGTTACTACAGTACTACAGTACTATGTTACTACAGTACTACAGTACAATGAGACAATGTTACTACAATACTACAGTATTATGTTACTACAATACTATGGTACTACAGTACAATGGGACTATGTTACTACAATACTACTGTACTATGTTGCTACAGTACTATGGTACTACAGTACTACAGTACTATGGTACTATGTTACAACAATACTACAGTCCACCTCAGCCGTATTTTTTCTCTCCTCGACTAATTGAACGTTTGACATTTAACTGATAATTCCAACCATACATCTGCAATATTTGTGTATGTGTGTGTGTGTGTGTGTGTGTGTGTGTGTGTGTGTGTGTGTGTGTGTGTGTGTGTGTGTGTGTGTGTGTGTGTGTGTGCGTGCGTGCATGCATGCATGTGTGGTGACGTGTACTGATGGATATCCCAGCCTGCTGATGAAGAGCAGGTGAGGGGCTCAGCCTGCTGAGCAGATATGGCTATAGAAAAGATCTGGACTGAAGCGTCCAGAAAAAAACAACCTATCTCTAAAGATAGTTATGAACTTGATATGGTTCAAAAGGCATTGTTTTATATTTGTAATTGCATAGCTCTGTCCACACATGGTGAAGGAATGCCCTTGACATGTGAATTGTCCAAAAAGTTGCACCTTTTACTGAAATGGACCTGCGGCTTTCCCATAAATATATATTTTTTAAACATAGAGACAACTAGACCCGTTCCGTATAAACCTGGTCAGATCCAGACACGGTCCGATCAGATCCGAGTGAGGGAAGCAGCAGAAAAATATTTTTTAAAGTGACTTTATTAACCGGAGCAGATGAAACGGGAGAGGAGGGAGAGAGGCGGGGCTGTACTGTGTGCCAGTGACATGGGGAGCAGGGAGGAGGGAGAGAGGCGGGGCTGTACTGTGTGCCAGTGACATGGGGAGCAGGGAGGAGGGAGAGAGGCGGGCTGTACTGTGTGCCAGTGACATGGGGAGCAGGGAGGAGGGAGAGAGGCGGGCTGTACTGTGTGCCAGTGACATGGGAGCAGGGAGGAGGGAGAGAGGCGGGACTGTACTGTGTGCCAGTGACATGGGGAGCAGGGAGGAGGGAGAGAGGCGGGGCTGTACTGTGTGCCAGTGACATGGGGAGCAGGGAGGAGGGAGAGAGGCGGGGCTGTACTGTGTGCCAGTGACATGGGGAGCAGGGAGGAGGGAGAGAGGCGGGGCTGTACTGTGTGCCAGTGACATGGGGAGCAGGGAGGAGGGAGAGAGGCGGGGCTGTACTGTGTGCCAGTGACATGGGAGCAGGGAGGAGGGAGAGAGGCGGGACTGTACTGTGTGCCAGTGACATGGGGAGCAGGGAGGAGGGAGAGAGGCGGGGCTGTACTGTGTGCCAGTGACATGGGAGCAGGGAGGAGGGAGAGAGGCGGGACTGTACTGTGTGCCAGTGACATGGGGAGCAGGGAGGAGGGAGAGACAAGAGACACCAAGCCGATTCAAGCTATAGTAGACTAATAGCTGCCATAGCTAGGTTATTTATCATCAAATATAATTACGTAGTACCTGCCTTGGACTGCCTCAGACTATGCAGAGAAGCTAGTTAAGCTAGCTAACGTTAGCTAGCTAGGCTAACTGAGGCTTCAGTGCGCTTTCTGATCCTACATTTCCAAGTAACAACAACTCCATTCAGAATATTAAGTAGCAGACTACCTGTTGGCTCTTGGTCGTTGTAGCCTTTTCTTCTCATTTAACTTTTAATTCAGGCATTTTAAATCCATTTTATATTAATTAGATATCTCCTAACTTTTGCCACACACTGAGGCTCTATGACAGTAGCCTATTGCCGCTTTGATGACTTATGATTGGCCAATAACAAGCTACATGTGCCACTCTCCAGTCTAGTGCAAAGCAAGAGCAGAAAAAGCACTATAAATAAGACCCTTTCTCTCTCTACTACAGCAGGTTAATGTCTCTCTCTCTCTACTGCAGCAGGTTAATGTTTCTCTCTCTCTACTGCAGCAGGTTAATGTCTCTCTCTCTCTACTACAGCAGGTTAATGTCTCTCTCTCTCTACTGCAGCAGGTTAATGTCTCTCTCTCTCTACTGCAGCAGGTTAATGTCTCTCTCTCTCTCTCTCTCTCTCTCTCTCTCTCTCTCTCTCTCTCTCTCTCTCTCTACTGCAGCAGGTTAATGTATCTCTCTCTCTACTGCAGCAGGTTAATGTATCTCTCTCTCTACTGCAGCAGGTTAATGTCTCTCTCTACTGCAGCAGGTTAATGTCTATCTCTCTCTCTCTCTCTCCACTGCAGCAGGTTAATGTCTCTCTCTCTCTACTGCAGCAGGTTAATGTCTCTCTCTTTCTCTACTGCAGCAGGTTAATGTCTCTCTCTCTCTCTCTCTCTCTCTCTCTCTCTCTCTCTACTGCAGAAGGTTAATGTTTCTCTCTCTCTACTGCAGCAGGTTAATGTATCTCTCTCTCTACTGCAGCAGGTTAATCTCTCTCTCTACTGCAGCAGGTTAATGTCTCTCTCTCTCAATTCAATTCAATTCAATTCAATTTGCTTTATTGGCATGACGTAACAATGTACATATTGCCAAAGCTTACATTTGATATTTATAATATGAACATAATTAATAATCAAAATTGTCAACAGGACAACAGTAACAACAATAACCACATTGAACAACAACAATAAGCATACAGTAGAGGACATGTGCAGGTTGATTGGTCTGTCAGACACTGTCCCTCATCTTATGACAGGCAGCAATGTAGTGCTCTGTCAACCCACAGCTCTCTGCATCCTCTCCCAACAGGACGGGTAGCCTATCCTCATCAGAGAGGTCTTTGAAGCCTTGAATAAGGGTTTCAAATTTGGGGAAATGACACTCTCTAATTGTTTTATATTTTTTACATTTTGTCAGGAAATGCAGCTCTGTCTCAGGTTCTGCTGTTGTGCAGTGGTTGCACAGCCTTTACTCTACAGGGAGCCAGGTTTTCCTGTGTCTACCCTTCTCAATGGCAAGGCTGTGCTCACTGAGCCTGTACTTTGTCAAGGTTTTTCTAAGGTTTTGATCAGTAACCATGGTCAAATAGTTTGCCATGGTGTACTGTCGATTTAGGGCCAGATAGCACTGCATTTTGCTTTGTGCTTATGCTTGTGTTTCCCAATGAGAAATGTAGTTTTGTTTTGATTGTGATGTAATTTGTTTTATTCTGATTGATTGGATATTCTGGTCCTGAGGCTTCAGTGTGTTAGTAGAACAGGTTTGTGAACTCAGCCCCAGGACCAGCTGGATGAGGGGACTCTTTCTTTGCTCAGCTCTTGGCATTGCAGGGCTTGGTAATGATATGAGAGGGGTCACTGTATTTTAGATGTTTCCAAAACTTAATTGCTCTTTTTTGAGTTTTTATTATTAGTGGATATTGGCCTAATTCTGCCCTGCATGCATTGTTTGTAGTTTTCCTCTGGACATGTAGGAGAATCTTACAGAACTCTGCATGCAGGGTTTCAGTTGGGTGTTTGTCCCATTTGGTGAAATCTTGTTTTGCAAGTGGACCTCACACCTCGCTGCCATAAAGTGCAATTGGTTCAATGACACATTCAATTAGTTTTAGCCAAATTTTAATAGGTATTTTAATTTGAATTAGTTTTTTAATGGCGTAGAATGCCCTGCGTGCTTTCTCTCTCAGTTCATTCACTGCCTCATTAAGGTGTCCAGTTGGGCTTATTTGTAAACCTAAGTAGTTGTAGTGTGTGCAGTACTCTATATATTTTGTACCAATTGAGAACTTTGGTCTAATTCCCTGAGATCTGGATCTTCTCTGAAAAATCATTATTTTAGTCATTTTGCGGTTTACTGCCAGGGCCCAGGTCTGGCAGTACTGCTCTAGCAGGTCCAGGCTCTGCTGTAGGCCATGTGCTGTGGGTGACAGCAGGCATAGGTCATCTGCAAAGAGTAGGCATTTAACCTCTGAATTGTGGAGACTAACACCAGGGGCTGAGGATTTGTCTAGAATAGTGGCCAATTCGTTGATGTAAATATTGAAGAGTGCAGGGCTCAGATTGCAACCCTGGCGAAGAACACGCCCCTGGTGAAAGAATTTTCTTGCCAATTTTAATGGCGCACGTATTGCCAGTATACATTGATTTAATGATGTCATATGTTTTATCCCCTAAACCACTTTCAATAACTTTGTAGAACAGTCCTGTATGCCAAATAGAATCAAATGCTTTTTGGAAGTCGATAAAGCAAGCGTATATTTTGGTATTATTTTGGTGGACATGTTTATCTATCAGGGTGTGTAGGGTGTAAATATGATCAGTTGTGCGATGTTTTGGTATAAATCCAATTTGGCTTTTACTCAAGACATTGTGCTTATTAAGGGAGTTTAGAACTCTTACATTTATAATACTACAGAAAACCTTCCCCAGGTTACTGTTCACACAAATGCCTCTGTAATTGTTAGGGTCAAATTTGTCTCCGTTCTTAAACCTACACTCAGGATCAAATTAAACAGTTGTAATACAGTCAATTGAAATTTTGCACTAGTGAGTTTGAGCATCTCATTTAAGATGCCATCAGGTCCACATGCTTTTCTACATTTGAGGGCCTCTCTCTCTCTCTCTCTCTCTCTCTCTCTCTCTCTCTCTCTCTCTCTCTCTCTCTCTCTCTCTCTCTCTCTCTCTCTCTCTCTCTCTACTGCAGCAGGTTAATCTCTCTCTCTACTACAGCAGGTTAATGTCTCTCTCTACTACAGCAGGTTAATGTCTCTCTCTTTCTCTATTGCAGCAGGTTAATGTCTCTCTCTGCACTGCAGCAGGTTAATGTCTCTCACTCTCCACTGCAGCAGGTTAATGTCTCTCTCTCTCCTCTCTCTCTCTCTCTCTCTCTCTCTCTCTCTCTCTCTCTCTCTCTCTCTCTCTCTCTCTCTCTCTCTCTCTCTCTCTCTCTCTCTCTCTCTCTCTTTATTGCAGAAGGTTAATGTCTCTCTCTCTGCACTGCAGCAGGTTAATGTCTCTCTCTCTACTGCAGCAGGTTAATGTCACTCTCTCTCTCTCTCTCTCTCTCTCTCTCTCTCTCTCTCTCTCTCTCTCTCTCTCTCTCTCTCTCTCTCTCTCTCCTGCAGCAGGTTAATGTCTCTCTCTCTCTCTCTCTCCTGCAGCAGGTTAATGTCTCTCTCTCTCTCTCCTGCAGCAGGTTAATGTCTCTCTCTCTCTCTCTCTCAGTGTGGGTTGCATGGGGTGTGAAAGCAGCACGTTTGAATTTGGTTTCAAGTTTGAACTTTTTTTTGCTTGTTTATTTAAGTTTGGTTTGTTTGGTTTATTTTATCACATTTTTTATTAGGTTAAGATTATTATTTATTTTTTTAAATAACCTTGGGGTGATTTAATTAGTTTGATTGGGACCATGGCGTCTTTCTCGGGTGAGGGGACGCCGGGGTTAACTATCAAGAATGGGTGTAAAGCGTGTACCGATCAAGCGTGTACCGTGGAAGAAGTGCTTTTGGCAATGGGCGAGATTGTAGGGCACGAAAATGTATCATCGGCATCAGAATGAATAAAGCAGTGGTTGTGTTTTTAAAAGAGGAAACGTTTGTGAACAGCCTTGTTGAAAATGGAATTGTTGTTGCGGATTCCCTGGTGCAAGTGATGCCTTTGCGAGCACCTGCCACCAGGGTTACCATTTCAAACGCGCCGCCATTTATCTCAAGTGAGCAAATTCTAAAAGAACTGAGTCGCTTTGGCAAATTTGCTGGATCCATTAAAATGTTGCCGCTAGGGTGTAAAAACGCAGCATTAAAACACGTGATGTCTTTTCGAAGACAAGTATTCATGTTTTTAAATGCGCAATCTAAGGAATTGGATTTCTCGTTTCGCATTCAACAAGGGGATAGTTCTTATATGATTTTTGCAACGACAGATAGCTTGCGTTGTTTTGAATGCGGTGATTTAGGACATAAGAAGTTCACGTGCCCGCATAAGAAACAGTCAGAAAATGGGAAGAATGAAGGGAATCATGATGTTTAGAAAATTAGGAGAGTTTTTTAAAAGTTATACTTTAGATGGTATACTAATCATTGGGGGGATTGGAATTGTTCTCTTAATTTTATTTTAGATAGGAATCATGAGGAACCACATCCTGTATCAGTTGCTGTTTTAAAAAGTATTATAGTTCAGAATGGTTTGGTAGATGTATGGAGAGACAGGAATAAAGAGATGAAGCAATATACATGGACAAAAGTTTCGCAGGGAATGATAAGAGTAGCAAGACTGGACAGGTTTTATGTCAAGTGTGCTGAAAATAATAGAATAATGGGGTGTAATATTTTTCCAAGTTGTCTATCAGATCACAATTTTATTAGTTAATATTGTTTTGACACAAGCTAGTTTTAAAAGTCCATATTGGAAATGTAATGTTGCATTGTTGAAAGAAAAAGAGTTCATTGAGAAATTTGAAATGTTTTGGAAGGAGTGGGGTTCTAAAAAAAAGGAATTTGATACAATGGTGGGAAAGAGGAAAGACGCAAATAAAAATATTTTGTCAGCAGTATACATGTTTTTCAACATTAAAAATAAAACAAAAAATGTTTGAAATAGAACAAGATATTTTACATATTACATCTGGTATGATTCAGAAATCTAATTCATCTTCAGCTGGAATGTTGGGTGAAAAGAAACGTGATCTAGAAGATTTGTTGCAAGTGCGGGCAAAAGGTGCCCTGATAAGATCTCGGTTTATGTCTGTAAATGAGATAGATGCTCCCACTGCATTTTTTTTAATTTAGAAAAAGTGTCAAAGAAACAAAATGAAATGTATTGTTTAACAAAACCTGATGGACGAAAGACTTTTGATGCAAGAGAAATGAGAAAGATTGCGGTGGACTTTTATTCAAACTTGTATAGAAAAGAAGAAACGGAGAATGAATGTGTGTTACAGATACTGCAGAAGTTGCCTTCTCTCACTAAACCGCAGAGGGAGAATCTGGACAGTACTGTATCATTTGAGGAGTTAACTGATGCCGTGAAACAGATGAAGACTGGTAGAGCACCTGGAATTGATGGACTATCAGTAGACTTTTTTAAAGCTGTGTGGAACTACATCGGAAAATACTTTTATGAGGTGATCCAAGAGTGTTTGTGCCTTCCCACAAGTTGACAACGGGCAGTATTAACACTATTACCTAAAAAAAGGAGACTTGAGTGATCTTAAAAACTGGAGGCCTGTGTCAATTCTAACAACTGATTATAAGCTAATAGCTAAAGTGTTGGCAAATAGGTTAAAAACTGTATTAGGAGATGTAATACATCAAGATAAATCCTACTGCATTCCAGAAAGAACCATTTATGATAAACATTTTATGATCAGAGACATTTAAGATTACTCTAAACTATATGAAGTGAATGTTGGCTTTCTGTTCCTGGATAAGGAAAAAGCATTCGATAGAGTGGATCATGGATTTCTGTATGATACAATGAGTGCTTTTGGGTTTGGAGATGGTTTTATTTCTTGGATCAAACTCTTATATATGAATGTCTCGTGTATTTAAAAAATAGGTGGTGGGTTAAGTAAACCAATAAGTTTGCTCAAAGGTATAAGGCAAGGATGCCCATTGTCTGGCCAGTTATACGCTTTAGCAGTGGAACCACTCTTATGTATTTTAAGAAAATAACTGTCTGGTCTAAATATTGATGGAAACGGCAATGCGTTTAAGTTAACAGCATATGCAGATGATATTACTGTATTTGTGAAAGATCAAAGAGATATTGATGTTGTTATTTACAGTATCTCTTTATATGAGAGAGCATCATCTGCTAAACTGAACTGGAGTAAAACGGAAGCATTTTGGTGCAATGAGAAAGATAAATACTATCCTGTCAATGCAAAACCCGTAATCCCTGGAAATGGAAAATGGGAAAAAGATGGTTTTAAGTTTTTAGGCATCTTTTTAGGTTCAGAAGGATATCAAAGAAAAAACTGGGAAGGAGTTAAAGATAAAACTTGTAATAGATTATCAAAATGGAATTGGATATTACCTCAATTATCATATAGAGGGAGAGTGCTGGTTGTAAATAATCTTGCTGGCTCTATTTTATGGCATAACTTAATTGTGTTAAACCCACCAGATTAACTTATTAGGGAAATTCAAAGAGTGTTGGTAAATTTCTTTTGGAATGGACAACACTGGTTAAGAGAATCAGTACTGTATCTGCAGTTAAGTGAAGGAGGCCAAGGACTGATGGACATTAAGTCCAAGGTAGCTGCGTTTAGACTGCAGAGTGTACAAAAACTCCTATATAATCAGCCTCAGAACTGGACAAAAATAGCTTGTGCTTTACTAAAAAGAGTGGGGCGGATGAACTTGGATAGACACCTATTTTTTATGAATTTGAAAGAGCGAGTGGATTTTAATGGACTCTTCTTTTTATGCATCAGGCAAATATTTCTTGTTAAAAGAGAGCTGTCTGAGGTAACCCATGAGTGGGTGCTTGAAGAGCCTTTGATTTTTAATCCTCTTTTATCTAGTGTGATGTTACAAGCTAAAGGTGTCTGCGCAAGCTTGGTTAAAGCAGGAATATGTCAAATCTGTCATCTATGGTCAAGGGACAAATGGATTTCTGCAGAAAAACTGGCTTCGAAGATGGGTATTCATTCTGTTAGGACTGTTGAAAAATTATTAGTTGAGATACAGGAGTCTTTTAATATAATACCATCGCAAGCAGAAAGGGTGGAGAATGTATTCCCCAGCATCAGGGTGGGTGTAAATGTAGGAGATTGGCAGGAGGTTGATGGAAGATTGCTTTCTTTTACAACACCTGAAATTGGTCTGTTTGACACTATATCTAAGAAGTCACTTTATCTTGTTTGTGTAAAATATTTTAATATAAGAAAACTGCAAGATCTTCCAGAGACCAAATGGACAAATTTTGTTGAATCAGGGGCCTCTCCAAAAGGATGTTGGAGGACACTGTATAAAAAACCAATTGAGAAAAGAAGCTGAGATTTTCAATGGAGGATTTCTCATTGGATTTTAGCAACAAACCGTTATAAAGTTCATCTAAATTCTTTGCAAGGAGAAGAGTGTTTGTTTTGTGGTCTACCAGAAACAATTTTTCATATATTTATAGGCTGTACCAGGCTATTGGGAATTCTTGATGTGTTAAAAGACTTGAGCCATAATTTTGGTTTTATTTTTACAAATATTTGTTTTATTTTTGGACCCAAATATAGCGCCTCGAATAAAAGCAAAATTGTTTTGATTAATGTTTTATTCAGTAAGGCAAAAATGGCAATTTGGCTGACAAGAAAGAGAAAAATGAAGTTTAATAGTGATACTGATCCTTTGAACATGTTCAGAGCTCTGGTTAAAAGGAGACTGGTTATGGAGTATTAGTATTATGAATTGGTGAATGATACTGATTCTTTCTTCTATGCATGGGGTGTTGGAAATATTTTATGTAAACCCAATGAAGAGGGAGGATGTAATGTACTGTTGTAAAATAAGCAGATTTTTAAAATATTTGTTTAAAATATATTTTATTAGGATTATGTATGCATGAAGTAAGGTGCTAAAGGTGTATGTTTTTATTGTGTTAATGGATTGTAATTAAAGAGAGGTTAAAAGTCAAGTCTCTCTCTCTCTCTACTGCAGCAGGTTAATGTCTCTCTCTCTCTACTGCAGCAGGTTAATGTCGCTCTCTCTCTCTACTGCAGCAGGTTAATGTCTCTCTCTCTCTCTACTGCAGCAGGTTAATGTCTCTCTCTCTCTACTGCAGCAGGTTAATGTCTCTCTCTCTCTATTGCAGCAGGTTAATGTCTCTCTCTCTCTACTGCAGCAGGTTAATCTCTCTCTCTCTACTGCAGCAGGTTAATGTCTCTCTCTCTACTGCAGCAGGTTAATGCTCTCTCTCTCTACTGCAGCAGGTTAATGTCTCTCTCTCTACTGCCGCAGGTTAATGTCTCTCTCTCTCTCTCTGCAGCAGGTTAATGTCTCTCTCTCTCTACTGCAGCAGGTTAATGTCTCTCTCTCTCTACTGCAGCAGGTTAATGTCTCTCTCTCTCTACTGCAGCAGGTTAATGTCTCTCTCTCTACTGCAGCAGGTTAATGTCTCTCTCTCTACTGCAGCAGGTTAATGTCTCTCTCTCTACTGCAGCAGGTTAATGTCTCTCTCTACTGCAGCAGGTTAATGTCTCTCTCTCTCTCTCTCTACTGCAGCAGGTTAATGTCTCTCTCTCTCTCTCTACTGCAGCAGGTTAATGTCTCTCTCTCTACTGCAGCAGGTTAATGTCTCTCTCTCTCTCTCTCTCTGCAGCACGTTAATGTCTCTCTCTCTCTCTACTGCAGCAGGTTAATGTCTCTCTCTCTCTCTCTACTACAGCAGGTTAATGTCTCTCTCTCTCTACTGCAGCAGGTTAATGTCTCTCTCTCTCTCTACTGCAGCAGGTTAATGAGTGTTGCATGCTGGGAGCAAGTGAACGGAGTTTGGCGTGGGTGAGAGGTGTTGAGCTGGAGTTTATATATATATATATATATATATATATATATATATATATATATATATATATATATATATATTCCCTTTTTTCTTTCTTGAATTTAGTTGATTAAGTGGTAGGATTATTTTGGCTGACTTCGGTCAGCGAGTGGGGAAAATGGGGACAAATGTGGGTGATTTCTCGCAATTGACTATCAGACACGGTTGCAAATGTATGCCTGATGCGTCCGTGTCATTAGAGGATTGCCTGGTGGCCGTGAGTGCTGCAGTCGGTGGCGTAAACATCAGATCTGCCTCTCGTATGAATAAGGCAATAGTTCTTTTTCTGAGTCAAAGCCAAATGGTCAATGATTTAATAGAGAGCGGATTAACAATAAATGAAATGTTTGTGCCTGTTTTGCCTCTGTCGAGCCCATCAAAAAAGATTGTTTTGTCAAACGTACCTCCATTTGTTAAAAAAAAAATGGCATTAATGAAGTTTTGGCTGATAAAATGGTTGATGGTGGAGCACGAGGTTCTGAAGTTGCGGACGCTGCGCCGTCACTCTTTCCGCAGGCTGGTGCGAGTCAGCGCCGTTGCTGCTTCCACAGGCCGACGCGGAGTCAGCGCCGTTGCTGCTTCCAGGGGCGGAGTCGGCGTCGTTGCTACTTCCACAGGCCGACGCGGAGTTAGAGCCGAGTGGCGCGCTCGAGGAGCATGGGGAAAGATCACGGTCAGCTAATTCTAGCAATAGAGCCGTGGAGATAGCTGAGGTTGCTCAGGTGGATGCTGGAATGTCCGTAGTAACAGTTGAGCCAGAGTTGAGTTCGGATCAGGTACATGCAAAAGATGCGCATGAGGCCGACTCACCAGAGGATGAACAACAAACACAACCTGAAGTGAGTGATATTAAAATAAGTACTGATGAATCGATTGATCAGAGTCAAGGAGATAATGTTTCGCAAGAGGTGATGGATTTTAGACTACAGAGGGAGGATTTTGATAAAGATGATGAGGAACTGTATGGAAATGACGAGATGGACTTGGAGAGTATTTCTGAAGGTAGAACTAAATTTTATTCATTAAAGCAGATAAATACTTTCCTTGACAATACAAAGGGTCTTCACAAGCCCAGTATTGAGTCGTACTTTCCGGATTTAAAACTTTTCCTGATATCTTGTACTGTAGCTATGCGGAAGGCAAGTTTTGATGAGCTCGATAGACCAAAACGGTATCGTCTTAAGAAGCTCCTTTGTAATGTTAGAAGTATACTGAATTTACCAGGTAAAAAGTGATATGGTTTGCATACATTTTTTTGTGGTATTTTTATTTTATTTTTTTCCTCTTCATGGCATCTTTGAGATGTGGCACTTTAAATATCAATGGGTGTCGTGATGCTGTTAAAAGGTTTAGTCTTTTTGATTATGTTATGATAAAGAGGGCTAGTATAGTTTTTCTTCAAGAAACTCATACAGATTCAAATAATCAAGTACAATGGTTGAGTGAATGGAAGGGGCAGGCTATTTTAAGTCATGGTTCTAGTGTTAGCGCAGGGGTTGCAATTATTTTTGGGCCAGAATATAAGGAGCAACCTGTGAGTGTTTTTGAATTGGTTCCTGGTCGAATGTTGCGTGTTGATGTAAAGGTTCATGGACTTAATTTTTCATTATTTAATGTGTACGCCCCAAATATTGGTTCAGAGCGAATTCTATTCTTTAAAAACTAAAGACTGCTTTAAGGGATGTTTTGCAGGATAGAATGGTTGTTCTGGCTGGGGATTTTAATTGTACCATAAATCATGTCCTAGATAGGAACCATGAAGAACCACATAAGCAGTCGTCAGAAGAACTTAAAACTTTGATAACTCATTATTGTCTTGTGGATGTTTGGAGAGAAGCTTTTCCTCAGACTAAACAATATACTTGGTTGAAAGTTAACTCTAATATGATATCTGGAGCTAGACTTGATAGAATCTATGTGCAGAAAAGTGTTAGGGGTAAGTTCTTTAAGAGCTGTATCACTCCCACTGCTTTATCTGATCATCAGTACATGTCTGTTGAAGTTTCTATTGCACAGAGCACTCTTAAGCACTCACTTTGGAAGTTTAATAGTAGACTGTTGCAAGCTCACAATTTTGTGCACTCTTTTCATTTTTTTTGGGAGACTTGGAGAGAGAGAAAAATACTAGTCCCTAAGTCAATGGTGGGATATTGGTAAAACACAAATTAAACTTTTTTGTCAGAACTATATTGCCTATAATAAAAGCATCTTGGAAAGTACATTGAAACAGCTTGAACAAGATGGCATTTACATTGATGATGAAGCGGATGGTGTGGACACTGCTGAAATCTTTGAACGGAATAAATTTCTCTTACGGAATCTTTTAGAAGAAAGGGCCCAAGAGACACTTGTCCGTGCAAGGTTCACTTCCTTTAACAACATGGATGTTCCGACATCATCTTTTTTTAGTCTAGAGAAGAAGACTGTAAATAGGAAGATTTTATGTCATTTGAAACTTCCAGGAGGAGGAGAAGTGACTGATGATGGTAGAATCAGGTCCTGTGCTTTATCTTTTTATGAAGATCTTTACAAGGCTGAACCCTGTGATGATGAAATGGCTGACATACTTCTTCAAGATTTACCTCAACTTATGGAAGAGGAGAAATCTAGACTTGATCAACCTTTGACTTTTGATGAACTGACTGTAGCTGTTCAGGAACTCTCTTCGGGTAAAGTTCCAGGATTGGATGGACTGAATGCTGAATTTTATAAAAAGTTTTGGTCGGTGATTGGAAAGGATTTGTTTTCTGTCTTCTTGGAGTGTCTGGAAAGAGGCACATTACCTGTGAGCCTTCGGAGGGCTGTGATAACTTTACTACCTAAGAAGGGTGATCTTGGAGACATAAAAAATTGGCGCCCTGTGTCATTGCTTGGAGTTGACTACAAGATATTTTCCAAAGCTTTGATTAATAGACTTAAACTTTGTATATCTTCAGTGATTCATGCAGATCAATCTTATTGTATTCCGAATCGATCCATTTTTGATAATCTTTTTCTGGTTCAAGACTTGATTTCCTTTGCTAAGGTGTATAAACTCGATGTAGGTTTGGTATCTTTGGACCAAGAGAAAGCCTTTGATCGAGTTGATCATGGTTTTCTTTTTAAATGTCTTAATGCTTTTGGTTTTGGTTCATAATTTATTTCTTACGTCAAGCTGTTGTACACAGATGTATATAGCATATTGAAAATAAATGGCACCCTTTTAAGACCATTTTTAGTTGGAAGAGGTATACGACAAGAGTGCGGCCTATCAGGTATTTTATATGCTATTGTTATTGAACCACTCTTGACAGTTCTGAGACGTCAGTTAAGTGGGATTTCTATAGTATGTCCTTATAGTACAGATTTGGTAACTGCTAGACTAAGTGCATATGCTGATGACGTCACAGTGGTAATAAGGTCAGATGAAGATGTTAAGAAATTGGTATCATCTCTGGACGTCTATCAGAGAGCATCTTGAAGAATGCACCTCTCCCCACAGGTGTGATCACTACCTCTGAGGGTTTAGAATTTGAGGTAGTCACCTCATACAAGTACTTGGGAGTATGGCTAGATGGTACACTGTCCACCAGCACATATCAAAGCTGCAGTTTAAGAGTGTATCCTTTCTGCTGGGCAAATGGGAGAATGGAGGCCCTCCAGTACTTCCTCGGCTCTGCTCTTGGAGCCTGGAAGGGTTCAAAGTGCTTGGGGTTTTTATGGGGGTAGATCAATATATGGAGAATAACTGGGAAGGTATATTTGATAAAGTGTCTGGCCGTTTACAAAGGTGGAGGTGGATTCTCCCTCAATTGTCATATAGGGGTAGAGTACTTATAATTAATAACTTAGCTGCATCAATGCTGTGGCATCGTTTAAATGTACTTAATCCACCAAAAATTTTATTGCAACGTTTGCAGAAGATTTTTGTAGATTTATTTTGGGACGGTCACCACTGGCTTCCCCCTGCAATTCTTTACTTGCCAGTTAATGAAGGAGGTCAAGGGTTAATTGATGTGAAGGCTAAGGTTAAAGCTATGAGGCTAAAAGTTACGCAGACTTTGCTTTATTCTAAAGAGCATACAACACCATGGGTGTCATTTGGCCTGGCTTTTCTCAGAACTGTTGGTGGTTTTTCCCTTGATAAACAACTGTTTTTGATGTCTTTGTATAGTAGAAATTTTATATTTGATGTAAAATTCTATGGTTCAGTTTTAAATTCCTGGATTGTTTTGAAGGAATTTAGAGGAGAAAATGATCATTTTGGCCTGAATGAGCCACTGTTTTCTAACTCCTTCATTGGTGGCAATGTTTGCACATCTAATATCATTGCTAAAACATTTATAGAGAAGGGTTTGACCACAGTTGCACATTTGATTGATATTGCTCCCAGAAAATGGAGACCAGCAGCTGAAATTTGTGAGCAGGTGGGATTCAAGTCTGTGAGGATGGTGGAACACTTCATAAAAAGTCTGAAAGCTGATTTCCCCTCTCAATTCCTCCATTTTGTAAATTGTTTCCTGTCTGGTGATTCGATGCAATGCTCTTTCCCTAAGTTATTTGTGTCTCCAAGGGTTTGTACAGAGGATGATCAAGAGGGGAAGTTAATGAAATTTAAGGGGCTACAGGAGCTTGATTTTCAAGCTATTGGAAAACGAGAGTTTTATCAGATATGTGTAAAGACTGATCATTTTGGAAATATTAATCAGAGATGTGACACACAATGGAGAGAATATCTCATGGTTTCTGATGATCTTGCTCCCTCTTGGAGGCTCTTTTATAAAGGTCCCCTTCCAAAACGATCTGGAGATTTACAGTGGAGAATATTGCACTGTGTGTTACCTACAAATTGTTTTGTTTCTAAGTTTAAAATGGATGTTTTATTATCCTGTACGTTTTGTAATAAACCAGAGACTGTGTTTCATGTTTTTGTTGAATGTCCCAGGCTGGTACCACTGTTTATCTTATTGGAAAGAATACTAGGAGACCTAGGGTTTTGTTTGAATAAGACATTCTTTATTTATGGATGCAAGTATTCAAAAACAAATAGAGAACAGTGTACATTGGCGAATTTTGAGGTTGGACAAGCTAAATTAGCTATTTGGAAGACTTGTAGAATGGCTGCTGAGGGAATAAAATGAGTGTACTGAAAATGTTTACTGCTTTGGTTGAATCGAGAATCAGAGTGGAACACAAATTCTATCAAATCACAAAAAATTTACTTGAATTTCAGTTTAAGTGGTGTGTGAATGGTGCTATATTGTCAATATGTGAAGATGAAACTATAGTGTTCGATTGGTGATGTTTAATGGTCAATTTTAAGTTTAATATTATTATTTCTTTCTTTTTTCTTTTTTTTGTGTGTTTTTTTTTTATTGAATATATATATTGCACTGCCTCTGAATGGGTGAAATATATTGTATTTTAGTGTTTTAGTACATGGTTTAATAAAGAGTTGTAAAAGTCTCTCTCTACTGCAGCAGGTTAATGTCTCTCTCTCTCTCTCTCTCTCTCTACTGCAGCAGGTTAAGGTCTTTCTCTCTCTCTCTACTGCAGCAGATTAATGTCTCTCTCTCTCTCTCTCTCTCTCTCTCTCTCTCTCTCTCTCTCTCTCTCTCTACTGCAGCAGGTTAATGTCTTTCTCTCTCTACTGCAGCAGGTTAATGTCTCTCTCTTTACTGCAGCAGGTTAACGTCTCTCTCTCTCTCTCTCTCTCTCTCTCTCTCTCTACTGCAGCAGGTTAATGTCTTTCTCTCTCTACTGCAGCAGGTTAATGTCTCTCTCTCTCTTTACTGCAGCAGGTTAACGTCTCTCTGTCTCTCTCTCTCTCTCTCTCTCTCTACTGCAGCACTCGCGTTCGGAAATGCATGGGCCCTTCCGGACAAGTCTGTTAAAATTACACATCCCAGAGACCCCTGACAATCATATCAGATCCGACCCAGATCAATGACATTATTTAGAATTCCGGATCCGGACACACTCGCGTATTCAGGTGCCGTGGATCGTAGAAGACCTCTACCATGGACTGTAGTAGGGCATGATGGGTGGAGGATGGGGTGGTGGAATTGATGGATTCAAGGGGATTTATGTCTGAGTTAGTGGTACAATGTGAGTGGTTCTAGTGAGAGTAAAGTTAGCATCCCTTCCCAGCTGTATCAGCGGTTAAAGGGGAACTACACTAATTTAGTATTGCTTTCATTAGTCCACTGTTAATAAAGTCCCAAAATGTTCTGCAGGTCAGCAGTTTTCAAGTTATTGAACTTTCAAGAAGCAACGTGACACCGGCTACACCATGATGATGCAAAATGCTTCATATAACAGAGGACAGAGGCTGTCTCTACACACCACTCATTGAGACAGAGGCTGTCTCTACACACCACTCATTGAGACAGAGGCTGTCTCTACACACCACTCATTAAGACAGAGGCTGTCTCTACACACCACTCGTTAAGACAGAGGCTGTCTCTACACAACACTCATTGAGACAGAGGCTGTCTCTACACACCACTCATTGAGACAGAGGCTGTCTCTACACACCACTCATTGAGACATAGGCTGTCTCTACACACCACTCATTGAGACAGAGGCTGTCTCTACACACCACTCATTGAGACAGAGGCTGTCTCTACACACCACTCATTGAGACAGAGGCTGTCTCTACACACCACTCATTGAGACAGAGGCTGTCTCTACACACCACTCATTGAGACAGAGGCTGTCTCTACACACCACTCATTGAGACAGAGGCTGTCTCTACACACCACTCATTGAGACAGAGGCTGTCTCTACACACCACTCATTGAGACAGAGGCTGTCTCTACACAACACTCATTGAGACAGAGGCTGTCTCTACACACCACTCATTGAGACAGAGGCTGTCTCTACACACCACTCATTGAGACAGAGGCTGTCTCTACACACCACTCATTGAGACAGAGGCTGTCTCTACACACCACTCATTGAGACAGAGGCTGTCTCTACACACCACTCATTAAGACAGAGGCTGTCTCTACACACCACTCATTAAGACAGAGGCTGTCTCTACACAACACTCATTAAGACAGAGGCTGTCTCTACACAAAACTCATTAAGACAGAGGCTGTCTCTACACACCACTCATTACGACAGAGGCTGTCTCTACACAACACTCATTAAGACAGAGGCTGTCTCTACACACCACTCATTAAGACAGAGGCTGTCTCTACACACCACTCATTAAGACAGAGGCTGTCTCTACACAACACTCATTAAGACAGAGGCTGTCTCTACACACCACTCATTAAGACAGAGGCTGTCTCTACACAACACTCATTAAGACAGAGGCTGTCTCTACACACCACTCATTAAGACAGAGGCTGTCTCTACACAACACTCATTAAGACAGAGGCTGTCTCTACACACCACTCATTAAGACAGAGGCTGTCTCTACACACCACTCATTAAGACAGAGGCTGTCTCTACACAACACTCATTAAGACAGAGGCTGTCTCTACACAAAACTCATTAAGACAGAGGCTGTCTCTACACACCACTCATTACGACAGAGGCTGTCTCTACACAACACTCATTAAGACAGAGGCTGTCTCTACACACCACTCATTAAGACAGAGGCTGTCTCTACACACCACTCATTAAGACAGAGGCTGTCTCTACACAACACTCATTAAGACAGAGGCTGTCTCTACACACCACTCATTAAGACAGAGGCTGTCTCTACACAACACTCATTAAGACAGAGGCTGTCTCTACACACCACTCATTAAGACAGAGGCTGTCTCTACACACCACTCATTAAGACAGAGGCTGTCTCTACACACCACTCATTAAGACAGAGGCTGTCTCTACACACCACTCATTAAGACAGAGGCTGTCTCTACACAACACTCATTAAGACAGAGGCTGTCTCTACACAACACTCATTGAGACAGAGGCTGTCTCTACACAACACTCATTGAGACAGAGGCTGTCTCTACACACCACTCATTGAGACAGAGGCTGTCTCTACACACCACTCATTAAGACAGAGGCTGTCTCTACACAACACTCATTGAGACAGAGGCTGTCTCTACACAACACTCATTGAGACAGAGGCTGTCTCTACACACCACTCATTGAGACAGAGGCTGTCTCTACACACCACTCATTGAGACAGAGGCTGTCTCTACACACCACTCATTGAGACAGAGGCTGTCTCTACACACCACTCATTGAGACAGAGGCTGTCTCTACACACCACTCATTGAGACAGAGGCTGTCTCTACACACCACTCATTGAGACAGAGGCTGTCTCTACACACCACTCATTAAGACAGAGGCTGTCTCTACACAACACTCATTAAGACAGAGGCTGGGGGCACCGGAAGTAGGCTGCTAGAGAGAGGGAGGAGAGGGGGGAGATGGAAGAGAGGGGGAGAGAGGTAGGAGAGGGGTTAGGGAGAGATGGGAAGAGATGGTGGAGAGAGAGAGGAGAAGGGGAGGAGAGGTGGGGAGAGGGAGGAAAGGGGGAGAGAGGGGTGAGAGGGAGAGATGGGAAGAGATGGTGGAGAGAGAGAGGAGAAGGGGAGGAGAGGTGGGGAGAGGGAGGAAAGGGGGAGAGAGGGGAAGAGAGGGAAGAGAGAGTGAGAAGAGAGGGATGAGGGGGGAGAGGGGACAATAGGGAGGAGAAGGGGAGAGAGGGGAACAGAGGGAGGAAAGAGGGGAAGAGAGGGAGACCCTGAAGCTATAGGGTCTGTGATGAAGTCCAGACTGGTTCAATAAGCTAATGACATTACAGAGGTATACTGAACTCAGCTCCCTAGGGTGTGTGTGCGTGTGTGTGTGTGTTCATGCATGTGTGCGAGTGCGTATGTGTGCGGTTGTGCATTGTCTGCACTCATCTGCCTAAATGTTAAGGTCCCACTTTAAGCTAACCACAAGTTTGGCAATGCACCCTACATAGGGAGCTGTTATGTCACACTTTATAAATCATTTATACAGTATGACAGTAGTTTATAAATGATTCGTGAAGCATTTATAATGTGTTTCAGAAGACTTTATGTATACATTATAAAGCCTTTATAAGTTGTTGTTCCTTTAAACTTGGACCAACGATAACTAATCCAGTCTTCTTGAGATAAATGGTACATTAGAGATTAAGTAGCCAGGGTCTCTGGAAACTCCTGATGTTTCTCCCTAAAGGACTCCAGTAGTTCCTGCCAGTGTTTCATAATTTTGCAGACACACACACACACACACACACATTACGGCTCCGAGCGCCGCTCATATTCCCCCAGACTAACCCTGCTAAAAGCATTATTCCCCACAAAAATCGATCCAGGACTTGGCGAGAATTGACGTAAAGAATTCTATCTCTGTCAATATAATTTGTCAAAGTAAGACAGCTCAATGCTTTGTTAATGTATCAGCTTATAACGATTCAAATGAATAGTCAAAGCCCTGAATTACATAAATGATACATTATGGTAGGATGAATAATGCAATTACTTCAGATAGCACAAATACCTCTAGCTGTCACAGACATGTCCATGTAGAGCTCTCTACTTATCATTTAGTTAGCCATCTAAGCCTATTCTACTCTATTCCACTATGTTTCTATTCAATACTATTCTTTTAAATTATATTCCACTGTTTTTCTATTCAATTCAATGATATTATATTCTATTCCACTGTTTTTCTATTCAATTCAATGATATTATATTCTATTATATCATATCATATTCTATTGTGTTCTATTCTAGTCCACTGTGTTTCTATACATTTCTATTCTATTTTGTATTTTGTTTGTATTCTATTATATTCCATTATGTTTCTATTCTATTCCATTCCACTGTGTTTCTTATCTATTCTATGCCATTGTTTTTCTATAATATTATTTTCCACTGTGTTTCTATTCAATTCTATTATTTTTCATTGTGTTTCTATTCAATTATATTCTATTATATTATATTGAGTTTCTATTCTATTCTATTCTATTCTATTCTATTATATACCATTGTGTTTCTATTATATTATATTCCACTGTGTTTATTACATTCTATTATATTCTATTACATTGTGTTTCTATTCTATTCCACTGTGTTTCTATTCAATTCTATTCTATTCTATGGTGTTTCTATTAAATTATATTACATTCTATTCCATTGTGTCTTCTATGTAAGTGATAATGCCCTAGAAGCCAGTGTTTGGGGGATATATTGGCAGGGGTGTTAGGCTGGAGACGAATTTGAGGCATTCTGTTTTAATGCTGTTTTAACCAATCAACACTCAGGATTAGAAACACCCATTGTATAATCAATTTAATACAACAGGTGGTTCTAATCAAGAAAGCTGATTGGTTAAAACCGCATTCCAGACGGTGTCTATTCCACAAGTTATCACCTAAATCTATTAAAATGCCTATTTACTCTGTTCCATCTCACTGCTCAATCCACTGTCTCATCAGCCCAGGCAGGGAAGTTATAAACTTGATCTCCACTATAAAAAGCATCTAGACATTATCTCCCATTTCTTTTAGACTAACATTTCGTTTTCAACAGCAGAGATTTGTATAAACCTTGCTGTCTCTCCGACATTTGCAACATTGTTTCGAAATTCTAAATCGATCTCCAGCTGTCCCATAGTAATAAACGTGTCAGTTGAAAAAAGGTTCCATGAAACTAAGTGCAGCTAGTTTGCAGTCCTTCCAGCTTCAGTTTGAAGAGTGTGTTAGCTGTGTTATTGGCTAGCTTCTCTGAACAACAGTGTCCTGATGAGAGAGCACATTTTCTATGCCAGGCGAAATCACGCCTCATTAGGTTATTGTTATGGTTGTATCCAAATAAACGTCACTGTAAAGCAGCTTAAACAAATGCAGCTAATGCTGTTATTCTGTCTGCACTGCTTGACGTGACTGTAAGTTAGCCATAGTTGGCTAGCTAGCAAGCAAAGGATAAGAACGTTGCCAGCCATGGAACATTTAGGATGAACGACTGGGTCAAGTCCATAGATACAGAACAAAAACAATGAACAACTGGGTCGCGTCTCTGGCAACCGAACCGACAGAACGAACAACCAGTCGGCTTAGGTAGCAACGCTAGATTTGTTTCGGGACTATATCTTGTGGAAGGATGAAATATTATGAATAAATTAATAAAAATAACGTTTTTAATTAGTAAAAAAATTATATGTTGGTAACTCGTTGTATAAAAGTGATAATGACCTGTAAGCCGGTGTTTTGAGGATATATTGACACGGTGTGCCGGCCCTCGACCTAACAACACCCATGCCAATGAAATACCAGCTTCTCTGGCATCTGGCATACTGTAAGGTGCCTGCTAAATGACTGAAGTACAGTAAATGTAACCCAAAAATCCCCAGACCCAGTTTGTGGTGTGTGTAATGGAAACCACAGGGCCTGGATATTGTCAGGGTATATCTGATAGCAGCACTGTAGAGGTCTGGAGCATTGTCTGGTGCTACGCCTCATTTCTACAGTTCTGAATTACACACACACACACTTCCGTTTTAGAAACGACACATCCCACCCAAGCCGACTAAATTGATTACTGCCCCCCACCCCCACCCCCACACACACACACACACACAGGCTTGCGTGTCTCGCTAGTTTGCAATTCCTCTATTATTGCAGCCATAGCTACTTCAAAAAGGATAGAGATTATCCCAAACAGACGTGAGAAATTGAACCTGAAAACTTGTGTCATTACAATTGACTAACAACGTTCAAAAGTAGCGTGGCCAGAGATGCCCAGCAACAGTGTAGACATGTTTCCAGTTCACGGCATGATCCAATGATTAAGCCTTGTAGTGATTTAGTAGCTGGAGATGTGTCAATGAAACCAGGGAAACACAGCATTAACATCTGCCAGTCTCTTTCTACAATTAAAGGGATACTTAAGCTGATTTACAACAACACATGTACAGTGCCTTCGGGAAAAGGATTCTGACCTCTTGGCTTTTTACAAATGTTGTTACGTCATAGCCTTATTCTAAAATTGATTAAATCAAATAAATGCTCAGCAATCTCCACACAATACCCAGTATTGACAAAGCGAAAAACAAGAAATACCTTATTTACATAAGTATTCAGACCCTTTGCTATGAAACTCGAAATAGAGCTCAGGTGCATCCTGTTTCCATTGATCATCATTGAGATGTTTCTACAACTTGATTGGAGTACAACTTTGATAAATTCAATTGATTGGACTTGATTTGGAAAGGCACACAACTGTCTATTAAAGGTCCACAGTTGACAGTGTATGTCAGAGCAAAAAAAGAAGAGGTTTGGAACCATCAAGACTCTTCCTAGAGATGGCCGCCCGGACAAACTGAGCAATCGGGGGAGAAGGGCCTTGGTCAGGAAGGTGACTGAGAACCCGATGGTCACTCTGACAGAGCTCCTGAGTTCCTGTGTGGCGATGGGAGAACCTTCCAGAAGGCCAACCATCTCTGCAGTATTCCACCAATCAGGACTTCATGGTAGAGTGGCCAGACAGAAGCAACTCCTCAGTAAAAGGTACATGACAGCCCACTTGGAGTTGCTCCTAAAGACTCTCAGACCATGAGAAACAACATTTTCTGGTCTGATGAAACCAAGATGGAAGTCTTTGGCTTGAATGTCAAGCGTCACGTCTGGAGGAAACCTGGCACCATTCCTACGGTGAATCATGGTGATGGCAGCATCATGCTGTGGGGATGTTTTTCAGCGGGAGTGACTGGGAGACTAGTCAGGATTGAGGCAAAGACAAACGGAGCAAAGTACAGAGAGATCCTTGATGAAAACCTTCTCCAGAGCACTCAGGATCTCAGACTGGGGTGAAGGTACACCTTCCAACAGGACAACAACCCTAAGCACACAGCCAAGACAATGCAGGAGTGGCTTTGAGACAAGTGTCTGAATGTCCTTGAGTGGCCCAGCCAGTGCCCAGACTTGACCCGATCGAACATCTCTGGAGAGACCTAAAAAAAGCTGCGCAGCAACGCTCCCCATCCAACCTGACAGAGCTAGAGAGGATCTGCAGAGAAGAATGGGAGAAACTCCCCAAATACAGGTGTGCCAAGCTTGTAGCGTCATACCCAAGAAGACTTGAGGCTGTAGTCTCTGCCAAAGGTGCTTCAACAAAGTACTGAGTAAAGGGTCTGAATACTTGTGTAAATGTGATATTTCAGTTAATTATTTATTATAAATTGGCAACAAATGATAAAAAACGTTTTTTGCTTTGTCATTATGGTGTATTGTGTGTAGATTGATGAGGAAAAAAACAATTTAATACATTTTAGAATAAGGCTGTAATGTAACCGAATGTGGAAAAAGTCAAGGTGTATGAACACTTTCCGAAGGGACTGTATGCATCAGATTGTGTTTGTTTGCCAGGCCACTGCCTCAATTTTCTAACAGACAAAATAGTGCGTTATAGTGGAATGGGGTTATTGGACCAGATGAGTGTTAACTGAACTGAGCTAAGGGCGGCAGGTAGCCTAGAGGTTAAGTAGCTGCTCCAGCAGTGTGTAAACACACACATCACAAAGGCCTAGTCGCAGGAGGTATGCAGTGAAAACCAAGGCCACAAGGCCTCTCTCACACTTACTCTCTCTTTTGACTCCTGCTGCTCATTCTATCATTCTCTCTCTCTCTTTCTCACTCTCTTTCACTCTCTCCCCCTCTCTCTCTCTTTCTCTCTCTCTCTCTCTCTCTCTCTCTCTCTCTCTCTCTCTCTCTCTCTCTCTCTCTCTCTCTCTCTCTCTCTCTCTCTCTCTCTCTCTCTCTCTCTCTCTCTCTCTCTCTCTCTCTCTCTCTCTCTCTCTCGCTCCTCCAGTAAAGTCATCAGACTAAGTTATCTGTTCTCTGTGTGCCTCTGTTCCTCATTTCATCCAGAAACAGTGATTTCCCACCACAACATGTCAAGCTGGACGTTTTGTCCGCCCAAATCAAACACACAAACACACGCAGGCAAGCAGGCACACACACACAGCTTTAAGATGAGGGGCTCTGGTGCATTTTAAGCCCAGATCAAACCTCAGACCTTCATAGAGAGACAACTGTTTAGAGACATTCATTATTATTATTAAATGTCTTTATGAAGTGGATTGGGCAGCCAAATAACATTAGAGGAATATGTGTGTGTGTGTGTGTGTGTATACGTGTGTATACGTGTGTATACGTGTGTGTGTGTGAATGTTGATGCTACTTGGTTCCAGCTGACTGGGAAAATGACAAGAGGTTGGAGAGAGAATGGTGGCCATTACATTCATTAATTCATTCACACACACACACACACACACACACACACACACACACACACACACACACACACACACACACACACACACACACACACACACACCAATTCCAGTTGCATCTTACAATCCCTGTAGCCTGACAGAGGAAAGCAGAACCACAGAACCTACCGGACCCTGAACAGCTTCTACCCCCAAGCCATAAGACTACTAAATAGTTAACCAAACAGCTACCCAGGCTATCTGAATTGACACTCTTTGCTTTAACTCTTTATTTTTTTTCACCCATTTTTTGTGGTATCCAACAGTCTCATCGCTGCAACTCCCATACAGACTCGGCAGAGGCAAAGGTCAAGAGCCATGCATCCTTATGCCACCTTAACCCAAAAGCCAGCCACACCAATCTGTCAGAGGAAACACCATACACCAGGTGGCCCTGTCAGCATGCACTGTTCCCAGCCCACCACAGGAGTCGCTGGTGCACAATGGGACAAGAACATCCCTGTCGGCCAAACCCTCCCCTACCCGGGACGGCACTGGGCCAATTGTGCGCCGCCCCATAGGTCTCCCGGTCACAGCCGGCTGCGACAGAGCCTGGATTCGAACCAGGATCTCTAGTGTCACAGCTAGCCTTAGATCACTGTGCCACTCAGGAGGCTGCTCTAACTCTTTTGACTCATCACATACGCTGCTGCTACTATTTATTATCTATCCTGTTGCATAGTCACTTTACCTACCTATACGTACTTACAGTATCTAACTCAAATACCTCGTACCCCTGCACATTGACTCGTTGCTGGTACCCCGTGTATATAGCCAAGTTATCGTTAGTCATTGTGTATTTTTTCCTTGTGTTATTCTTTTTTCAAACAGTTTCTCTCTGAATTGTTGGGAAGGGCCCATAAGTAAACATTTCACTGTTAGTCTACACCTGTTGTTTAGAAAGCAAGTGACAAATAAAACAGTATTTTCTTTTATTTTGAATAAACTGGTGAATGCAATGACAGCTGCTCTAAGATACAACATCAGTTAGCTATACACTGAATGTACAAAACATTAGGATCTCTTTCAAAGACATGGACTGACCAGCTAAATCCAGGTGAAAGCTATGAACCCTTATCGATGTCACCTGTTAAATTCACTTCAATCAGTGTAGATGAAGGGAAGGAAAGAGGTTAAAGAAGGGTTTTCAAGCCGAGACAATCGAAACATGGTTTGTGTATGTGTGAATGGGCAAGACAAAAGATTGAAGTACCTTTCAATGGGGTATGGTAGTTGTTGCTAGGCGCACTGGTTTGAGTGTGTCAAGAACTGCAACGCTGCTGGGTTTTTCAAGCTCAAAAGTTTCCCGTGTTTATCAAGAATGGTCCACTACCCAAAGGACATCCAGCAAACTTGACACAACTGTAATATACACTACTGTTCAGAAGTTTGGGGTCACTTAGAAATGTCCTTGTTTTTGAGAGAAAAACTAATGTTTTGTCCATTAAAATAACATCAAACTGATCAGAAATACAGTGTAGACATTGTTAATGTTGTAAATTATATATATATTTTTACCTTTATTTTACTAGGCAAGTCAATTAAGAAATAATTCTTATTTTCAATGATGGCCTAGGAACAGTGGGTTAACTGCCTGTTCAGGGGGAGAACGACAGATTTGTACCTTGTCAGCTCGGGGATTTGAACTTGCAACTTCTTCAGATACTAGTCCAACGCTCTAACCACTAGGCTACCCTGCCACCCCATTGGAGCTGGAAACGGTAGATTTTTTATGGAATATCTACATAGGCGTACAGATGCTCATTATCAGCAACCATCACTCCTGTGTTCCAATGGCACGTTGTGTTAGCTAATCCAAGTTTATAATTTAAAAGGCTAATTGATCATTAGAAAACCATTTTGCAATTATGTTAGCACAGCTGAAAACTGTTGCGCTGATTATAGAAGTAATAAAACTGACCTTCTTTAGACTAGTTGAGTATCTGGAGCATCAGCGTTTGTGGGTTCGATTAAACGCTCATGATGGCCAGAAACAAAGCACTTTCTTCTGAAACTCGGCAGTCTATTCTTGTTCTGAGAAATGAAGGCTATTCCATGCGAGAAATTGCCAAGAAACTGAAGATCTCGTAAAACGCTGTGTACTACTCCCTTCACAGAACAGTGCAAACTGTCTCTAACCAGAAAATAAAGGATTGGGAGGCCCCGGTGCACAACTGAGCAAGAGGACAAGTACATTACAGTGTCTAGTTTGAGAAACAGACGCCTCACAAGTTTTTAACTGGCAGCTTCATTAAATAGTACCCACAAAACACCAGTCTCAACGTCAACAGTGAAGAGGCGACTCCGGGATGCTGGCCTTCTAGGCAGAGTTCCTCTGTCCAGTGTCTGTGTTCTTTTGCCCATCTTAATCTTTTATTTGTACTGGCCAGTCTGAGATATGGCTTTTTCTTTGTAACTCTGCCTAGAAGGCCAGCATCCCGGAGTCCCTCTTCACTGTTGACTTTGAGACGGACTTATTACGGATAAAACGCTGTGCATGATGACGCAGTGCACATGAAAATGTATTTTGTGGTTATATTCCCATGTACCGAATAGACAATACAAGTTAAATGCTTTCCATCACATTTTCAACTCAGCTGATGTTTTTTTCACAAAAACTGTTGCGTTATATAGCAAATGTGCCCACTCTGGTCTTGGCACGTGCACTCTAGCCAACCGCGATAATGGTGTTGATATGAGCAATTACCAACCTTTCAAGGCACTTCATGGCTACGGACGTGAATGCTACGGGTCTGTAGTCATTTAGGCAGGTTGCCTTGGTGTTCTTGGGCACAGGGACTATGGTGGTCTGCTTGAAGCATGTTGGTATTACAGACTCAATCAGGGACATGTTGAAAATGTCAGTGAAGACACCGGCCAGTTGGTCAGCACATGCCCAGAGCACACGTCCTGGTAATCCGTCTGGCCCCGAAGCCTTGTGTATGTTGACCTGTTTAAAGGTCTTACTCACGTCGGCTACGGAGAGCGAGCATAGAAGTGATTTAGCTCATCTGGTAGGCTCGTGTCACTGGGAAGCTCGCGGCTGTGCTTCCCTTTGTAGTCTGTAATAGTTTGCAAGCCCTGCCACATAAGACGAGTATGATTCAATCTTAGCCCTGTGTTGACGCTTTGCCTGTTTGATGGTTCATCGCAGGGCATAGCAGGATTTCTTATAAGCTTCCGGGTTAGAGTCCCACACCTTGAAAGCGGCAGCTCTACCCTTTAGCTCAGTGCGAATGTTGCCTGTAATCCATGGCTTCCGGTTGGGGTATGTACGTACAGTCACTGTGGGGATGACGTCCTCGATGCACTTATTGATAAAGCCAGTGACTGATGTGGTGTACTCCTCAATGCCATCGGAGGAATCCCGGAACATGTTCCAGTCTGTGATAGCAAAACAGTCCTGTAGTTTAGCATCTGCTTCATCTGACCACTTTTTTATAGACCGAGTCACTGGTGCTTCCTGCTTTAATTTTTGCTTGTAAGCAGGAATCAGGAGGATATAGTTGTGGCCGGATTTACCAAAGGGAGGGCGAGGGAGAGCTTTGTACGCGTCTCTGTGTGTGGATTACAGGTTATCTAGAATGTTTTTCCCTCTGGTTGTACATTTAACATGTTGATAGAAATTTGGTAGAACTGATTTAAGTTTCCCTGCATTAAAGTCTCTGGACACTAATCAAATCAAATCAAAATCAAATTTCAAAAATCAAATCAAATCAAATTTATTTATAAAGTCCTTCTTACATCAGCTGATGTCACAGAGTGCTGTACAGAAACCCAGCCTAAAACCCCAAACAGCAAGCAATGCAAGTGTAAAAGCACGGTGGCTAGGAAAAACTCCCTAGAAAGGCCAAAACCTAGGAAGAAACCTAGAGAGGAACCAGGCTGTGAGGGGTGGCAAGTCCTCTTCTGGCTGTGCCGGGTGCAGATTATAACAGGACATGGACAAGATTTTAAAATGTTCATAAAACAGGCAGAACAGTTGAAACTGGAGAAGCAGCACGGCCAGGTGGACTAGGGACATCAAGGAGTCATCAGGCCAGGTAGGAGCATCGCCTCTGGGTGAGTGGTTTTCTGTTTGCTTATTTCCTTATATAGCTGACTGAGTGCGGTCTTAGTGCCAGCATCTGTCTGTGGTGGTAAATAAACAGCCACGAAAAACAGCCACTGAAAACTCTCTTGGCAAGTAGTGTGGCCTGTAATTTATCACAATATACTCTACTTCAGGCGAGCAAAATCTACCCCCCCCCCTCGTTCTACCGGAGTGTGCTGTTCTATCTTGCCGGTGCAGCGTGTATCCCGCTAGCTGAATATCCATGTCGTCATTCAGCCACGATTCCTTGAAACATAGGATGTTACAGTTTTTGATGTTTGTTGGTGATGTGGACACAGAAACTTGAAACTCTCAACCCGCTCCACTTCAGCCCTGTCGATGTTAATGGAGGCCTGTTTGGCCCGCCTTTTCATATAGTCCACTATCAGCTCCATTGTCTTGCTCACAATGAGGGAGAGGTTGTTGTCCTGGCACCACACCGCCAGGTCTCTGACCTCCTCCCTATAGGCTGTCTCATCGTTGTCAGTGAATCAGGCCTACCACTGTTGTGTCGTCTGCAAAATTGATGATTGAGTTGGAGGTGTGCATGGCCACGCAGTCATGGGTGAACAGGGAGTACAGGAGAGGGCTGAGAACGCTGAGAACCAGTGTTGAGGATCAGCGGGGTGTTTCCTACCCTCACCACCTGGGGGCGGCCCGTCAGAATGTCCAGGACCCAGTTGCATAGGGCGGGGTCGAGACCCAGAGTCTCGAGCTTAATGACGAGTTTGGAGGGTACTATGGTGTTAAATGCTGAGCTGTAATCAATGAACAGCATTCTTACATAGGTATTCCTCTTGTCCAGATGGGTTAGGGCAGTGTGCAGTGTGACTGCGATTGTGTCCTCTGTGGACCTATTGGGGCGGTAAGCAAATTGGAGTGGGTCTAGGGTATCAAGTAGGGTGGAGGTAAAATTATTCTTGACTAGTCTCTCAAAGCACTTCATGATGAGTGCTACAGGGGGATAGTCGTTTACCTCAGTTACCTTAGCTTTCTTGGGAACAGGAGCAATGGTGGTCCTCTTGAAGCATGTGGGAACAGCAGACTGGAATAGGGATTGATTGAATATGTCCGTAAAACACACCAGCCAGCTGGTCTGCGCATGCTCTGAGGACACGCCTAGGGATGCCGTCTGGGCCGGCAGCCTTGCGAGGGTTAACACGTGTAAATGTTTTACTCACATTGGCTGCGGTGAAGGAGAGCCCGCAGGTTTTGGTAGCGGGCCGTGTCAGTGGTACTGTATTGTCCTCAAACGAGCAAAGAAGTTGTAGTTTTTCTGGGAGCAAGATATTGTGGTCCGCGACGGGGATGGTTTTCTTTTTGTAGTCCGTGATTGACTGTAGACCCTGCCAAATACGTCTCGTGTCTGAGCCATTGTATTGCAACTCTATACTTTGTCTCTATACTGACTTTTTCTATACTTTGTCTCTATACTAACGCTTAGCTTGTTTGATTGCCTTGCGGAGGGAATAGCTACACTGTTTGTATTCAGTCATGTTTCCGGTCGCCTTGCCATGATTAAAAGCAGTGGTTCACGCTTTCAGTTTTGAGCGAAGGCTGCCATCAATCCACGGTTTCTGGTTGGGGAAGGTTTTAATAGTCACTGTGGGTACCACATCACATGCACTTGCTAATAAACTCGCTCACCGAATCAATTGAAGCAATCTTGAAGCGTGGAATCAGATTGGTCGGACCAGCATTTCAAAACGATTTCCTAGCTGGACTAAACCTAGTCACGGACTAAAAAACAGCTTGGCAAAACTAGACCATAATCACAGAGTGGAACCGGACAGTTACTACTTAGATGTCATAACATGCGAGACCGGAGGCTATAGTCAGAGAGGACACACCTGACAGTTTACTAACACAAATTAGTCACACTGATGCCTTCAAAAAGCCTCCTATTAAAGCTTCAAACACTTCCTAGATTAGATCTATCCCATAACAAACACCCCTTCTAACATCCCCACACACCTCGCACACCTCTCTCCCCCTACACACACCTCTGTGAGCCTCTGTGAGCCTGTGGTGATGCTGTAATTGAGGAATGATTGCTCTGTAATTGTAGAGGGGCAGCCAGGTTAAGGAGAATCATCCAGAGGCTTTCTACACTAGAGCATCAAAGAGTTTGACCTGAAAACGTCCATATAATGCCTGCAGCTCTTCACATACAGTATGAGCTTAGCAAAACTGCAAATCCCCCAAATAACTAAACCCACCAAACACACATAATAAAAACACCAAAACCCAGTAGAATCACAGAAAAACACCAAACCAAGGCAAAACAGGTCATACAAAACAACAAAGCCAACAAAACACAGAAGCTAAACCACCAAACAATCTTTTTTGTTTGTTATATTGTCACATTTGATTTCCAGGCCAGTGCTGAGAATGGGCCGTTGATCTGTGTACAGTATGATGGATGAGAATAGGACTAGCAGACTGCACAGATACATAGCAGACCTCCTAGCCAAACACACACACGCACACATAACACACACACACAACACACACACACACATAACACACATAACACACACAACACACATACACACGATGACCAGGAATAATAACTCTAGTCATCGTAATTATGTCCTACTCAAGAGATATCCACAGTCATTATTTTAGCTTCAGTTAAAGCTAAGGTTCTGTAAATTCAAGCTTATTACCAGGGCAAGGTTAAGGGTTGGAAAATTAGCAAAGTACCATCCTGCATTTCAGATGTTTAAGAGGTAATTATGGTTTAGTGATGTGTGAGGATCGCTGACTGCACTGCCTTAGTGTTACACAATCACCTCTAGTCCAATACTTCTTAAGGTCCCTACACAGTACAGTGCAGTGCAGCTAGAGAGAGAAACATCCTGCCAATTCATTGGCCAGTAACCACAGGGGGTGGCCCGACTTGGCCAATCCCAGGTCATGATACCCATCAGTACCGTTTGTGTTTCCATGGCAACCCTTTATGACAAGGCCGGGAACAGAGCTGGGTTGGCCTGGCGACCCATATTTCCACCAGATGTTTTCTGAGAAAAAGTTAAGAAATGAAGAGGGGATTTTTCCAAACATTCACCTCCTCTACAAATACCTTCTCAAGATGCTGGCCATCCAAACATTCTGGTGCTCCTGCTGAGTTTGGCTGGGCTGAAAGGGCTCTGTCTCTGACTCCTGTCTGTCTCCCTCAGCCAAGAAATTACTGGAACCGAGGTGACGTCTTGGTATGGTATTTCCACTTAGCCATCCGCTGTATGTCCCACCTAAAGTATACAACCATATACTACTATAACCTGATTGGCCCTTGGAACCAGCTGATGAAAATAAACAAGTCTTCATTTGGCGATTGGTCATGAACGCGGAGTAAAAATAGATTGAAAAAACAGAAGAACTCAGATTTATGCGTGTTCTCTTTTGATATGATGGATGGCTCTACAGTACGCCTTACTATTTTGAACTTCTTTTCGTTTACTTAGAATGCAGCATTGGCAGACTGCTGTTTGCTGTTTTAGTAATTCCCATTTTCCAGCTCCTGGTCTAGTTCTCTCCTGCAGGCCTCCTCCAATTTTGTTCAAAGCAATGCAGGCTAATACATCTACACTGACTGAAGTGGATTTAACAGGTGACATCAATAAGGGATCATAGCTTTCACACGGATTCACCTGGTTAGTCTACGTCATGGAAAGCACAGATTGTTAATGTTTTGTACACTCAGTGTTTGAAAGTAACAACTTGGTTGTCATTCTTATACAATATGTAGTCTGCCCACATTGGGACGATGCAACACTGCTCATCAGCTCCACATTGCCCCCAAAGCACGTGGCCCGAGGTCAGCCCTCACCTCACCTGAAATAAGCCCACTCTTTGGATCTACTGCCCTTTTTGGCCCCAATATGAGCTCATCAAATCTAATTTATTTGGTCACATACAGATGTTTAGCAGATGTTATTGCGGGTGTAGCGAAATTCTTGTGTTTCTAGATCCGACAGTGCAGTAATATCTAACAAGTAATATCTAGCAATTTAACAACAATACACACAATACACACACATCTAAAGTAAAGGAATGAAGGTAAGACTATAGAAATATTTGGATGAGTAATGTCATAGCGGCATAGACTAAAATTCAGTAGAATAGGATAGAATACAGTATTTACACATGAGATGAGTAATGTTCCATTATTAAAGTGGCCAGTGATTTCAAATATACAGTGGGGAAAAAAAGTATTTAGTCAGCCACCAATTGTGCAAGTTCTCTCACTTAAAAAGATGAGAGAGGCCTGTAATTTTCATCATAGGTACACTTCAACTATGACAGACAAAATAAGGAAAAAGAATCCAGAAAATCACATTGTAGGATTTTTTATGAATTTATTTGCAAATTATGGTGGAAAATAAGTATTTGGTCACATACAAACAAGCAAGATTTCTGGCTCTCACAGACCTGTAACTTCTTCTTTAAGAGGCTCCTCTGTCCTCCACTCATTACCTGTATTAATGGCACCTGTTTGAACTTGTTATCAGTATAAAAGACACCTGTCCACAACCTCAAACAGTCACACTCCAAACTCCACTATGGCCAAGACCAAAGAGCTGTCAAAGGACACCAGAAACAAAATTGTAGACCTGCACCAGGTTGGGAAGACTGAATCTGCAATAGGTAAGCAGCTTGGTTTGAAGAAATCAACTGTGGGAGCAATTATTAGGAAATGGAAGACATACAAGACCACTGATAATCTTCCTCGATCTGGGGCTCCACGCAAGATCTCACCCGTGGGGTCAAAATGATCACAAGAACGGTGAGCAAAAATCCCAGAACCACACGGGGACCTAGTGAATGACCTGCAGAGAGCTGGGACCAAAGTAACAAAGCCTACCATCAGTAACACACTCGCCGCCAGGGACTCAAATCCTGCAGTGCCAGACGTGTCCCCCTGCTTAAGCCAGTACATGTTCAGGCCCGTCTAAAGTTTGCTAGAGAGCATTTGGATGATCCAGATGAGGATTGGGAGAATGTCAGATGAAACCAAAATATAACTTTTTGGTAAAAACTCAACTCGTCGTGTTTGTGGGTACCACAAAAAGAATGCTGAGTTGCATCCAAAGAACACCGTACCTACTGTGAAGCATGAGGGTGGAAACATCATGCTTTGGGGCTGTTTTTCTGCAAAGGGACCAGGACGACTGATCCGTGTAAAGGAAAGAATGAATGGGGCCATGTATCGTGAGATTTTGAGTGAAAACCTCCTTCCATCAGCAAGGGCATTGAAGATGAAACGTGGCTGGGTCTTTCAGCATGACAATGATCCCAAACACACCGCCTGGGCAACGAAGGAGTGGCTTCGTAAGAAGCATTTCAAGGTCCTGGAGTGGCCTAGCCAGTCTCCAGATCTCAACCCCATAGAAAATCTTTGAAAGTCCGTGTTGCCCAGCGACAGCCCCAAAACATCACTGCTCTAGAGGAGATCTGCATAGAGGAATGGGCCAAAATACCAGCAACAGTGTGTGAAAACCTTGTGAAGACTTACAGAAAACGTTTGACCTCTGTCATTGCCAACAAAGGGTATATAACAAAGTATTGAGATAAACTTTTGTTATTGACCAAATACTTATTTTCCACCATAATTTGCAAATAAATTAATTAAAAATCCTACAATGTGATTTTCTGGATTTTTTTTCCTCATTTTGTCTGTCATAGTTGAAGTGTACCTATGATGAAAATTACAGGCCTCTCTCATCTTTTTAAGTGAGAGAACTTGCACAATTGGTGGCTGACTAAATACTTTTTTCCCCCACTGTATGTATATAGGGCAGCAGATTCTAATGTGCTAGTGATGGCTGTTTAACAGTCTGATGGCCTTGAGATAGAAGCTGTTTTTCAGTCTCTCGGTCCCAGCTTTGATGCACCTGTACTGACCTCGCTTTCTGGACGTTAGCAGGGTGAACAGGCAGTGGCTCGGGTGGTTGTTGTACTTGATGATTTTTTGGCCTTCCAGTGACATTGGGTGCTGTAGTTGTCCTGGAGGGCAGGTGGTTTGCCCTCGATGATGCATTGGACCACCTTCTGAGAGCCCTGCAGTTGCGGGCGGTGCAGTTGCCACACCAGGTGGTGATACAGCCCGACAGGATGCTCTTAATTGTGCATCTGTACAAGTTTGTGAGGGTTTTAGATACCAAGCCAAATTTCTTCAGTCTCCAGAGGTTGAAGAGGCGTTGTTGTGCCGTCTTCACCACACTGTGGGTGGACCATTTCAGATTGTCAGTTATGTATATGCAGAGGAACTTGAAGCTTTCGACCTTCTCCACTGCGGTCCAATTGATGTGGATATGGGGGGTGCTCCCTCTGCTGTTTCCTGAAGTCCACGATCAGCTCCTTTGTTCTGTTGACGTTGGGTGTGAGGTTATTTTCCTGGCAACACACTCCCAGGGTCTTCACCTCCTCCCTGTAGGCTGTCTCGTCATTGTTGGTATCAGGCCTACTACCGTTGTGTCATCAGCAAACTTGATGATTGAGTTGGAGGAGTGCATGGCCATGCAGTCATGGATGAACAAGGAGTACAGTAGGATCAGCGAAGTGTAGGTGTTGTTTCCTATCTTCACCAACTGGAGGCGACCCCTCAGGAAGTCCAGGACCCAGTTGCACAGGACGGGGATCAAACCCAGGGCCTCAAACTTAATGATGAGCTTGGAGGGTACTATGGTGTTGAATACTGAGCTATAGTCAATGAACAACATTCTTACATAGGTATTCCTCTTGTCCAGATGGGATAGGGCAGTGTGCAGTGCGATGGTGATTGCATCGTCTGTGGATCTATTGGGGCGGTAAGCAAATTGAAGTGGGTCTAGGGTGTCAGGTAAGGTAGAGGTGATATGCCCTTTGCTTTCTTGGGTACGGGAACAATGGTGGACATCTTGAAGCATGTGGGGACAGAAGACTGGGATAGTGACAGTTTGAATATGTTCGTAAACACTCCAGACAGCTGGTCTGCGCATGCTCTGAGGCTGCGGCTAGGGATGCCGTCTGGGCTGGCAGCCTTGCGAGGGTTAACACACTTAAATGTCTTACTCACATCGGCCACGGTGAAGGAGAGCCAACAGACCTCTGTCCGCGTGATCAAAACAATCTTGAAGTGTGGATTCCGTGTTTTGAGTGTTTTAGCAGCATGAGTACTACAGTCGATGTGTTGATAGAACTTTGTAGCGTTTTTCTCAAATTTGCTTTGCTAAAATCCCCAGCTACAATAAACGCGGCCTCAGGACATGTGGTTTCCAGTTTGCATAAAGTCCAGTGAAGTTCTTTGTGGGCCGTCATGGTCTTGGCTTGAGGGGGAATATACACGGCTGTGACTATAACCCAAGAGGGAGGTAATACGGTTGGCATTTGATTGTGAGGTATTCTAGGTCGGGTGAACAAAAGGACTTGAGTTCCTGTATGTTATCACAATCAAACCATGAGTAGTTAATCATGAAACATACACCCCCGCCCTTCTTCCCGGAGAGATATTTATTGCTGTCTGTGCGATGAACTGAGAACCCAACTGGCTGTAAGGACTCAGACAGTATATCCAGAGAGAACTATGTTTCTGTGAAACAGAGTATGTTACAATCCCTGATGTCTCTCTGGAAGGAAATCTTCGCCCTGAGCTCGTCAACTTCATTATCCAGAGACTGAACATTAGCGAGTAATATACTCGGAAGCGGTGGGTGGTGTGTGCACCTCCTGACTCGGACTTGAAGTCCACTCCGGAGTACCTGTTTTGGGTCAGCCTCTGGAATCAATTCAATCTGATTTTGGGAAAGTCGTATTCCTGGTCGTAATGCTGGTAATGCTGGTGAGTTACCGCCACTCTGATATCCAAAAGTTCTTCCAGGCTGTATGTAATAACATAAAGAAATTCCTGGGCTAATAATGTAAGAAATAACACATAACAAAACAAAATACTGTAAAGTTTCATAAGACCTAGAAGCACAGCAGCCCTATCCGTCGGCGCAATTTCTCTACTCATGGTATTGGCCCTATGTGTATTGCCCACCCTATGCCAACTCATCAGTTTTATTTACTGTTTAATAAGAATTTTTTTATTACAATTTAATGTAGTGTGTAAAATGTATAATTTTCAAGCATGTAAGGTATTTAGCGAATGTGTAACCAAGTTGTTACTATCAAACATGCACTGAGTGTACAAAACGTTCTGCTCTTTCCATGACATAAACTGACCAGGTGAATCCGGGTGAAAGTTATGATCCCTTATTGATGTCACCTGTTAAATCCACTTCAATCTGTGTAGATTTTACAGGAGAAGGGATAACCCCCTTTTTTTCCAATGTTTGCCTAAAATGACATACTGCCTGTAGCTCAGTCCCTGAAGCAAGGCGCTAGCTATGTTTGACCCCGATTGGTGCTTATTTGACAAAGTTACAGTCAATCAAGTGAAGACCGCCCTCGTCATCGGATTCCTTTCTTTGCAAATTGAACGAGTGGAAATAAAAAATCGATCATGCAAGCTATATGGACCTTTTTAGTATGTGAAAAAGGATTTTATCTAACAAAACAACACTTCATGTTATCTGTGGGACCCATTGGATGATAAATCAGAGCAAGATTTCTGAATGTAAGTACACATTTCAGAGGGGAATTTATCAAACCTATCGAGGTGAAAAAAATGTTTTGTTGTTAGGAGCTCTCCTAAAACAATAGCATGGCAATTTTTCGCAGTAATAGCTACTGTAAATTGGACAGTGCAGTTATATTATCAAGAATTTAAGCTTTCAGCCAATATAAGACACTTATATGTACCGACATTTGTTGTTTCTCTAAAATCTGCGATCGTGACAAACGGGGCTGCATGATTTACAACTGCCCCGTTGACGGGACACCTATCCCTAAGAAGTTTTAAAGAAGGACTTTGAATTCTTGAGACAATTGAGACATTTATTGTGTATGTGTACCATTCAGATGGTGAATGAAATTAAATGGCCCCGAACAACATGTAGTGCCAATTGTGCTATTTTGTAACTTATTTTTTTAACTTATTGTGTACCTAAGGTTGCTGCTACCGTCTCTTATGACCGAAAATGACTTCTGGACATCAGAAAGGAGATTACTCACCGTGGACTGGAATAAACTATTTCCTTTAACTACTTACGGAGTGGTGGCGCTAGCTCCCGACACTACCCGGTGAAATGTGAGGCGCCAAATTCAAAATCCAAAAGTTGAATTATTAAACATTCATCAATATACAAGTGTTGCATAGTCATCAAAAGCTCTGATTCTTGGCAATATCACAGCGTTGTCAGATTTCAAAAAGGCTTTACGGCGAAAGCACAACATTTGATTGTTTGAGGGTAGCACCTCTAATATTTATGCATTAGCATAAATCCATAACCCAACACAGGTCTCACAAAATGCATAAAATCGCTAATATAAAATCGCTTACCTTTGATGAATTTCTGCTGAGGGCTTCCCAAGTGTCCAATGAAGACATCCAATGGTTCTTTTGTTAGAAAAAGTAATTTATTATATCCATAAATCTCTGTTTGGTTGAGTCGCCCATTGAACCGTGAAGAGAACACGTTCAAATTGTACCTATACACTTTCTACAAACAAATCAAACATCATTTTTAATGTATCCTTAGGTATCCTTTTGGGTATATTTGCTGTAATATTTCAACCGGACGATAATGTGAACGATAGGAAAGAAAAATAAAGTGGTGCGTGTCCACAATCTCGCTCGCGTCAAACCTTGTTTACAAAAGTGGTCACCTGACAATTTCCAGTCCCTATCCGTTCTGGACACTCCTAGAATTCCCAGTCTTTGACTGTTGACTGTTGACATCTAGTGGAAGCCATAGGTACTGCAGTCTCAGTCCTATATAACATTGTATGTAATAGGCACAATGGAGAAGATGCTCATTTACAAAAGAAACTGCAAATCCAGATGGATATTCCTCTGGTTTTCGCCTGCTATATCAGTTCTGTTAAACTCACATACATTATTTTAACACTCTTAGAAACTTCAGAGTGTTTCCTATCCAATAGTACTAATTATGTCAATATCCTATTTTCTGGGCCTGAGTGGCAGGCATTTTACTTTTGGCACGCCAGACTCTCCAAAACCGTCACCTATGCAGCTGCTCCCTAATTTAACAAACTATAATTTTGGCAAGTCGGTTAGGACATCTACTTTGTGCATGACAAGTAATTTTCCAACAATTGTTTACAGACAGATTATTTCACTTATAATTCACTGTATCACAATTCCAGTGGGTCAGAAGTTTACGTACACCAAGTTGACTGTGCCTTTAAACAGCTTTGGAAATTCCAGAAAATTATGTAATGGCTTTAGAAGCTTCTGATAGGCTAACTGACATCATTTGAGTCAATTGGAGGTGTACCTGTGGATGTATTTCAAGGCCTACCTTCAAACTCAGTGCCTTTTTGCTTGACATCATGGGGAAATCAAAAGAAATCAGCCAAGACCTCAGAAAAAATATTGGGGACCTCCACAAGTTTGGATCATCCTTGGGAGCAATTTCCAAACGCCCGAAGGAACCGCGTTCATCTGTACAAACAATAGAACGCAAGTATAAACACCATGGGACCACGCAGCCGTCATACCGCTCAGGAAGGAGACGCGTTCTGTCTCCTAGAGATGAACGTACGTTGGTGCAAAAAGTGCAAATCAATCCCAGAACAACAGCAAAGGACCTTGTGAAGATGCTGGAGGAAACGGGTACAAAATTATCTATATCCACAGTAAAACAAGTCCTATATCGACATAATCTGAAAGGCCACTCAGCAAGGATGAAGCCACTGCTCAAAAACCGGCATAAAAAAGTCAGATTACGGTTTGCAACTGCACATGGGGACAAAGATCGTACTTTTTGGAGAAATGTCCTCTGGTCTGATTAAACAAAAATAGAACTGTTTGGCCATAATGATATTCGTTATGTTTGGAGGAAAAAGGGGGATGCTTGCAAGCCGAAGAATACCATGAAGCATGGGGGTGGCAGCATCATGTTTTGGGGGTGCTTTGCTGCAGGAGGAACTGGTGCAATTCACAAAATAGATGGCATCATGAGGGAGGGAATTTATGTGGATATATTGAAGCAACATCTCAAGACATCAGTCAGAAAGTTTGGTCGCAAATGGACTTCAAAATGGACAAGTTGTGGCAAAATGACTTAAGGACAACAAAGTCAAGGTATTGGAGTGGCCATCCAAAGCCCTGACCTCCATCCTATAGAACATTTGTGGGCAGAACTGAAAAGGCGAGCAAGGAGGCCTACAAACCTGACTCAGCTTGTGGAAGGCTACCCGAAACGTTTGACCCAAGTTAAACAATTTAAAGGCAATGCTACCAAATACTAATTGAGTGTATGTAAACTTATGACCCACTGGGAATGTGATGAAAGAAATAAAAGCTGAAAGAAATCATTCTCTCTACTATTATTCTGACATTTCACATTCTTAAAATAAAGTGGTGATCCTGACTGACCTAAGACAGGGAATTTTTACTAGGATTAAATGTCAGGAATTGTGAAAAACTGAGTTTAAATGTATTTGGCTAAGGTGTATGTCAACTTCTGACTTCAACTCTATTACGGACTACAAAGGGAAACCCAGACGCGAGCTGCCCAGTGACGTGAGCCTACCAGATGAGCTAAATGCCTTTTATGCTCGCTTCGAGGCAAGCAACACTGAAGCATGCATGAGAGCACCAGCTGTTCTGGATGACTGTGTGATAACGCTCTCAGTAGCCGATGTGACCAACTGTCAAGTGTCTTCACTGACATTTTCAACCTCTCCCTGACCGAGTCTGTAATATCTACATGTTTCAAGCAGACCCCCATAGTCCCTGTGCCCAAAGAAGCGAAGGTAACCTGCCTAAATGACTACCGCCCCGTGGCACTCATGTCGGTAGCCATGAAGTGCTTTGAAAGGCTGGTCATTGCTCACATCACCAGCATCCTCCCGGACACCCTAGACCCACTCCAATTCGCATACCGCACCAACAGATCCACAGATGACACAATCTCAATCGCACTCCACACTGCCCTTTCTCACCTGGACAAAAGGAACACCTACGTGAGAATGCTGTTCATTGACTACAGCTCAGCGTTCAACACCATAATGTCCACAAAGCTCATCACTAAGCTAAGGACCATGGTAATAAACACCTCCCTCTGCAACTGAATTCTGGACTTCCTGGCGGGCCGCCCCCAGTTGGTAAGAGTAGGCAACAACACGTCTGCCACGCTGATCCTTAACACTGGGGCCCCTCAGGGGTGTGTACTTTTGTCCCCTCCTGTATTCCCAGTTCACCCACGACTGCGTGGTCAAACACGACTCCAACACCATCATTAAGTTTGCTGACGACACAACACTTGTAGGCCTGATCACCGACAACGACGAGACGGCCTATAGGGAGGAGGTCAGAGAACTGGCAGTGTGGTGCCAGGACAACAAAACAAATGAGCAAAACAAATGAGCTGATCGTGGACTACAGGAAAAGGTGGGCCAAACAGGCCCCCATTAACATCGATGAGGCTGTAGTGGAGCGGGTCAAGAGTTTCAAGGTCCTTGGTGTACACATCACCAACGAACTATCATGGTCCAAACATACCAAGACAGTCGTGAAGAGGGCACACCAAAAGCTTTTCCCCCTCAGGAGACTGAAAAGATTTGGCATGGGTCCCCAGATTCTCAAAAGGTTCTACAGCTGCACCATCAAGAGCATCCTGACCGGTTGCATCACCGCCTGGTATGGCAACTGCTCGGCATCTGACCGTAAGGCGCTGCAGAGGGTAGTGTGAATGCCCTAGTACATCCCGTGGAATGTTATTAATATTTTTTATAATTTCATAATTGATAAACATAATTGTTTTAAACCCGTTGAAAATCCGGAGTTTCTATGTCAAACAGTTTTGTTATGTTTCACTCTTTCGTGATGTTTATAAAGTGTAATATTTGGATGCAAAATCAATCAATCAATTTGAAATCTTAATCTGACATGGTACAGGCATCTTCTTTTTTAGTAGTATACTGTTTTATACTGTCGTCTCAAACAAGCTCTGCCGTCTCAAACCAGAAAACACACATCAAATCATGCCTTGGAGTTTATAACCCGGGTGCCAACTATGCCCTGGCAGGTTTTCTTGCGGTTGTAAACAACCAATATAAACAAAAACCACTACAGTCTGCACCATTCCATTCAGACTCCTCATGCCAGACCTGATGGGAATGTAAATAATACTCTACAAAGAGACAAAACATACTGTTATAGGATTTGTGGTAAAATTCACTCATTTGTCTGTGATAATGTCTGGTAACATTCTGTGCGTCTTTGGTTAAAGCCCATGATGGCAGCCTTATGGCTTCTGTAGTCGGATGTGTAATTTCTTCTGACCTGCGCATCACAGTGGACATTTCCAGGAACTCTGTAAGTGAGAGAGACTGAGTCCTCAATGCTGAGAGGTTTGGGATGGTTGTTGCTTCAGACTTGGCCATTAGCGAAGGACGTTGGTGCCAATTTTAACACAGTTTAGTCCTGTACAGGGAGCCAGCTGGACACAGAGAAGAGACGGAGTAGGACGGAGCTTTCTAGAAATGAACAGGATATCAGGTTGTGCCTGGCAAGTGGAGAATGATTAATGAGTTTGGATCAAATGCATGATGGTGATGGGAGAGGTCAACACACAGAAGGAGGGCTATGATAATGAGGACTAACGGACTGCTCTCTCTGACTCTCTTGCTTCGCCTACGTACTTAGTGGTGAGTTCACTGGGGTTGTTCTCAGCCCAAATGATCTAGATGTATGAGTGAAACCACTGGACCTAGCATCAACCACTAGCATTGACAGACAATGATCCAATGTTGGATTGGGAGTTCGGAACCGTCAGCATCGGTTAGAAGTCTGGGATGGAAGCAGGGTTCATCTGAGGTCTCTGTGAGTCAAGGATGAGGACCCATACTGTTCTGTTTGATCGCTGGATCTGTGGATGGGCATGCTGCCATGCTAACATCCCATATGTTTGGAACGGATGAGGGTTCAAGTTCAGTGGATTGGGTTTTCAGGTCTGAATTCTCTCTCCTTAGCCCATCTCATTCTCTCACTCTCTCTACTATATATATATATATATATGTACACTACAGTTCAAAAGTTAGGGGTCACTTAGAAATGTCCTTGTTTTTTCAATGCGAGAAATTGCAAAGAAACTGAAGATCTTGTACTACTCCCCTTCACAGAACAGCGCAACCTATCTCTAACCAGAATAGAAAGAGGAGTGGGAGGCCCCGGTGCACAACTGAGCAAGAGGACAAGTACATTAGAGTGTCTAGAAGGCCACCATCCCAGAGTCGGCTCTTCACTGTTGACGTTGAGACTGGTGTTTTGCGAGTACTATTTAATGAAGCTGCGAGGTGTGAGGTGTTTGTTTCTCAAACTAGACACTCTAATGTACTTGTCCTCTTGCTCAGTTGTGCACCGGGTCCTCCCACTCCTCTTTCTATTCTGATTAGAGACAGTTTGCGCTGTTCTGTCAAGGAAGTAGTACACAGCGTTGTACGAGATCTTCAGTTTCTTGGCAATTTCTCCGCATGGAATAGCCTTCATTTCTCAGAACAAGAATAGACCGACGAGTTTCAGAAGAAAGTTCTTTGTTTCTAGCCACCTTTGATTTGATTTAAAAACAGCTCAAATAAGCAAAGAAAAACGACTGCCCATCATTACTTTAATTTCTTCAGGATTGGTGGGTCCCCTGCAGGACGGTTGAGCTAACATAGGCTAATGCGATTAGCATGAGGTTGTAGGTAACATAGGACATAGACATATCTGATATTGGCAGAAAGCTTAAATTATTGTTAATCTAACCGCATTGTCCAATTTACAGTAGCTATTACAGTGAAAGAATACCATGATATTGTTTGAAGAGAGTGCACAGTTTTGAACATGAAAAGTTATTAATAAACAAATTAGTCAAATTTGGGCAGTCTTGATACAAAATGTTGAACAGAAATGCAATGGTTCATTGGATCAGATTAAAACTTTGCACATACACTGCTGCCATCTAGTGGCCGATATCTAAATTGCACCTGGGCTGGAATAATACATTATGGCCTTTTTCTTGCATTTCAAAGATACAAAATATATATATTTTTTTCTATCATCTTTTACCAGATCTATTGTGCTATATTATCTTACATTCCTTTCACATTTCCACAAACTTCAAAGTGTTTCCTTTCAAATAGTACCAAGAATATGCATATACTTGCTTCAGTGCCTGAGCTACAGGCAGTTAGATTTGGGTATGTCATTTTAGGTGAAAACTCTCTACCTGTCACCTCTGTACTCCCCATGAGGTGGTACTGTCACACCCTGCTCTGTTTCACATGTCTTGTACTTGTCTCCACCCCCCACCAGGTATCTCCTATTCTCCCCATTATCCCCTGTTTATTTATACCTGTGTTTTCTGTCTGTCTGTTGCCAGTTTGTCTTGTCTCGTCATGTCGTCCCAGTGTGTTTTTCGTGTGTTACCAAATCTCAAGTTCTTGTTTTCTAGTCTTTCAGGTTTTGACCTTTCTGCCTGTCCTGACCCTGAGACTGCCTGTCGTTCTGTCCCTGATTGACTGTGCCTTGGATTACGAACCTCTGCCTGCTCTCGACCTGCCCTTTGCCTGCCCCCTTGTTATAATAAATATTTTGAGACCCGAACTGTGTCTGCATCTGGGTCATATCCTGAGTCATGATAGATTGGTGTGGCCAGAGACACAAACACACACACACAAGACAGACAAATACACACACTGATTAAGCTTATTTTCACTTCAAGCAAGCGCATCTGTGTACAAGAGGGAGGGGGACAGGGGTTGGTGTGAGGATTGTTCAGGTAGGGCAGGTGCAGTGCTTTCAGAAAGTATTCAAATCCCTTGACTTTTTTCACATTTTGTTGTGTAACAGCCTGAATTTAAAATGAGATTTTGTGTCACTAATCTACACACAATATTACTTGACGTCAAAGTGTATTTTTTTATTGACTATTATGTAAAAATGTAAAGCTGAAATGACTTAACTTCTTAGGGAGCGGCAGCAGAGGTGACGGTTTTGGAGAATCTGGCGTGCCCAAAGTAAAATACCTGCCACTCAGGCCCAGAAAAGAAGAAGTAGTGAAGGGACCACATTTGTCAACAAAGTTTCACGGGCGCGAGATTGTGAGCGCGCCCCACTTTATTTTCCTTTTCTATCGTTCACGTTATCGTCCGGTTGAAATATTACAGTAAATATACATAAAAGGATACCTAAGGATACATTAAAAATTATGTTTGATTTGTTTGTAGAAAGTGTATAGGTATAATTTGAACGTGATCTCTTCACGGTTCAATGGGCGACTCGATGGTGGATTTTCTGATCATAACACGCCAAGCAAACAGAGATGAATGGATATAATAAATGACTTTTTCTAACAAAAGAACCATTGGATGTCTTCGTTGGACACTTGGGAAGCCCTCAGCAGAAGTTCTTCGAAAGGTAAGTGATTTATTTTAGCTCTTATATGGGTTTTGTGTGACCCGCGCTGGGTATGAATTTATGCTAATGTGGAAAATAGGAGAGGTGCTATCCTCAAACAATCAAATGTTGTGCTTTCGCCGTAAAGCCTTTTTGAAATCTGACAACGCTGTGATATTGCCAAGAATCAGAGCTTTTTGATGACTATGCAACACTTGTATATTGATGAATGTTTAATAATTCAACTTTTGGATTTTGAATTTGGCGCCTTACATTTCACCGGGTAGTGTCGGGAGCGCGCGCCGCTACTCCCTAAGTGGTTAAATCAATACGTATTCAACCCATTTGTTATGGCAAACCTAAATAAGTTCAGAAGTAAACATTTTCTTAACAAGTCACATAATAAGCTGCATAGACTGTGTGCAATAATAGTGTTTAACATGATTTTTGAATGACTACCTCATATGTGTACACCACACATACAATTATCTGTAAGGTCCCTCAGTCAAGCAGTGAATTTCAAACAGATTCAACCAAAAATACCAGGGAGGTTTTTGAATGTTTCGCAAAGAAGGTCTCCTACTGGTAGATTGGTAAAAAATGTAAAAAGCAGCCATTGAATATCCCTTTGAGAATGGTAAAGTTTTTCATTACACTTTGGATGGTGTATCAATACTCACAATCGCCCAATCACTACCTCGTTCATCTTTCAGTCAGGTACCTGCTTCTATAAACCAGGAGATGGGAGATGCAGGACTTGCAGCGTGATCTGCGTCACAAATAGAACTGACTTCTATTTTAGCCCTTGGCAACGCAGACGCTCGTTGGCGCTCGCGAGCAGTGTGGGTGCAATAATTGAATAATATGGATTTCAACATTTATTTTGCAACGCTTGCGCACGCGATGCGAGTGGTGTAGTCAGCCTGTTAGCCAAATACAATTAAACTCAGTTTTTCACAATTCCTGACATTTAGTCCTAGTAAAATTTCCTGTCTTAGGTCAGTTAGGATCACCACTTTATTTTAAGAATGTGAAATGTCAGCTTTTATTTCTTTCATCACATTCACAGTGGGTCAGAAGTTTACATACACTCAATTAGTATTTGGTAGCATTGCCTTTAAATTGTTTAACTTGGGTCAAACATTTCGGGTAGCCTTCCACAAGTTTCCCACAATAAGTTGGGTGAATTTTGGCCCATTCCTCCTGACAGAGCTGGTGTAACTGAGTCAGGTGTGTAGGCCTCCTTGCTCGCACAAGCCTTTTCAGTTCTGCCCACAAATTTTCTATGGGATTGATGTCAGGGCTTTGTGATGGCCACTCCAATACCTTGACTTTGTTGTCCTTAAAACTACTCAGGGAGTGCCGGGGCGCTAGCGCCCCACTCCCGACACAACCAGGTGAAATGCAAGACAAAATTGAATTATTAAAAATGCACCGATATACAAGTGTTTCATACTCATCAAAAGCTCTGCTTCTTGGCAATATCACACCGTTGTCGGATTTCAAAAAGGCTTTACGGCGAAAGCACTACATTTGATTGTTTGAGGGTAGCACCTCACATATTTTCCATAACCATGAAATCTTTAGCCAGCGTGGTCGATAGAAAATGCATTTCACAGGGAAAACCTGTGCCTTACATTTTGCAGAACTTATGCAGAGGGCTTCCTAAGTGTCCAACGAAGACAATCCATGGGTATTTGGTTAGAAAAAGTAATTTATTATATCCTTAAATCTCCGTTTGGTTGGCACCTTGTGTTCAGAAAATCCAATGTGACGAGAACGCGTTCAACTATACCTATAAACTTTCCCTCAACAAAACAAAAACCAATTAAAATGCTTCCTTAGCTTATCTTTTATGAATAAAAGTGATAATCTTTCACTTGGATGGTCACCTAAACGTTATATAAGTCAAATAAAGTGGACCGCTCAGCCAAACGTGCGCCCAAAAACATGCAACTGAAAATTAGCTCCCCCGACTAAAACTTCTCCCAATTGAACACATTGGTTCCGATTTCCATTAAACTTTACCTATACATCTGCTGACATCCAGTGGAAGCAATAGGTACTACATTCGGTGTCCTGGTATAAAGACTTTTCTAAAGGCACTGTCTCAAAGTGAGCCATAAGCCACAAGGAATGAGATTTCCGGATGGAATTTTCTCTGGTTTTTGCCTGCCAAATGACTTCTGTTACACTCACAGACAAAATTATAACACTTTTGGAAACCTCAGAGTGTTTCCTATCCAATAGTACTAATTATGTGCATATCCTATTTTCTGAGCCTGAGTGGCAAGCATTTTACTTTGGGCACGCCAGACTCTCCAAAACCGACCCCTCAGCTGACACTCCCTAACTTAAGCCATTTTGCCACAACTTTGGAAGTATGCTTGGGGTCATTGTCCATTAGGAAGACCCATTTGCGACCAAGCTTTAACTAATGTCTTGAGATGTTGCTTCAATATATCCAGAGAATTTTCCTGCCTCATGATGCCATCTATTTTGTGAAGTGCACCCCCACAACATGATGCTGCCACCCCAGTGCTTCACGGTTGGGATGGTGTTCTTTGGCTTGCAAGCCTCCCCCCTTTTCCTCCAAACATAACGATGGTCATTATGGCCAAACAGTTCTTATTTTGTTTCATCAGACCAGAGGACATTTCTCCAAAAAGTACGATCTTTGTCTCCATATACAGTTTCAAACCGTAGTCTGGCTATTTAATGGCGGTTTTGGAGCAGTGGCGTCTTCCTTGCTGAGCAGGTTAGCATCTTCAGCATCTTCACAAGGTCCTTTGCTGTTCTGGGATTGATTTGCACATTTCGCACCAAAGTACGTTCATCTCTAGGAGACAGAACGCATCTCCTTCCTGAGCGGAATGACAGCTGTGTGGTCCCATGGTGTTTATACTTGCGTACTATTGTTTGTACAGATGAACGTGGTAACTTCAGGCATGTGGAAATTGCTCCCAAGGATGAACCAGACTTGGGAGCTGATTTCTTTAGATTTGCCCATGATGTCATCGAGCTATCGAGCATTTTTATACATCACCCTTGGGATGTTAATTGCTTAATTAACTCAGGAACCAGTTGGTTTTTTTGTGATATTTTATTTAATCTTAATACAAAACATACACATTCAAACCACAACATCATACAAACTTCAAGCACCTGCTTTCAATTGTGTGTTTCCAGTGTTTCCATTATATTTGCAGTTACCTGTATACTATTTATACATATACTGTATTTACGATATTTATCATGCTGAGAGTCTTGTATAAAAAGCCCAGTTGCCCATTATTTTGGCTATGGCTAGAAGAAGAAATCTCAGTGACTTTGAAAGAGGGGTCTCAAAGAACATTTCACCCTAATGTCCTAAAAGGGTAGGAAAACAATAACCTTTTTGAAAAGTCAATACTTTTTCCAGCTCCTGAATTTGTTCAAATGCTATTTTTGCTTAAGGGTTAAGCTTACGGTTTTGGGGTTAGTGGTAGGGTTAGGGTTAGTTTAAGGTTTAAGTTAGGTGTTATTTAAACATTTTTAAATGCCAGAAAGTCCTGCATTTTCATGATAACACAGCTGTGTGTGTGTGTGTGTCTCAGTCACCAGATCTCAACCCAATTGAACACTTCTGGGAGATTCTGGAGTGGCGCCTGAGACAGCGTTTTCCACCACCATCAACAAAACAACAAAACACTAAATGCTGGAATTTCTGGTGGAAGAATGGTGTTCACATCCCTCCAATAGAGTTCCAGACCCTATTAACATACTTTATGTTGGTGTTTCCTTTATTTTGGTAGTTACCTGTATGCACCTCTCTCTCTCTCCCTCTCTCTCATCCTCATTCACTCTCTCTCTCTCCCTCTCTCATACTCTCTCTCTCTCTGTCTCTCTCTGTGTCTCTCTCTCTGTGTGTCTCTCTCTCACATCCCTCCATCCTCAGACCGCCGGCTCAGCAGGAAGCCCTGCCGTGATGGACGACCACTGACAAGACGGAAAAATACCAACAACCACAGAAGTTGAAGAGGAGAGAGGGAGACAGACGGAGGGAATAAAAATGAAATAACACTGCAGCTTCACAGGTGTCCGCGGCCTCAACCAGCCAGACTGTTACGCAACACACATTTTTGGTGGGCAGATTTAATATATAGGCATTCGCCATGAGAGGACCCACTGAGATAAACGTCTCCTTCGGTTGAGTGTGAGCATTTGCTGGCAGAGCAGGCAGGCAGCAGCTGTGGAGTGTGAACTTGTATTGCAACCAAATAAGAATAAGAAACTTTATTTTGTCTTCCTGGTCTAAGACAGGAACATTATTACTTTGAAAGGCGATATAGTTAGTTTGTGGCTTGAAAGAGGGACCGTAATCTGTACAAGTTAATGTTAAAATGAAAAGACCTCCTATCAAACAATAAGCGTAGGTCATAACTTTGTCATCATATTCTTGACACAAAGGGTGATATACAGTATCTGTTGTAAACATGGCAGAGAAATCCACTTCAGTCAACTCCTCTCCACTCTACATTGACGACTCAATCAGCAGGGGTCTGCTGGGTATTCAGACATCACACATAACTCTCCTTGTTCTCAGGCAGGTTCCTGGCAGGCCACGCAAGCTCAGAGAGAACAGAGTTCAGAGACTCAAGCTGTGGTCAAAGTCTAGGGCTGTGGTGGTAAACTGAACAGACAGGTTCACATCAGCTCCCTAAAGCCCACTACTCAACCTGTCCCCTCTGTCCCCTCTTCTTGTCCCCTGTCCTTGTCCCCTGTCCTTGTCCCCTTTTTTTCCCCCTGTCCTTGTCCCCTTTCTTTTTCCCGTCCTTGTCCCCTGTCCTTGTCCCCTGTCCTTTTCCCCTGTCCTTTACCCCTGTCCTTGTCCCCTGTCATTGTCCCCTGTCCTTGTCCCCTTTACTTTTCCCCTTGTCCCCTGTCCTTGTCCCCTCTCCTTGTCCCCTCTCCTTTCCTCTGTGCCCGGCGTATTCAAATCTTACCCTAGAAGGTCTGGACTACTGGCGGTTTTCTATTCAACCTAATATTTAATTGCACCCACCTGGTGTCCAATGTCTGAATCAGACCCTGATTAGAGGGGAAGAATGAAAAAAAGCAGTGGATTTGAGGGATCCATACACTAAATCCCCATGACTATACCCTTCCTCCCCCTGTCCCCTTCCCACCATACCCTTCCTCCCCCTGTCCCCTTCCCACCATACCCTTCCTCCCCTGTCCCCTTCCCACCATACCCTTCCTCCCCTGTCCCCTTCCCACCATACCCTTCCTCCCCTGTCCCCTTCCCACCATACCCTTCCCTCCCCTGTCCCCTTCCCACCATACCCTTCCTCCCCTGTCCCCTTCCCACCATACCCTTCCTCCCCTGTCCCCTTCCAACCATACCCTTCCTCCCCTGTCCCCTGTCCCCTTCCCACCATACCCTTCCTCCCCCTGTCCCCTTCCCACCATACCCTTCCTCCCCCTGTCCCCTTCCCACCATACCCTTCCTCCCCCTGTCCCCTTCCAACCATACCCTTCCTCCCCCTGTCCCCTGTCCCCTTCCCACCATACCCTTCCTCCCCCTGTCCCCTTCCCACCATACCCTTCCTCCCCCTGTCCCCTTCCCACCATACCCTTCCTCCCCCTGTCCCCTTCCAACCATACCCTTCCAACTTTCTCTTATACACCCCAGCCCTAATACACATTCCACTACACTACTATACCCCATAGCCCCAGGTTTCCCGACTTACGCTCTTTTCCTACCCCAGCCCTAATACTCTCCACACCAGTCTAATACCACTCCTCTCTGCACATGCCTCTCATTATTAACAGTATAGTTAATTGAGGTGATTTCAGTCAGGGTGTTCAGGTCTGGCTCATAAATAACAGGCTGACAGGCTGAGGGTCACATTAGAGGAATAAAATGTGTCTGGTCCTAATGCAGGACGCATGTTTCCCCTCAGGATACACATACATACACACACACACACACACACACACACATACACACATACACATACACACACACATACACACACTTCCTCGCCCCAGAGAGTCTCTGCCTTAAGATGTATCTAAACAGATGCTCATTTGATTGAAGTAACTAAATCATTCCCGACACTGAATGGCTATAGCTTATATCTGAAATTTAGAAACAAATTTTATTGATTGACACAGGGCTCTTTTACCGGGAGCTGTTCATTCCTGCCACATGCTTGTCCAATTGATATACCGGTTCAGTGGATTCTGAAATACCAGTTTATAATTTGAAACAAAAAGTGTGTTTCCTGGAATACTTCTGGAAGTAAAAAAGGGACTATACCAAACCATATGAGGAGAGAAAGGAATCTTTTCAAACATGTCAAACATCTCACATGCATGAGGCTATTAAAATGACATTGATTCGCAAGGTCCTGGAACTCTGGCTGGGTGCATATTGTGAACACATGGAATTCTATGTTCAGTCCGCTGGTGATAAACACTTTGGGCATGTTGTCCACGTATAGAAAAATAGAAAGTGTGTGTGCGTGTGCCTGTGTCTGTGTGTGTGTGTGTGTGTGTGTGTGTGTGTGTGTGTGTGTGTGTGTGTGTGTGTGTGTGTGTGTGTGTGTGTGTGTGTGTGTGTGTGTGTGTGTGTGTGTGTGTGTGTGTGTGTGTGTGTGTGTGTGTGTGTGTGTGTGTGTGTTAGTGCGTGCATGGCTTTGTGTGTGGACACGTGCAGAGAGAAATGGCAGAAATCAGGCAATCAAAAGTCTATCGTGCTAAATGCTGAACTTACATCTTGGCCAGGCTGGGATATGTCTTCACTCTATTGTAGCATACTGTAGAAGCAAAGCCCTGGTAATCATATAACCATAATGTGTAACATGCTGACCAGACCGCTCTCGCGTCTGCGTGCGCTATCGCGCCCATGTTGATTTTGTCCACCCACACCAGACGCTATCAGGACACGCAGGTTGAAATATCAAAACGAACTCTGAACCAACTATATTTATTTGGGGACAGGTCGAAAAGCATTCAACATTTATGTCAATTTAGCTAGCTACTACTCCAACAATTAATCCACAGATAAAAGGGTAAAACGAGTTTGTTTCTCATAATCTCTCCTCCTTAGGCTTCTTCTTCTTTGGACTTTATATGGCGGTTGACAACAAACTTGAAGATGCATTACCACCACGAACATTACCACCATCATCTTTCAATCACCCACGTGGATATATGCTCCTAAAGACCAATGAGGAGATGGGAGAGTCGGGAATTGCAGCGCATCAAGCGTCACAAATAGTACCAAGTTGAATTTTAGCGCCTGGCTACGCAGACGCTCGTTTGACGCACGTGAGCAGTGTGGATGAGATGATTGAATAACATGTACGTGTACCTTTATTTTTCAATGCGAGCGGTGTGGTCAGCATGCTACTTTTAAAGGAAGAACCACAGTAAGGGTGAAACTGCTCACTCTGTGAGAAAACATACCTATCTCGCTATCTAACAAGCCCTGTGGCCATGGTGTTGGATATATTAAATCCAAATTGATCCACCTAGATATTTCTCTAGAATAATCCTATAATATTATAATGGGTGTATTAGGGGACAAACATGTCGCTATCAATAACACTCTCTCATCACTATTCTTCTTTATTGTTCTGTCTCTGTCTCTTTCTCTCTCTCTCTCTTTCGCTCTCTCTATCTCCTTCACTCTCTCTCTCTCTTTTCTCTCTCTCTCATTTCCCTCTCTTTTCTCTCTCTTCCACTCTCTTTCTCTCTCTCTCTTTTCTCACTCTTTCTCTCTTTCACTTTCTCTTTTCTCAATTTTCACACTCTTTCTCTCTCTTTTCTCACTCTTTCTCTTTCTCTTTCTCTCTCTCTTCCTCTTTCGCTCTCTCTTTCACTATCTCTCTCTTTCTGTATTTTCTCTCTCTTTCTCTCTGTCTCTCTCTCTCTCTTTTTCTCTCCTTTCTCTCTCTTCCACTCTCTTTCTCCTTCTCTCTCTCTCTCTCTCTCTCTCTCTCTCCACTCTCTTTCTCTCTTTCTCTGTCTCCTCTCTTTCTTTCTCATTCTTTTTTCTAAATTTTCTCTCTCTTTCTTTCTTTCTCTCTCTCTCTCTCTCTCTCTCTCTCTCTCTCTCTCTCTCTCTCTCTCTCTCTCTCTCTCTCTCTCTCTCTTTCTCTCTCTCTCTCTTTCTCTCTCTCTCTCTCTCTCTGAATCCTAATCAAACTGAAACTGAATGTTCCTTTCAAAAACGTTGACTTTTGTGTTTCCATGACCCAAGATAATAATAACAATAATAATAGATAGTGCTTTTAATTACATGTAGAATCTCAAACTAGATGGCCCTACTCTTTTGGAGCTTTGGAGGAAGGTTGTGCTGTTTATCACCAATGTCATATTCAATACGCTGGGGAAAACACTGTTGATTAGAGAGTCACATTACATTGTCACAGTGAAAAGATAAAACAGTTTGTAAAACAATGTGTGAAAAAAAAGCAGAACGGAGGGAATGGAAGGATGGAGAGAGAGAAGAAAACAGCATGCTGAAGCTTCAAACTGGAAGACAAGATGTTTTGATTTTCACATGTGGATAAAAAAAAATCCCTGTTTCTGGCATAAACAGTGCCAACTCCTTTTGATCAGAACGTTTTCAAGCAGTTCACAGATGTGAGAATTCCTCTCTCTGTTTCTGTGTACACTTGTTTGCACACACAGATGCACCTCCCACACACACACACACATATATACACACATACACACACACACACACACACACTATCTGCCTTACAGCAATACTAACTTACTGCACTACTACTCACATTTAGATGTTGCTCATACCACGATGCTGACTGTCTAACACGTGTAGTACTGTAATACCGATCGTGTTTTAACTCTGTTATGATTATCAATAGTAAACTGTTGATAGCATTCCAGATTAGTCCAATCATTTGATATGCATGATTGGTTCTGAAGCACACTTATCAAAGTGGATATGTAATGGAACTGTACATATCTACAATGGTCATCCAGGGTGACGGGATCTGTGTGAGTGTTCTACAGACACACACGAACACACACACACACACACACACACACACACACACACACACATATGACTCCTGTTGTTAGTTTAAAGGGACTGTGTTCTAAGCATTAGTGTCTCATATATTCACAGCTATGTTTACACAAGCCCAAAAAGTGATTACACACTGTAAACCTTCATGCCATTTGATACCATATGAGGTCAGAGTGAGAAAATGTGTGTGTGTGTGTGTGTGTGTGTGTGTGTGTGTGTGTGTGTGTGTGTGTGTGTGTGTGTGTGTGTGTGTGTGTGTGTGTGTGCGCACGTGCGTGTGTGTGTGTTTGTGTGTGCTGGCCAGGTCGCTCAAGATCCAAGGTGAAATTCGACGTCCATCCAGGTATCCAGGACGTTGGGTGATTACATATAAAACCATTACATTATAAACCGGCCACTAGGGGCAACGATGAGGCCTATTACCATCAAGTAGGCTTGCGGTAAGCTCTGGGACTGAGGGTCACGTGTTCAATCCCAGTGGTAGGCCCTTTTTTCCGCCATTTTTCTTACTGTTAACTTAACCATTCAGATTTAATGCCTAAACTTAGCCATATAGATTGATCTGTTGTAACCCTATGCCAAACCCAAAGCCAAACTTAACCGACAAAATTTGACGTTTGGAGAAACTTTGAAATTTGATGTGTGTGTATTTTGTGTGAAGGTACATGTATATGTACAGAAAGTATTCAGAGCCCTTGACTTTCTGCAGCATTGAAGGTCCCCAAGAACACAGTGGCTTCTTAAATGGAAGATGTTTGGAACCACCAAGAGTCTTCCTAGAGCTGGCCGCCCGGCCAAACTGAGCAAGGGCCTTGGTCAGGGAGGTAGCCAAGAACCCGATGGTCACTCTGACAGAGCTCAAGAGTTCCTCTGTGGAGATGGGAGAACCTTCCAGGACAACCATCTCTGCAGCACTCCACCAATCAGGCCTTTGTGGTAGAGTGGCCAGACTGAAGCCACTCCTCAGTAAAAGGCACATGACAGTGGCAGGGACTGGGAGACTAGTCCGGATCGAGGGAAAGATAAACGGAGCAAAGTACAGAGAGACCCTTGATGAAAGCCTGCTCCAGAGCGCTCAAGACCTCAGACTGGGGTGAAGGTTCACCTTCCAACAGGACAATGACCCTAAGCACACAGCCAAGACAACGCAGGAGTGGCTTCGGGACAAGTTTCTGAATGTCCTTGAGTGGCGCAGCCAGAGCCAGGACTTGAACCAGATCGAACATCTCTGGAGAGACCTGGAAATAGCTGTGCAGCGACGCTCCCCATCCAACCTGACAGAGCTTGAGAGGATCTACAGTGAAGAATGGGAGAAACTCTCCAAATACAAGTGTGCCAAGCTCATAGCGCAATTCCCAAGAAGACTCGAGGCTGTAATCGCTGCCAAAGGTGCTTCAACAAAGTACTGAGTAAAGGGTCTGACAAAAAACTGTTTTTGCTTAGTCATTATGGGGTGATGTGTATAGAGTGAGGAGGATTTTATTTTATTTCATCAATTTTAGAATAAGGCTGTAACATAACAAAATGTGGAAAAAGGGAAGGGGTCTGAATACTTTCCGAATGCAATGTATATAGCGTACAAGAAAGTGAACTGTAGCATAAAATAATTTAGGTCTGCTTAATGTCTCCAACATCCTCAAAAACAGCCATGATTCTCTTCACAGGTACTAACATCTGTGTCTCACACACCAGATGCACACACACACACACCAGATGCACTTGGTATGTTTGCTTTCCGCTCACGCTTGCATGTTCCGCCATATCCATCCCTCAACTCTGCTATAAGTGACCGGAAGCTGTCCAGAAATACACACATGACGATTCACAAAAAAATCTCTCTTTCCCTACAGAAACAAGACTATAGAAACACCATCCCACCATGACATTTTTACACCAACATTGAGGGGGCCAGTAAGGGCTAAGTTCCGTCGCCCTCTCACTAAAAGGCTGAGGGAGATGGAGCCTCTCCTGAGCATTGAGGACTCCATGGACCAGAAGTGGGCCCCTGTCAGCTCAGTGCTCTATGAGGCAACGGCCCACTCCATAGGCTACAGAGGTAGGAAACATTGGGACTGGTTCGATGAGAACTCGGACACAATCACAACCTTACTGGACAATATGCATAAAGTGCACATGTCTAGTCTCAAGAACCCCACATCTGCTACCCTCCGCCAGCAATGGTGAGTGCCAACAACCTTGCATTCTCTGCAGAACAAATGGTGGACGAATAAGGCACAGGAAATCTAAAATTTACACTGACAAAAACGACATGCACAACTTCTACAACTCAGTTAAATCTAGCTATGGCTCTAGAAGCTGCTCCGGCACCCCTTTGAAAACAGCTGACGGTCTAACCTTGAAGGACCAAAACCAGATTCTGTCGAGGTGGGCTGTTTCCGTCCACCCCTCCAAGACCTCAACCATCGTCAACCTTTCAAGAGGTGTTATCAGCTATCGGTTTCCTCAAGAACAACAAGACTCCTGGCGCTGACAGCATCCCGGCAGAACTACTTTATGCAGGGAGGATACTTCTACACCAGAACACTCCACCAGTATATCAATGAGGTTTGGGACCGGGAGATCGTACCCCAACAATGGCGAGATCTGAACATTTTCACCATCTATATAAACAAGGGTGACAAGTCCATCTGCAGCAACAGATGGGGGATATCCCTTCCGACTGTTGCCGTCAAGGTCCTGGCCACGGTTATGCTACACAGGCTGGTGGATAAAATCCTAGAGGAACTGCTGCCAGAGTCACAGTGCAACTACAGTCCTGACCCTACAGTCCTGACCCTACAGTCCTGACCCTACAGTTCTTACCCTACAGTCCTGACCCTACAGTCCTGACCCTGCACACCTGACCCTACAGACCCTACAGTCCTGACCCTACACACCTGACCCTACAGACCCTACAATCCTGACCCTACAGACCCTACAGTTCTTACCCTACAGGCCTGACCCTACAGTCCTGACCCTACAGACCCTGCAGTCCTGACACTACAGTCCTGACCCTACAGTCCTGACCCTACAGTCTACAGTCCTGACCCTACAGACCCTACAGTCCTGACCCTAAAGTCCCGACCCTACAGTCCTGACCCCACAGACCCTACACTCCTGACCATACAGATCCTACAGTCCTGACCCTACAGTCCTGACCCTACAGTCCTGACCCTACAGCCTACAGTCCTGCCCCTACAGTCCTGACCCTACAGCCTACAGTCCTGACCCTACAGATCCTACAGTCCTGACCCTACAGTCCTGACCCTACAGTCCTGACCCTACAGCCTACAGTCCTGACCCTACACTCCTGACCCTACAGCCTACACTCCTGACCCTACAGATCCTACAGTCCTGACCCTACAGTCCTGACCCTACAGTCCTGACCCCACAGCCTACAGTCCTGGCCCTACAGCCTACAGTCCGGACCCTACAGTCCTGACCCTACAGTCCTGACCCCACAGCCTACAGTCCTGGCCTTACAGTCGCCACATCAAGCAGCTCGAGCCATTCCATATAGGGTGCCTATAGCGCATCCTGGGAATCACCCGGCACGACCGTGTCCCCTAGGAGACAGCCGTGCATAACCCCACCAACACAGGCTACACAAGCCCCACCTGTAAAAAAGTTTGTGGATCTTGGATTGGACTCACCGTTTACTCAGAAGTGGAAGTCATCATAGGATATGATGGACTACCATAAGCAAGTAAGTAACTGTGCGTGTTTGTGTGTGTTCGTGTGCAGCCAGGCGAAATTCAGCATCCGTCCAGGTAACATGGATGTTGGGAGATTACTTAAAAACAGTCCACTGGGGGCAACGGTGAGGGATATTACCATTACGTAGACTTTATGGTTTGCTAGGGCATTGTGGACAGGGATGGCGGATGGGCGTAAACCACAAGCTCCGGTTCCGAGAATCCCAGTGCTAAGCACATGGTGTCAGAGGAAGGCCCAATGTCTGGAACCAACAGGACAGCTTCTACCCGCAAGCTATAAGACTGCTATATAGCTAGTTAAATAGTTAACCAATAGCTACACAGAGTATCTGCATTGACTCTTTTGACTCATCACATATGCTGCTGCTACTGTTTATTATCTATCATGTTAGCTAGTCACTTTATTCCTACCTATATATACATATCTACCTTAATTACCTTTTACCCCTGCACATAGACTCAGTACTGGTACCCCGTGTATATAGTCAAGTTATCATTGACTCTGTACTGGTACCCAGTGTATATAGCCAAGTTATCATTGACTCTGTACTGGTACCCCGTGTATATAGTCAAGTTATCATTGACTCTGAACTGGTACCCCGTGTATATAGTCAAGTTATCATTGACTCGGTACTGGTACCCCGTGTATATAGCCAAGTTATCATTGACTCTGTACTGGTACCCCGTTTATGTAGCCAAGTTATCATTGACTCTGTACTGGTACCCTGTGTATATAGCCAAGTTATCATTGACTCTGTACTGGTACCCTGTGTATATAGCCAAGTTATCATTGACTCTGTACTGGTACCCTGTGTATATAGCCAAGTTATCATTGACTCTGTACTGGTACCCCGTTTATATAGCCAAGTTATCGTTGACTCTGTACTGGTACCCTATGTATATAGCCAAGTTATCATTGACTCTGTACTGGTACCCCGTTTATATAGCCAAGTTATCATTGACTCTGTACTGGTACCACGTTTATATAGACAAGTAATCATTGACTCTGTACTGGTACCTGTATATAGACAAGTTATCGTTACTCATTGTGTATTTATTCATTGTGTTATTATTGTTGTATTATTTCTATTTTCCTCTTTGTATTGTTGGGAAGGGCCCGTAAGAATTTCACTGTTAGTCTACACCTGTTGTTTACGAAGCATGTGACAAATAAAATTATATTTTTTTGTATATATATGTAGTTTAAACCCCATCCAAAAACGTAACCCTTACCTTAACCTTTCGGAATTAACTTCTTGGGGATGGGTGCATGAGGTGACCGTTTTGGAGAGCCTGGCGTGCCCAAAGTAAAATGCCTCCCATTCAGGCCCAGAAAATAGGATATGCACATATTTGGTACCATTGGATAGGAAACACTCTAAATTTTCCAAAACTGTTAACCATTTGTCTGTGAGTAAAACAGAACGCATATGGCAGGCGAAACCCTGAGGAATTTCTGTCCTGGAAAAAGTGATTTTGACACATTGCTCATTTGGAACCCCTCCCTTATGAAAATGCCCTTATAAGGGCATATGAATGCAGTACCTATCGCTTCCTTTATATGTCAACAGTCTCGAGACAGTATTCATTTTCGTTTTGGATGCTTTAGACCAGAGAATAAGAGGAAACCAGGAAGTGTCTCATTTATGTCAACAGCTCATTTATGTCAATGACGCATCCACAAGGCGCGCTGTGTGTTTTTTACCGTCTTTATCGATCAGTTTATATTCCGGTTGATTTATAATAGTAAATATACGTAAAAGTGTTCCTAAGGATACATTTAAAACTATGTTTGATTGTTCTTGGACAAGTTTATATGTATAAGATGAACGAGTTCTCGTCACGTTTCAATGGAGGAAGGGAAGCTGTCGTTTCTGATTATAACGCGCGAACCAAATGGAGATTTATGGATAAAATACATTACTTTTTCAAACAAAAGAACCATGGATTGTCTTCGTTGGACACTTAGGATGACCTCAGCAGAAGTTCTTCAACAGGTAATTGATTTGTTTTCGCTGTGAAATGTGTTATGTGTGTGCCATGATGGCTAATGGATTCATGGCTATGGGACAAATATGTGAGGTGCTACCCTCAAACAATCAAATGTGCTGCTTTCGCCGTAAAGCCTTTTTGAAATCTGACAACGCTGTGATATTACCAAGAAACAGAGCTTTTGATGAGTATGGAACACTTGTATATTGGTGGATGTTTAATAATTCAACTTTTGGATTTTGAATTTGGCGCCTTGCATTTCACCTGGTAGTGTCGGGATTGGGTCGCTAGCGCCCCAGCAATCCCCAAGAAGTTTTAATGGCTAAATTTAACCGTACAGTTTTTTTATGTTGTAACCCTATCCCAAACCATTTAGAATTACAGTTTTTCCCAATTGCTAACACACATTTGCTGAAACTCTCAGGTACTCAAAACTCTAAACACAAAACAGATAGCCAATTTACCCAAACCCCACAGACATCTTGCAAAATAAACACAGCAATCAAAATCATGTACTCCCTGCTCAAAATGCTTACAAATGAGACACACACACACATCAAATGAATCTAACTTAGTGACAACCGAGATCACACTAATGTGACACATTCAAAACACTACTATTAGAAACTATTTCAGTGTAGAGAATAATATTTTGTTGTCATTCTGCATATTGTTTGTGTGTACTCAAACAAGAAAGGAACACAAATGCAAACATTTTAGTTTTATATTATAACATGACTCAATACATGTCAAACAGCATACTGTAAGCACACAGTAAAAATGCAAACATACAATAAATATATTTTGCATATGCAAAGGAAGAAGAATAGGCCTATTTGTACTACATGTTAAAGGAATTGTATGGAATAGATAAAGAAACTGTCAAAATACAGTAAAACTCCAAATCATAAATCAAGAAACAAATACTCAATTGTGAAAACAAAGTCAGTCATGTCAGTTGTTTTGGTCCGGCCACAGTTTTTCATCAACATCACAGACAATATTCTCCTTGGCCAGACAGTGGGGGAAATATCTTCTGGCATGACACATCCACCCCTGACAGGACTCTGCTGGAATGTCTCCACAGGACATTGCCTGGAGAAGGGCCATACGTTCATGGGGTTTGCGATTATACACCTTCCACCACCATGCTGAAAACAACTCCTCAATGGGGTTTAGAAATGGGGAATATGGTGGGAGATAGAGAATTGTAAACCTGGGATGGTGATGGAACCAGTTGTGGACCTGAGCAGCCCGATGGAAACTCACGTTGTCCCAAATTAGAACATACATTTGCTGCTCAGGATCCCCTGGCCCTCTCTGCTCAGGCTGAAACAAATTGTCATATAAGGTGTTTAAGGAGGACATTAAGGAGATGAGCAGTGTTTTATGGTCCAAGTGTGGCATGGCGGTGGAGGACCCCATTGTGGCTCACAGCTGCGCATATGGTGACATTCCCCCTGTGCTGGCCAGGTACATCAATGATGGCGCATTGACCAATGATGTTTCTTGCTCTGCTCCTTGTCGTTGCTAAATTGAATCCAGCCTCATCTATGAATATGAGTTCCTGGGGGATGGGACTTGCATCCAACTTCATGATTCTCTGAAATGAGAGAAAATACTGTAATTGCTGTATTGTCAAGTTCACTGGCAACATCAATGAGTCTCTAATGTTTCAAGAGTGTAATACTAGTTCCTTACTTACTACAAGGGCACAAGGAGAGACCCAAATGCAGACACAGGAGGCAGATGGTTGAGCTCCGATATTTATTATACCAAAAGGGGTAGGCAAAAGGCAGGTCGGGGACAGGCAAGAGTTCTTAAACCAGGTTTGAGTCCAAACAGTACCAGGGATAAGGAGGCTCGAGGTCGGGACACGCAGGGGTTCAGTGAACAGGTCCGAGTCCAAACAGTACAAGGGGATAAGCAGGCTTGAGGTCAGAACAGGCGGTCAGGCAGGCGGATTCGATGTCAGGGCAGGCAAGGGTCAAAACCAGGAGGGCAAGGAAAAAACTGAGACTTGGAAAAATAGGAGCTAGGAGAAACGCTGGTTGACGTGGCAAAACAAGACGAACTGGAACAGGAACCAAAGGGATAAATACACCGGGGACAAATGGGGAAAACAGGAGACACCTGGAGGTGGGTGGAGACAATCACAAAGATAAGTGAAACAGATCAGGGCATTACAGCACCCCCCCAGGGACGGCACGGCACCTGGCGTCCTACCTGGGCGCATACCTGGCTGACCGGGATGTCGGCGGTGAAAGTCGGCGATGAGGGCCAGGTCCAGGATGTCTCTAGCGGGAACCCAGCACCTCTCCTCCGGGCCGTAACCCTCCCAGTCAACCAGGTACTGGAAACCCCTACACCGTGGTTGAACACCCAGGAGGCATTAAACCGTGAATGCCGGATGGCCATCAATGACCCAGGGGGAGGGATGGGCCTGGAGAGAGAAGACAAAGGGCTGTGAGACACAGGCTTAATCCTAGACCCATGGAAAGTTGGGTGGATACGAAGGGTAGATGTCCAGAACCATTGTGGGCCACCAGAAAAGTTGTCAGAGGAAGGCTATGGTACGATGGGAACCGGGATGACAGGTCAGCCTGGAGGAATGAGCTCACTCCAGGATCCGGGACCGGACTGCCATAGGGACCAACAACCGGTTAGCCGGGCCCCCTTCAGGTTCGAGCTGGGAACGTTGTGCCTTGCGGACCAAGGTTTCAATACCCCAATCCACTGAAGCCGCAAGGCATGAGGAAGGGAGAATGGTTTGGCTGTTGGTCCAAACCAAGAACGTCTGTTCTGCTCCTTCCAGCCAGTGCCTCCACTCTTCCAGCGCCATCTTGACAGCCAGGAGTTCTTGGTTGCCTACATTGTAGTTCCTCTGCAGGATTGAGACAATGGGACAGGAAGGCACAGGGATGGAGCTTCTGGTCCTGGGCAGATTGCGGGGACAGGATGGCCCCCCACTCCAACATCAGAAGCATCAACCTCTACCACAAATCGTCGGGACGGATCCGGATGGACGAGGATGGGTGCTGTGGTGAACCGATGCTTCAGGTCCACAAAGTCTCTGTCGACCGCTGGAGACCATGTGAACGGTACTTTGGGAGAGGTGAGTGCAGAGAGGGGGGCCGCCAGGGTGCCGTAGCCCCGAATGAAACGGCGGTAGAAGTTCAGCGAACCCCAGGAACTGTTGTAACTGCATCCTGGACGTAGGTTGAGGCCACTCTATCACTTTCACTTTTTCAGGATCCATTTGGACATTTCCATCAGTGAGGACATATCCCAGAAAGGAGATTGTAGAGCGATGGAAATCACTTTCACAAACAATTGGTTCCCCAGGAGGCGCTGAAGGACTTGTCTGACATGAAGAACGTGTTCTTGGGCAGACTGGGAAAAAAACAAGATGTCGTCAAGGTAGATGAACACAAAACGGTTTAGCATGTCCCGGAGCACATCGTTTACCAGAGCCTGGAACACAGCAGGGTCATTGGTGAGTCCAAACGGAATGACCTGGTACTCATAATGTCCACTGGCTGTTTAAAAGGCTGTCTTCCACTCATCTCCTTTGCGTATCCGAACCAGGTGGTAGGCATTCCGAAGGTCCAGTTTAGAAAAAACGGTGGCCCCCTGGAGAGGTTCGAAAGCCGAGAAAAGGAGTGGTAGGGGGTAACGGTTCTTGATCGTTATATCATTCAAACCGTGGTAGTCAATGCACGGACGTAGGGTGATGTCCTTCTTCTCCAGGAAGAAAAACCCTGCGCCGGCAGGAGATGCAGAAGGACGGATGTTTCCAGTAGCCAGAGAATCCTCAATTTACTCCTCCATGGCCTTGGTCTCCGGTCCGGATAGAGAATATAGCCGACCATGAGGTGGTGTGGTGCCTGTGAGGAGATCAATGGCACAATCATGAGGACGGTGCGGGGGAAGGGGAAGAGAAGTAGCCCATGCCTTACTGAAGACCTGGTACTCAGTGGGGACGGCAGAGACATCCGTGGCTTTGTTTACGTCCTGAGGGAAACGTCTCAAGGATGGCTGTGCTGCTTTTAGGCAATGAGAATGACAAAACGGGCTCCAACCCAGGATGGAGCTCGTGGTCCAGTCAATAACAGGATTGTGTTTCCAGAGCCAAGAAAATCCCAAAACCACAGGAACATGGGGGGAAATCGATGAGGAGGAACTGTATGGTCTCACTGTGGTTTCCTGATACCCGTATCTGAACGGGCACAGTGCTATGGGTGACTCTTCCAATAGAGCGGCCCTCCAGTGCCCTTGCATCCATGGGGACAGAGAGGAGTTGAGTGGGAATACATAAATCAGACACCATGGTAGCATCCATAAAACTTTAATCAGCCCCAGAGTCAATGAGCACCCGGAGAGACAGCCTGGTCTCCCCACAGCAGAATCACAAAAAAGGGTGGACGGGTGATGGAAGTTAGGGGACTCCCTGTCTGGCTCACCAGAGTACTTGTACCCACTAAAGAAAAGGGTTTCTTAACTGGGCAAGTGGCTATATAATGTCCCGCCCCTCCACAGTACATTCAACCGTTAGAATTCAGCCTTCCCCAACCGATAACCTAGCTCTTCCCAGTTGCATGGGGTCAGGAGTATCTAACTGACCCGTCGCCTATGATTCTCTGGGAGCCTTGTATGTTTTCGGCTCTCCTCAGAAATACCAACATCTGGGATACCTTTCGGACGTGCGCAAGCAGACGAACGAGAGTTCCCGAGACCTAACCTCCTCTCACACTGGCGTTCTCGTAGGCGCCCATCAATCCTAATCACCAGGGCGATGAGGGAATCGAGGTCCCGTGGCATTTCCCGAGCTGCGAGCTCGTCCTTTATCCTCTCCGACAGTCCGTGGAGAAAGGTGTCAAACAGAGCCTCCGGATTCCAGGAACTCTCGGAGGCCAATGTGCAAAAATCTACTGCGAAGTCTGCTCTTCGATCGGTCCGACGGGAACAAAGAGGGCTGGAGTTCGAAAATGAGGGAGCACTGGGAAAGGAACGCCCGGCAGGTACCAGGATCGGCTGCATAATGCTCCAGAGGTGGTAAGCGGGGTTCAAGGAGCCGGGGTAACACAGGGATAAATACAGGAAACACAAGGCTAAATACATCGGGGACTAATGGGAAAAACAGGAGACAAAGACAGGTGAAACAGATCAGGGCGTGACACTTACTTGCACATATTTGTAACGTTTATTCTTCACTCTTTGGGATTTCCATTCAAATGGGCCTCTATAGATTTGCTTCATCCGGAGATGGTTTTTCTTAACTACTTAGAGAGAAACGGCGCGCTAGCGAGCCGCTCCCGACACTACCCGGTGAAATGTGAGGCGCAAAATTCAAAATCCAAAAGTTGAATTATTAAAAATTCATCAATATACAAGTGTTGCATAGTCATCAAAAGCTCTGATTCTTGGCAATATCACAGCGTTGTCAGATTTCAAAAAGGCTTTACGGCGAAAGCACAACATTTGATTAGCATAAATCCATAACCAAAGCGGGTCTCATAAAACGCATAAAATCGCTAATATATCCCTTACCTTTCGAAGAACTTCTGCTGAGGGCTTCCCAAGTGTCCAACGTAGACATCCAATGGTTCTTTTGTTAGAAAAAGTAATTTATTATATCCATAAATCTCAGTTTGGTTGGCGCGTTATGTTCATAAAATCCACCGTTGAGTCGCCCATTGAACCGTGAAGAGAACACGTTCAACCTATACCTATACACTTGTCCAAGAACAATCAAACATCATTGATAATGTATCCTTAGGAACACTTTCATGTATATTTGCTATAATATTTCAACCGGATTATAAACTGGACGATAGGAAAGGAAAAAACCACAGTGCGCGCGAGCCCGTGAACGCACCTCCTCTTCTGTTTACATCCGGTGACTAGTTCGAAAATCTTCTTCTATTACCATCCAGAGCAACCTAACATCACTAAACACTGTCTAGAGACTGTTGACATCCAGTGGAAGCAATAGGTACTGCAATATTACTCCCATATATGGCTGTTTTCAATAGGGAGGGGTGCAAAATGAGGCAATGTGTAAAAAACACTTTTTCCAGGACAGAAATTCCTCGGGTTTTCATCTGCTATATCAGTTCTGTTATACTCACAGACAATATTTTAACACTCTTAGAAACGTCAGAGTGTTTCCTATCCAATAGTACTAATTATGTGCATATCCTAGTTTCTGGGCCTGAGTGGCAGGCCTTTTACTTTGGGCACGCCAGACCCTCCAAAACCGAAACCTCAGCTGCCGTTCCCTAAGAAGTTAAACATTCATCAATATACAAGTGTTGCATAGTCATCAAAAGCTCTGATTCTTGGCAATATCACAGCGTTGTCAGATTTCAAAAAGGCTTCACGGCGAAAGCCCAACATTTGATTGTTTGAGGATAGCACCTCCAATATGTATGCATTAGCATAAATTCATATCCAGCGCAGGTCACACAAAACCTATATAAGAGCTAAAAAATATCACTTACCTTTTGAAGAACTTCTGCTGAGGGCTTCCCAAGTGTCCAACGAAGACATCCAATGGTTCTTTTGTTAGAAAAAATCATTTATTATATTCATAAATCTCTGTTTGGTTGGCGCGTTATGTTCAGAAAATCCAACGTCTAGTCGCCCATTGAACCGTGAAGAGAACGTGTTCAAATATACCTATAAACTTTCTCCAAACAATTCAAACATCATTTTTAATGTATCCTTAGGTATCATTTTATGTATATTTACTGTAAAATTTCAACCGGACGATAACGTGAACAATAGGAAAGGAAAATAAAGTGGGGCTCGCTCACAATCTCGCGCCCGTGAAACGTTGTTGACAAATGTGGTCCCCTGACTATTTCCTCTTCCTATCTGTTCTGCTTAGTGCTAGAGCCTCCAGACACTGTATAAAGACTGTTGACATATAGTGGAAGCCATAGGTACTGCAGTCTCAGTCCTAGATAGCATAGAAATCAATAGGCAGCCTGGAGAAAAAGGTCATGTACAGTGGGGCAAAAAAGTATTTAGTCAGCCACCAATTGTGCAAGTTCTCTCACTTAAAAAGATGAGAGAGGCCTGTAATTTTCATCATAGGTACACTTCAACTATGACAGACAAAATGAGGGAAAAAAATCCAGAAAATCACATTGTAGGATTTTTAATGAATTTATTTGCAAATTATGGTGGAAAATAAGTATGGATGGATTTTCCTCTGTTTTTTGCCTGCTATATCAGTTATGTTATACTCACATACATTATCTTAACACTTTTAGAAACTTCAGAGTGTTTCCTATCCAATAGTACTAATTATGTGCATATCCTATTTTCTGGGCCTGAGTGGCAGGCATTTTACTTTGGGCACGCCAGACTCTCCAAAACCGTCACCTCTGCTGCCGCTCCCTAAGAAGTTAAGGATGGTTGATAAACGCATGCTGATGTTATGGAATATGGCAGGATTTTCAATAATCTGTTGTTGAGACTTCTTGCAGTCTTATGGCATTATTTTCAACTACCATTAGCGCAATGGCAGCCTCCTGTTCATTTGTAAACAGACGTGTTATACCATCACGTGGTGGTTGTCTTTCCATTCTACAAAAATAAAATAGCATACAGTACAGCAAACACTACAGTAATACAGTTTATAACATAAACAAGTTACAAAGTAGTATAGCTCCCAATTTCCTACATACATACATTAAACATTTACTTTGTTTCCCTTTACAGTATGTATTCGAATCTACAGTCTTTACTGTGCATTATGTTGTACTACTGTCAAGTCGTAAAAGCAGTAGATCGGTCCAATGTCTGCAGTACAAACCTATTCTCATTATGGAATGTCCGGATGATGGATGCTACGGCAATGCAGCTCAGATTGGGCTGCCATCTCTGCCCAGCCTCTCTCAAGGTCAAACCATAGTTGACCACATTGTCCATCACAGTCGCCCGAGATTACTCTCCTTGTTCTTGGTCTTCCTCTACCCCCACTCCCACACCAAGTCAAGAAAGCTTACCAGCAGCCAGTTCCATTTGTCACACTGGTAGCCTATTTGTTGGTGCATGACTGTAATTGTCTCAATATAAGGAGTTAAGAAATAGTTTACTGTTTACATAACTAGAAGTGAATATTCTCCTCTTTTCTACTGTAGGTACAGTGAGGGAAAAAAGTATTTGATCCCCTGCTGATTTTGTACGTTTGTCCACTGACAAAGAAATGATCAGTCTATAATTTTAATGATAGGTTCATTTGAACAGTGAGAGACAGAAAAACAACAAATAAATCCAGAAAAAGCACGTGAAAAACTTTATAAATGGAATTGCATTTTAATGAGGGAAATAAGTATTTGACCCCCTCTCAATCAGAGAGATTTCTGGCTCCCAGGTGTCTTTTATACAGGTAACAAGCTGAGATTAGGAGCACACTCTTAAAGGGAGTGCTCCTAATCTCAGTTTGTTACCTGTATAAAAGACACCTGTCCACAGAAGCAATCAATCAATCAGATTCCAAACTCTCCACCGTGGCCAAGACGAAAGAGCTCTCCAAGGATGTCAGGGACAAGATTGTAGACCTACACAAGGCTGGAATGGGCTACAAGACCAACGCCAAGCAGCTTGGTGAGAAGGTGACAACAGTTGGTGCGATTATTCGCAAATGGAAAAAACACAAAAGAACTGTCAATCTCCTCGGCCTGGGGCTCCATGCAAGATCTCGCCTCGTGGAGTTGCAATGATCATGAGAACGGTGAGGAATCAGCCCAGAACTACACGGGAGGATCTTGTCAATGATCTCAAGGCAGCTGGGACCATAGTCACCAAGAAAACAATTGGTAACAAACTACGCCGTGAAGGACTGAAATCCTGCAGCGCCCGCAAGGTACCCCTGCTCAAGAAAGCACATATACATGCCCGTCTGAAGTTTGCCAATGAACATCTGAATGATTCAGCGGACATCTGGGTGAAAGTGTTGTGGTCAGATGAGACCAAAATGGAGCTCTTTGGCATCAACTCAACTCGCCATGTTTAGAGGAGGAGGATTGCTGCCTATGACCCCAAGCCAGGGCATTGAAAATGGGTCGTGGATGGGTATTCCAGCATGACAATGACCCAAAACACACGGCCAAGGCAACAAAGGAGTGGCTCAAGAAGAAGCACATTAAGGTCCTGGAGTGGCCTAGCCAGTCTCCAGACCTTAATCCCATAGAAAATCTGTGGAGGGAGCTGAAGGTTCGAGTTGCCAAACGTCAGCCTCGAAACCTTAATGACTTGGAGAAGATCTGAAAAGAGGAGTGGGACAAAATCCCTCCTGAGATGTGTGCTAACCTGGTGGCAAACTGCAAGAAACGTCTGACCTCTGTGATTGCCAACAAGGGTTTTGCCACCAAGTACTAAGTCATGTTTTGCAGAGGGGTCAAATACATATTTCTCTCATTAAAATGCAATTCCATTTATAACATTTTTCACATAGACTGATCATTTCTTTGTTAGTGGGCAAACGTACAAAATCAGCAGGGGATCAAATACTTTTTTCCCTCACTGTATGTTATTCAAAATGTGTATATTCTGTGGTTGCTAGGGATATTCATAAAGAAATGTAAAATAAAAATTATATTTTGTTATTTTTTTTTCCTTTAACATTTCACGGACTCCCTGCAGTACCTCTGCGGACCCCTTGCAGTACCTTCAGACCACCTGCAATACCTCCGGACCCCCTGCAGTACCTCCAGACCCCCTGCAATACCTCCGGACCCCCTGGAGTACCTCCAGACCCCTGCAATACCTCCGGACCCCTGCAGTACCTCCAGACCCCCTGCTATACCTCCGGACCCCCTGCAGTACCTCCAGACCCCTGCAGTACCTCCAGACCCCTGCAGTACCTCCAGACCCCCTGCAATACCTCCGGACCCCTGCAGTACCTCCAGACCACCTGCAATACCTCCGGACCCCCTGCAGTACCTCCAGACCCCCTGCAATACCTCCGGACCCCCTGCAGTACCTCCAGACCCCCTGCAGTACCTCCAGACCCCCTGCAGTACCTCTTCAGATCCCCGGCAGTACCTACAGACCCTCTGCAATACCACCGGAACCCCTGTAATATACCTCTGGACCCCCTGCTGTACCTCTGCAGACCCCCTTGCCGTACCTCTGTGGACCCCCTGCAGTACCACCAGACCCCCTGCAATACATCTGAACCACCTGCAGTACCTTCGTGGAGCCCCTGCAGTACCTCTGGACCTTCTGTAATATACCTCCGGATCCCCTGCAGTACCTCTGCGGACCCCCTGCAGTACCTCTGCGGACCCCCTGCAATACCTCTGGACCCCCTGCAGTACTTCTGCAGATCCCCTGCAGTACCTCCGGACACCCTGCAGTTCCTCCAGACCCCCTACAATACTTCCGGAACCCAGTTGAATATCCTTGATATATAGTGTACAAGAAACTGAACTGTGAAATAATTGATTTAATAATATATGATTTAGGTCTGCTCAATGTCTCTAACATCTTCAAAAACAGCCATGATTCTCTTCACAGGTCCTAACATCTGTGTCTCACACACACACAAACACAGATGCACACACACACACACACACACACAGATGCTTTCCACCCACACTTACATGTTCCGCCATATCTATCCCTCACAATATGTGATGGGAGGCTGTCCAAAAATACACACATGACGATTCACAAAAAAATCTATCTTTCCCTACAGAAACAAGACTGTAGAAACACCATCCCACTATGACATTTTTACACCAACATAGACCTTCCTAAACCCTAAAACACGGATCCAGACATAGCCTCGGAACATAAGCTGCTTCAGGGTCACAGGTTTAAGTGTCTGAAACCCAAGGTGTCAACTAAACATACACTCTTAGAAAAACGGGTTCATAAGTGGTTCTTCCTGCAACCAAATAGGGTTCTTGAAATAGTTATCCTATGGGAACAGTCGGAGAATCAATCAATCAAATGTATTTATTTATAAAGCCCTTTTTACACCAGCAGGTCACAAAGTGCTAATACAGAAATCACACCTAAACCCCAAAAGAGCAAAGCAATGCAGTTGTAGAATCACTCTGGCTAGGAAAAACCAAGATAAACCAAGATAAAGGATCAACTAAGGGAGCATCTGGAGAGAAAGCAAGAGATTAAAGAAAATCCTGTCATTTTTACAGAAAATTAGAAATTTACAGATGCCAGTAATTTCTGTATATTTACAAGACTGTAAAAAAATCAATGCTACTGTTGTCATAATGAATAAATGAATGAATCATTGAGGAGGATGGGGTTTGTATTTCACAGTATTTTACTGTAATTACATGGGATTGGTGCAAGCAGGTTGGCTGCTAGGTAATTATACCCTGCGTACACCAAACCTTAGGAACACATTGCACCCCCTCCCCTCAATTGTCTCAAGGCTTCAAAACCTAGCTTTAACCTGTCTCGTCCCCTTCATCTACATTGATTGAAGTGAATTTAACAACCAACTCTGTATTTTGGATGTAAATGGCATCTTATAAAGTGTCCCGATTTTTTTTTTTAATTTCAATTGTTTTTGAGAATCTTAAGCCAACCAGTCTTTTTTTGAAACGGCAATGCTCTCAGTTCAGTGATGCAGGTCTTTCGATGTCGTACACATGAAATAATGTCATTATGAACTTTATCTGCAACGTTATGACTCAAGCGATGTCCCTATCCAGCTGCTTCATTATCCATGTTGCCTGCTGCTAGACTGGAGTGAGAGGTAATCACTCGAGTCACAACAAAATGAAGTATAACGTTAAAGATAACGTCCTTATTTATTTATTTTATCACATTTTACAAACATAATAGATTAATTCATATGAATACAAATCTGTTTTCACATCAATACATGGGTTCATTATTGGGCTACTTAACATAATTTACATATTTATGGGAGTTGTTGTAGGTCAACTATTTTCATTTTAATTCCATTTTGATTTGTTTAAAAATAATGTTTGAATGGGACAAAAAGTTTGTTTTATAGTCATCGTACATCTTGTCTTGCAAATAGTATTGATCGTCATAGATCTTTAGAATTGTCATCAATGTGAGTATCAAAAACACTGTGAAAGACTGTCTTGGGATTTATACATACATTGAAATCAATACTTCTCATCAGGTCCCATATTTCTTTAGTTCTGTAGAGTTCAATGTGTTCTAAACTCTCTTCATCACTACAAGTAGAGTAAAATCATACAACATACTTTTGAACATGGAGCTACAAGAACAACAAGCTACAAACAAGCCAAGGAGAGAAGGTGAAAAGGATGAACAGGACTCAACAGAGGGAGGAAGAGAGGGAGAATTAAGTGAAAGCAGAGAAAAGAGAAAGTACAGAGAGACGTGAAAGGGAGTGAGTAGATGATACGTCTATCCCATTAGTGTAGATATTCAATTTCAAGAGAGAGAGAGAGAGGGCGAGAGAGAGAGAGAGAGAGAGAGAGAGAGAGAGAGAGAGAGAGAGAGAGAGAGAGAGAGAGAGAGAGAGAGAGAGAGAGAGAGAGAGAGAGAGAGAGAGAGAGAGAGAGAGAGAGAGAGAGAGAGAGAGAGAGAGAGAGAGAGAGAGAGAGAGAGAGAAACACAGAAAGACTAACAGAGATAGAGATAAAAATGAAAAGAAAGCTGGGACATGATAGGGGGTGAGAGTAGGGTGAAGGATGAGACAGCGGGTTAGGGGTGAGAGGAGAGGGTCTGTACTTTCTGAGGCAGTCCGGGTCTGGGTTTCCTGCCAGGGGAGACAAAGGGGTAGACCAGGGGGGAGTAAGGGGGCGATGAGGGGTGAAGGTGACCTTGATTTCACCTTGTCTGAGCTGGTATGTTTTTTCACAGCGTAAGAGGTCTGTGTGTGTGTGTGTGTGTGTGTGTGTGTGTGTGTGTGTGTGTGTGTGTGTGTGTGTGTGTGTGTGTGTGTGTGTGTGGTGCCATTAATGATAGCTCTAACAAGCCTAGCTCAGCAGCCAGGTCGATCAAGATTGATGTCTAAATTTTACGTTTATCCTATGTCCTGAGAATGTCGGGAAATGCCTTCAAACCAAGCCACTAGGGGCAACAGTGAGCACTAGTACCATCAAGTAGGCTTGTATTTTGCTAGAGGTTGGTGGGTGGTATAAATCTGTGACTCTCAATCAGAAGGTTGTGTGTTTGATCCCAGCAGCGGACACTGTTTTTTTTTTTTCATTTTTAACCTTATCCCAAACCTTAACCCTTACCATAACCATTCAGAATGAGTGACTAAACTTAATGTTTATCCCTATCCCAAACCTTAACCCTTACCATAACCATTCAGAATGAGTGACTAAACTTAATGTTTATCCCTATCCCAAACCTTAACCCTTACCATAACCATTCAGAATGAGTGACTAAACTTAATGTTTATCCCTATCCCAAACCTTAACCCTTACCATAACCATTCAGAATGAGTGACTAAACTTAATGTTTATCCCTATCCCAAACCTTAACCCTTACCATAACCATTCAGAATGAGTGACTAAACTTAATGTTTATCCCTATCCCAAACCTTAACCCTTACCATAACCATTCAGAATGAGTGACTAAACTTAATGTTTATCCCTATCCCAAACCTTAACCCTTACCTTAACCATTCAGAATGAGTGACTAAACTTAATGTTTATCCCTATCCCAAACCTTAACCCTTACCATAACCATTCAGAATGAGTGACTAAACTTAATGTTTATCCCTATCCCAAACCTTAACCCTTACCATAACCATTCAGAATGAGTGACTAAACTTAATGTTTATCCCTATCCCAAACCTTAACCCTTACCATAACCATTCAGAATGAGTGACTAAACTTAATGTTTATCCCTATCCCAAACCTTAACCCTTACCATAACCATTCAGAATGAGTGACTAAACTTAATGTTTATCCCTATCCCAAACCTTAACCCTTACCATAACCATTCAGAATGAGTGACTAAACTTAATGTTTATCCCTATCCCAAACCTTAACCCTTACCATAACCATTCAGAATGAGTGACTAAACTTAATGTTTATCCCTATCCCAAACCTTAACCCTTACCATAACCATTCAGAATGAGTGACTAAACTTAATGTTTATCCCTATCCCAAACCTTAACCCTTACCATAACCATTCAGAATGAGTGACTAAACTTAATGTTTATCCCTATCCCAAACCTTAACCCTTACCTTAACCATTCAGAATGAGTGACTAAACTTAATGTTTATCCCTATCCCAGACCTTAACCCTTACCATAACCATTCAGAATGAGTGACTAAACTTAATGTTTATCCCTATCCCAGACCTTAACCCTTACCTTAACCATTCAGAATGAGTGACTAAACTTAA